>PPHJ01000013.1:0-316221 GCA_002991585.1 Ilyonectria mors-panacis | reverse complement strand
GCCAGCGGTCGCGAGACGCTTGCCATCGGGGGGACGTGGCAGCTGTAGACTTCAAAGTCCTTCTGCTCGCCGCTGTGGCTTAGCCATGAGGGCTTGATGAGATGCATGGCGAGGGCGAGGGTGAGGGCGAGAGGGCGGCGGCCGGGGCGGCGAGCCGCATGGGCAACGGGGGTCGGTGGAGGGTGAAGTCGGTCGGTCGCAGCTGCTGGCGGAGGGAATTCGCGACGCTGGAGGTGCGGGCTGGACCCGGAACGGGGGTGGTGATGGACGGCGCGGGGGTGGTTGTGGTGGGAGATGATTGGTGTGGCGACGGTGATGGCGATGGTGACGGAATCCAAAAATGTTGGTGGGTGAGGTGACGCGCTGCAGCTGCGCTGTGTCGCGTTTTCAGGCCCCCAAAGCACAACCTGACTATCTTTTTGCAAATCTAATCAATCAGAAAAGGGCCTGGCCTGGTTATACGTCGGCATGCGCCAGCACGAGGCGCTAGAGCTTTGTGCAGTTCTACCTCTAGTACGTCGCAGAAGCTCCGGGTGAGCACGGTACGTACCTCCTGGCTCCTGCCTTGTCGGGAGCTCTGGGCTGTTCAGGTTGGCAACTTCCCCACATACGGACCCCAGCAACCCAGGGCTGTGATGGATGGACCGGATTAACGATTGTGCTCCGCAGCAGCGCATCATCTCCTGGCTTTGTCCGCAACACGGCATCAAGCACACCAAGAACAGGATTGCCATGTGATTCCAAATCCTGTAGTGGGCTTCCGACCATCGGAGCGCACTCAGAGTACCGCTGATTATATTCACATGTCCTTCAGTGCAACTGACTCTCGATGTGCGAAGCTTGCCAAAGCTCCAATGGCTTTGTTGGCCGAGGTGCTGCTGTCACGTGACCACTACGACCTGTCACCCCCCCCCCCCCCCCCCCCCCCCCCCCCCAGCACTCACAAAGAGACTCTTGACGGCCCATGAGCGTCAATGTTCTGGTCTGTGAGTTCCACGGTTTCGTGTCCTGAGATCAAATATTCCCATTGATTGGACCATGCGGAGTCACTTCTCCGGGATCCAGGCATTACACAAGTGTGGTCGCCTCCACATAGATCGAGGCGAGATGACCTCGACCGGTACTTAGTATTGAACTGACCACAAACAATACACTTGCCCATCGATCTCGACATCAAATCATTGTCTTCAAAGAGTTATGGCTTTCACAGGCATACTACTCGTCACGCCGGTCTGATTTGCAAGCATGCAGAACGCTTTACTCCTTCCAGCTTGGAGAACATCCGCAGGTCATTCATGCCATTGGGAAACAACAGCAACTCTATTCAGTTCCCGTCCACCGAAAACAATTACATATCCAAAAGTTTTAGACCAGTTCCATTCCCGAAGTTCCGTCTCTTTCTGCTCGGCTACACCAGCCAAGATTCTGTCCTATCCAAAAGACGGGGAACGATGTTCTTTTAACTCTCGCACCACAGCATCATGAACACCGGTCTCTGAATGGCTGAACATCAGGTCGCCGGTCTCTTGTAGAATTCAGTCGACGTATGCCCAGCTATTTATTGAATCCCATGTGCCCTTCCACAGGTTCCGTTTCATCATGTCACACACTACTGGTTTACTTTAAAACAATAAACCTCACAAATCATTCCACGATCTAGGCAAACAATACGAATCATATCCACTTCCACAACGATTCACTTACAGAAAAGGCGATCCCAGATTCCATCAGTCTGGGAGTGGAGGTTGAGTTCCTCACTGCCCAATACAAAGACAATGGTACCCAAATTGTCGATCACGACCACAGGTGGACATGTGGTCCTCCATCCGAGGACCCGTACACGGTGCCCCCGCCGGAGGGGCCTCATTATTGGGCCGAGATGGCTTCCGTCATGCAAGGTTGCAAGGCTTTGGCAACCGCTCGTCTCCCCACGGGATGTCCTTATCCTCCGAAGCCTGACCCTCTGAACCCTATTGCCCATGATGCCCCTGCAGACTCCATCCTTAAGCTTCCAGACTCTTCGCATATCCGTGTCTGGAACAAAGAAGCCGCCTTGTCCAAGAATGGCACTGTCTCCCGAGCTGATTACTGGTTCATGGTTCGCGAACGGCACATCTCTATCGACGTCCGAAACCAGCCTGGGAAGTCACCTTCGACCGAGCATAACTGGCACGGAACCGAACTAAACAGCCCTGTCCTGACTCGTCCTGAAGAGTTCAAGTATGGGCTGCCTTCGCTCAAACGGAGCCTTGACGCAATTCAGAACAATGTCAAAGTTGCCCTGAATGCGAGCTGTGGACTTCACCTCCACGTAAATCACTCCGGAAATTGAGGCTGAACACTGCAAAACGCATCGCATGTCTTCGTCTCTCCTGGAGGAACCTTTGCGCTATTACCAACTCAGTCACCCGTATCGAGGCAAGTCCCCCTTCTGCGTGAGAATCCCAGCACGGATTCCAAGGCTGTCAGTGGAGAAATCCACTATCCCTGCATTGGATGGCGACGGCGCCATGCAGATGAAGGCTCTGGGTAAGTCATGAAGAGATTCGAGACCGTAAGAAGTAGACAAGAAGATCCTAGCAGGCCTATGAACGCATCTATGCTCAACCCGACCTCGAGATCTCCGCACGATTCTGAAGAATTTGATGAAGGACCGCGTGCACACCACTCGCCGGTGTGGCGGTTGTTCCCGGAAACGATACTATGAGTTCCGATACCAGCATCAACTTTCGATTCGAATACATGCGGCGTGGGGTCAGTTGGTGCGACACATTTACGCTCTTCCATAAAGTCCAACCGACAGGCTTCTTCGCAGATTCTCTGCCATGTGTACGAAGTTGTCGCGGCAGAACAAGGCGGTCGGCTGGGAGCCGCGAATGGAGGCCATCGAGTTCCGAGACGTCGGCCCGGAGAAGTTGGAAGAAGTGGATCAGCGAATTTGACGGACCACTAAAGGACCTAGATCAACAGGGAATCATGCTCCGCGACCTAGAATGGCTCTGATAAGTCCTGATCTCTGCGTATTTGTTGCAATTTCATGTGCTTGGATAATTATCAGGTTGAGTAGTGCGTTTTGGTAGATCATAACGCCAGTGCGTTAGCATTAGGAGGGGATAGCGATTGCAGCTAGATCAATTGAACTTTGACTTCTTTTTTATTGGTAATAATATACAGTGGTACTGGGATGCATCAGCTTGTGATGAACATGTTTTCGCTCCCTCGATATGTGCAAACGGGACTAGTTCTGGCCACCATCTGATGTTCTGCTTTTTGCGCCGAAAAACTACCTGGAGGAAAAATAGGAGGTGGGTTGGCGCGTAAATTGCCTTGGTGCCAACAAGCAAATATGCAAACCCCTAGTTCCTAGAAGATTGCTTGTCGGGCGCAGGCTAGATCCCCCTTAATACTGAAATAAAAGGTTGGTTGGTTGATTGGTATGAGTATGCAGAAGCAAATATTCCTCTCTCAATCCCTGTCCCCTGAACCAACAACGCCAACGCCAACATCGGACGAAATTTACTGTCTTGCATTCATTCAGTCATCCTTGACCGGTTTTGACGCTTGTTGTAATGACTTTTGTGTCTCCTCAGTAGCGTAGCGCTCGATATCCCGTGCCAGCTCCTCATCCGCCTCGCGCATCTTGTCCGCCATGGCCCGCCAGCCGTGCCAGTCAACGACGTTCCTCGCGGACACGGTTCCACGAGCTCGCCGCGCACAGACGCAGTTCATCTCGCACTCTAGGATGCGGCGGTACAGCACCACCAGGGCTTCGCGCGGTTGCTCCCGTAAGCGCAGGTACTCGCGCTCGTCCTGCCAGGCGGAGCGTTGCAAGATGGGGGAAGGGATGTGAAGCGGGGGATGTTGGTTTGTGAGGTAGAGGAAGCTTGTGCAATATCTTGATATCTCAGGAGAGGGTCGAGAGCAACTGCACCCATGTTAGCCACAACATACAGATCGATTGTCGGTAGGTAAGGAGCCCACATAAGACGTACAGGGGTGAGAGAGCAGATTCCCCGCCCACGCAATAGCTGCACCAGGATGCGCATCCAGCAAGGAAGCCACAGTCTCACGAGCAGCAACCAGGACGTTCCTCCCAGGTCATCGCCAGCATCAGACTTGGAACTCAGCTCGCGCCGCCAGCCCCGCTGACGCAACCGCCGTCATGAGCTCGAGACGGCGAGGACCCCCCGGCAGACCGGCGGAGCTGCCATTGACGCCCTGGTGGGCAATTGCTGGAGAAGGATGGACTCATAGGCCAGCACGAGGCCGGTCGTGCTGAGGTTGGCTTTCAGGGCGTCGTAGCCGTGTTTCCAGAGGTCGCCTCCTGTGGGCGTGGATTGTGGCTGCCCGGATATTGCGATGTAGGCAGCAGGGTTGTATTTAGACGCGGTGTCATACTGTATGGGCGGCCGGAATCATCTCGGCGACGGCCATGTCCGCATCTGGTCCACCGAGTCCATCTACAACGCCAACTCGCCCGACTACAACAAACCGCGACAGCTCTGCCACATGAGCCACCATCTCGGCACAATTCACTCGGTCCGCTTCTCTCCCAACAACCGTTACCTGGCCAGTGGCGCCGACGATAAGATCATCTGTGTCTACCACCTCGACAAAGGCCCCCCTGCCGCCACCTTCGGCACCAATGAGCCGCCTCCCGTTGAGAATTGGAAGACCTACAAGCGCCTAATTGGCCACGACAACGACATCCAGGATCTCGCATGGTCATACGACTCTTCCCTCCTCGTCTCCGTTGGCCTCGACTCCAAGGTCGTTGTCTGGTCCGGCTACACCTTCGAGAAGCTAAAGACTCTCTCTGCGCATCAGAGTCATGTCAAGGGCATCACCTTCGACCCGGCGAACAAGTTCTTCGCCACAGCTAGCGATGACCGAACCATCAAGATCTTCCGCTTCACCTCCCCAGCACCCAATGCTACCCAGCACGACATGGTCAACAACTTCGTCCTCGAGACTACCATCAGCGCCCCCTTCAAGAGCTCACCCCTTACCACCTATTTCCGCCGCTGCTCCTGGTCCCCTGACGGAAACCACATCGCTGCTGCCAATGCTGTCAACGGCCCCGTCAGCTCCGTCGCTATCATCGAACGAAGCAGGTGGGACAGCGAGATCAACCTGATTGGACACGAGGCACCCACCGAGGTCTGCATGTTCTCTCCCCGACTCTTCCACACCGTGCAGCCAGACAAGGATGACCCCACGAATGGGAGTGGTGGACAGCTCGTCACCGTCATTGCCTCGGCTGGTCAGGACAAGACACTTAGTATTTGGAACACCAAACACCTCCAGGCCGGTTGTCGTTCTCCAGGACTTGGCTGGCAAGTCAATATCTGACTTGGCCTGGACCCCTGATGGTCAGACCCTGTTTACCGCAAGTCTTGACGGAAGCATTGTGGTCGTCAAGTTCGGAGAAGGAGAGCTGGGATGGGTCGCGCAACCTGAGGAGAACGACAAAGCACTGCAAAAGTATGGCGTGTCCCGGAAGGGAATGGGCATTGTCGAGGATGTGGATGGTTTGATGCTGGAGAACCAGAGCAAAGAAGGCGAGTCGAGGGCCGTCGAGTCGAGGATGGGCGCCCTCATGGGTGATTTTACGGCCGAGTCCACCAAAGAGTCCACACCTGCTACCAATGGCACCAAACCAAGCTCAACAACGGCTAAGCCTGCTACCAATGGCCAAGCGGAGCCCGAGAAGAAGCCAGAAGAGACCGCAGACAAGACTGCAGAACGCGTCAAGGAGCTCAAATCGAGAGTCACGGTTGGCAAGGACGGCAAGAAGCGAGTTGCGCCCTTGTTAGTCTCGTCATCTGGAACCGGTCAATCGTCACTGCCTCAGACTCAGTTGGTCGGATCGGCCACGACCAAGACGACCCAGAACGAGGCTCCCCAAACCGTCCTTGACCTCACGAAGCCGTTTGACGGGCTTCCTAGAGGAGGCATTGCGTCTATGCTGCTCGGCAACAAGAGGCGAATGGCCTCGACCGAAGTTGAGGACGAGGAGGAGCCTACGGCAAAGCGAGTTTCCACTGGCCCGACGCCCGTCATCACTAACGGTGCAGACGGCGCGGAGCCTGCTGCCCTCGTGCCCGTTCAAAACGGCGTGGTGCCGACCCCTGAATTTCTCAGACCGGCGGTCCTGAACCCGTCGATTTCCTTCGCTCAGGTCAGGCTCGCTGTCCCCAAGATTCGGACACACATCCTTCGACCGCTCGAACGTGGTATCCTACAAGAAGAGAGTTCGCTCGAAGAGGCGTCCAGGATCTCCGAGAATTTCATTTTGGAAGCCAAGAACGATGTCAACCCGCGAGACCCTTCTCATGTCACCGTCACCAAGAGAGGGGCATTATTGTGTGTGGCAGGAATTTCTGCCTAGAGCCATCATTTTGGTGACAGCCAACAAGAACTTCTGGGCAGTGGCGTGCGAGGACGGATCTGTACACGTCTGGACACCCGCTGGAAGGAGGCTCCTCAACCCCATGGTTTTGGAAGCACAGCCAGTCATCCTCGAGTGCCGCGAGCATTGGCTTCTTTGCATCACCGCCATGGGCCTGGCACACGTCTGGGATCTCAAGACCCAGTCCTCACCTCACCCTCCTGTCTCTCTTGGACCAATCCTCGACGTCGTCACGACCTCGCTGAACCAACACACGGCGACCCCGGGACCCGGTGTCACCTCTGCACATCTCAACTCGACTGGACACGTTGTCGTCACCCTCACCAATGGTGACGGCTACTACTACGCCCGAGAGATGTACACCTGGCAGCGACTCAGTGAAGCCTGGTGGGCGGTCGGGTCCCAGTACTGGAACTCCAACGACTCCTCCATATCTGCCTTGCAGTCTACCGCCGTGGGCCCTGTTTCCAAGGACGGCAAGGACAAGGACTCGACAAAGGTCACCGCTTCCTCAGGCATCATTCCCTTCTTGGAACGCCACACTACCAACGAGTTTCTGCTTAAGGGCCGGTCGTATGGATTGCAGCGTATCATCAAGATGCTCGTTCAGCGGAAAGAATCAGAGGGCCTGGAGAGCAGTATTAGTATCGCGCACTTGGAGAACAGGATCGCAGGAGCCATGCAGCTGGGATCAACAGAAGAGTTCCGGTTGTATCTCTTTATGTATGCGAAGCGACTGGGAGCCGAGGGCGCAAGGGAAAAGGTCGAAGAACTGCTCAATAGCCTCATCGGCGGCATCCTTGAAGAAAAGGATGACAAGGTCAAGGACACCGGAAGAGGCTGGTATAGCAAGGAAGGAGAGCTTTGTGGATGGGACCGAAAGGAACTGCTCAAGGGTGTAGTGATGATTCTCGGTGAGTTTATTCCGACTGATGGATCGTTGCACAATGTACTAACATGTGGACAGGAAAATTCCGTGAGTTGCAACGGTTGACACTGCAGTACGCGAGGGTTCTGGACCTGGACCTGGAGGACGGGTCGGTGGATGTGGAGTCGATGGATGTGGAGGCTTGAGGGTTGTGTCGCAATCCGTGTATCAGTACAAGTACAAGTTTGTGGATGGGCAGACTGGGATAGTCTGCCGACAGGATAAGACCGGCGTTGGGGCATATTTCTTAGGCGATGATCGAGGTGGGGGAGACAGAGCTCTTGGCTGTATGCGGGTATAGATAACTGTATGTTTCTGTATTAATGATGGTTCGTGATGATACATAGCCGTGGGCTGTACTTGCTGGTGAGATGTTGTTCAAGATATGGTGTCTCGGCTAGTCTGGATTCCCATCTGGTTGGACGACATGTACGAGTGTTGGCAGAGAGCCGGCCAATGGCGGCAAAGCCTAAGGCAGGGCGAAGACGGGCGGACTCCGTCGACTGGCTGCGGGTGCCGTTAATCACAGCTCACCGTGGTGTTGGCTCAGGTATCACACCACCTGGAGCCGCGGTGCAACTCGAGCCTCCCTGCGTTTCAACTTCTCTCAAGGCAACCAAGGGGTCAGCAGACTCGACGACCAGTGCTACTCACAGCCGACTTTGCTTGGTCAACGTGCTTCGCCCTTTATCTATTCCGCGGCTCCGCGGCGGAAGGGGATTGCTCGTTACCCAGAAACACTCGCGACGTCTGCCCGCTCTTCTTGGGCTGCTCGGACTCACGGCGCCGAGGACGGTCGCTTTGCGCTGTGCGTGCGAGATTTGGCCCCAGAGGAGGCTTTTATTGTTCTCCCCCTCGATATTGTTGGCCTCGACAGTGAGGTCGAGCTTTTGTTGCTTCCCAGGGCTCTGAGTCTATTGTCCCGTCGAAACTTACTGTCGACTGGCTGAATGAGCCCGCCGACTTGCTATTGTTACCACTGACCTTTCGGGTTCCACTACTGCCCTGCCTCCGTGGGCAGAACACATTCTCTCCCTGCTTGCTGCTTGCTGCTTGCTGATTCTACGCTATTCTCCCTCAGATTCCGGTGAGTTTTTCTCCCTCTGCGAATCGGCGAGGGCTTGGCTCGCCCGTTGTACACCCGTCTCGCACCTGCCAACGGCTGCCCCCTCCCAAGCCCAGTGCTGCTCCCATTCTCGCGTCCTGAACAATAAGGCTTGACAAGGATTTGCAGGCCCGCCCTCTCTGCTCTCACAAGTTTGCCTCCCACACCTCTTATATGTTGATCTTCTACCACTTCCACTTCTGCTCCTTACCTACTTGAACTTCAACTTCAACTTCACCTTCAACTCTAACTTCTACTTCAACCACTCTCCTTCTCTGACACATTGTTTCCGGATTCGTTTCACTTCGGCTCTTCAACTACAAACAAGTCACTTGGTCACTTGGTGCGTGTCGACACAACCGTCTTGCCTTGGCACTGCCCCACGCTCCTTTCACTTTGTTGCTTTCCCAGTCTCTCCTTGAGTTTTGTCTGCGCTTCACACCCTCCTCCAATTGTCAACCTGATTGAAAACCTTCGGCAGTATGAGATACACGCTGTCCCTCCCGTGGTGGGCTTTGATCGGCTTCTTGCTCCATCTTCCGGCATTCATCCACGGTCTGGGTTTCGATTCCTCCACTGATCCACCTCCTCGCGCAGCCTTGGTTACGCTCGCCCATGACTCCGATCTTCCTGCCATGCTCGTCTCTATGCGTCAACTTGAGGATCAGTTTATCAGCCAGTACCACTGGATCTTCTTCAGCACTCGCGAGCTCAGCGAAGACTTCAAGCGTCTGACATCAAACGCCACCAGCGCCACCTGCATCTATGAAGTTATTGCCGACGAGCACTGGGGTACTCCGGATTGGGCCAGGCAGGACCCTCTCTACGTACCTCCTAGCTACGAAACGGACTTTCACCCTGATCCCGAGACCCCTGCTGCGGATTCTCGGCAGAGATATCGTTGGAACTCTGGCCTTTTCGCTAGGGAGGAGAAGCGGTTGAAGGACTATGATTGGTTCTGGAGGGTTGAGCCTGGTGTAAGTTCCCGTGTGCCTACAGTTGGGGGTCATCCAAACTCTACCCGTGGCTAACAGCAGTGATAGTCGCAGTTGACACAAAGCATCGACTTCGACATTTTTCGTTTCATGCGAGACAATGGAATCGAATACGGTTTTCACCGAGATGCCCTCGCCGAAACGAACTTGCGGGTTCTGTCACCTCGAATTAGGTCCTTCATCGACAAACACCCAGAACTTCTGCACAAAGAAGCCGACGTCTCGTGGTTATTCGATAGCCCGAATGCAGAGAGTACTCAGACGGAAGAGGACGAAGAATCATTGGTTCACGAGGGCCCAATAAGACTCAGGAAGCGGATCATCTAGGAGGGCCGCCCTGACCTTGCGGGTCACTCGGACACGGATTCTCTTCAGAACGAGAATGAAGATGACGATGACGATGACGAAAGCGATGATATGCTATCCTCGCTGGCCGAGGCTTTTACGTCTTGGTTAAGTGGCATTTATGAGAGCAGCCTTTACCCGACATTTGAGATTGGATCTCTTGCCTTGTTTCGCAGCCCCAACCACGCCGCTTTCTTTGATCATCTTGATAGTGCAGGAGCGTTCTACTACCACGCATCCAAAGACGTGCCAGTGCACACGCTGAGTGCCAGCATGTTTTTACCAAGGCAGAGTGTTTGGAACTTTAGCAAGAAGGCAGTCAGACATCGAGCTCACCAGGAGCAGCGCCCAAGTCAACCGAAAGAAACTCCCGACTGCGATACCAACGTCCAAAACAGCGCCCAACCCGAATCGGCCAACAACTTCCAGTTTGCGAATAACGCCGAGGAAATCATGGCGACATGGCTGGCGTGCTGGGAGGTGCTGGCTCGTGACCTGGAGAGGCAGGAGTCCCTCCCGGGGTTGATGTCGGGGAATACAGTCATCGACGAGCGCAACTTTTCCCTTGCCTAAGGAAATCTCCCGCGACGCGTTGTACAGAGGCACGATATGATGAGTCAAGATAGCGGTGGGAACAGACTAGGTCGATGACGATGAATGAGTGCAGGTCTGGTGTGTTTACTAGAAGCAATTAAGTGTGACGTCTCGCAGGTCGAGCGGCACCAAATAGAAGATTGCCAAATTTACGGATGTTGAATGCAGCGGTGAAGAGATAGTGTGCGTGACTGCGTGTGTCTCACGAGTTTGGGAACTTTGCAGGTTGAGTGAGAAGATGTCGTCAACTGTCGCACGAGACACGAGACGCCGGCATGAACAAGCCGGCGTTACGTGCGTGTCGGCATGAAGACGTTACAGACGGATGGCCGGAATGGCGGCTACGTGGCTCCGTGCCTTGCAGTCCATGCAGACCTACGTCACCGCGTTGGACGCGGCTGTCTGGGAGGCAGAGACAGCTTACCGGATGACGCCATACAGCACAGTGGTGACCGGGCGCGGCTGGTGGAACAATGATATGCGAGATGGCGATGGCGATGACAGGGGGTGTCCCTCGTTGGAGTTCAGCTACAGGTCGTGAACGCAAGGCGGATTGAAACGGGATGTGAAATGGCGTAACACTAGGCTGGTGATCCTTTTGATAAGAGTGCTGGCGGAAGGGGATGTTTGGCACGCGGTGGTTTGGTGGTTTGGTGGACTTTGTGTATGTGTATCATGGACAAGCGGTCTCATGCCTCGTGCTTGTTGAAGGCAGCAAGACGGCGCAGGGGGGCATGATGCCTTGTCGCGCAAATTGAGCTTCGGTTTCCACAAACTTCTGTTGGACTAAAAGACATGAATTGTCATTACACGACTGTACGAAGTAGGCAGTTAGCAATACATCTAGGACGTCATTTCCACCACCCGACTGTGGGGAGTTTGCGGGATTCCGATGATGATCGGCGCCGGACCGGAGCCGGAACATGCCACCCCTGAACCGGCGTGAGCAATCCGTGCCGCCGACGACATTGATAAGGCAGCTTACTGTCTTAAAACGAGAAATGCATGGAGCTCTGATACGACTAATTTTCTTGCATGACGACTCCCGGAGGTGATGGTCCTTGAGAGTTTAAATTATTTTCCCTCATTTTCTGGCCACTACTCTGCGAGCGACATGGTGGTGGTCATCCGCCGATGGGCTGATTTCCTATAACGGCCGTCTTCAGGATGCAACTTAGGGGATCGATGTGGAAAGCGTTAAAGCAGATGGCTGGGACCGGGGATGAGGCGAACTACTGCGCTGTACACGTGGACATGTCCCCAGTCCGTCGCAGCATCGCAGCATCACATCAAGAGGAGCGCCGAGGACCGGGATGGACCGTCAAGGGTTGACAATGTGACCCGCCATGTGCAGCGCAGCTAGTGTACCTTTGCAGGAGAGAGGGCATTCAGGAAACGGCCATACATACCCTCCGTTTAAGTAGGTGCAGCACAGGGCATTTTACTGAGCTGTCAGTTTATCGGCGTGCCAGTTGTGTCGTTTCCCATGCAGGGTCAGCCCTGCGTCGTAATGGCGCAAGACGCCAAAAAAGGATATTATTACAGTACTGACTCAGCGGGACAGCCCACCCATATGTAGCTTTCAGCAGCTCCAAGGTGGCTTAGGAGCTGGTTGACGCTCTACTGGCCACGACAGCCATCCGGCTGGAGTCTGGGCAGCTGGGCTGAACTGGATTGGACATCAGGGGGCGGGGAGTTTGTTGTTTGTTTCGATCTCAGGGGGGCGGCTCGCTCATGTCTCTCCTGTGTCTCCCTCCCACGCCTCTCCAGCTCGCTAATATCGAGTAAATGAATGCCATGTTTATTCTTAGCCACCTCCTGACGCCTCTGGAGGCTAGGGCTGGGCTAGATCAGTCACAACTCTGCCGCAGATTTTTTTTCCCATTCGGTCGGTCCAGCGCGCGGGCGGGAAGCCTCCTTGGCGAGCGTGCGAGCCGACAGGGCGGCCGGCTTCCAGCTCGGGCGGCGGAGGAAAAGCCAAGACAGGGGTCACAAAGGGCTGGACAGGGGGGACGCTTGTGCTCCACCCCTGGCGGCCCTGAAAAGAAGGAACCTGCAAAAGGAGGGTTGCGAATGGGAGGGCTTGGTTTGATGATTTGGTCCTCCACCTTTTCTGACGTTGGATGTCTGGAAATGTCGAGGGTTGGCTGAAAAGGGTTGACACTACCTAAGTTAGCTACCTTTAGGATAACGACTCCCCAACAAAGAGACAATGTTGATTGATACCCGATGCACCAGCCGCGCTCCAGGCCAATCTTAGGTACCTAGAAACGGAGTCCAACGTGTGCCCTGCGTCGACCTGCACTGTAGGGACCGCATAAGGCCCTAAAACAAAAAGTCGGGGAAGGTTAACTTGCCGGGCCCTGCCCCTGCCCAGCCCGCGTGCCGCTACCACCCACTAGAGGTACCTTCCTTAGTCTACTACCTTAGCACATACCTTGGTGGGCACCCACGGAGCACCTGCCTCCACCTCCACCATGGGCCACGACCGAAAAAGACCAAGGCCAAACCACATGCGACCGACAGACCGACCGCCTCGCGCGTGCCTTGCCCTGTCTTCGACCCTTTGCCCCGTCTTCTGCTACCTTACAATGTACGGAGTGCATACGAGTACCCTGGCCCTTTTTCGCCTTTAACTGCTTGTGCAACAGGGCTATTGACTGGCTACTGGGTTTGCTGGCCCGGCTTGCTAGTTGCATTCGCATCTGCGCTCGCATTGCTCCTTCCATCTTTCCCTCCTGCCGCGTTCCCTCTTCGAGGTTGCTCCTCCCCTCCTTTGACGCCTCCTTCTACGCCTCCTTCTGCTTCTCCTCTTCACCTGCTTCTTCACCTCCAACCTCGGCCTCGCTTCTCCTCGCTCCTTCATTCCCGTTTTTCTCCCAACTTCCTTCCCTCCTTCTCTGGTCCGAATTCGCTTTATCACCACCGTTAACCTCGACCGACGACGAGCAGACCCGCCCGAAATCAAGCTCCGGAGAAGACTGGGAAAAGACAGCTCATTTGGCTCCCGAGCCGTAGCAGCACTACCCAGTTGCGATTGCGGAGGAGCCCTAACTAGTGCGAGGAAAGGGATAGCTATCAATTCTTCATTCGCGACGCTTCCCCATATTTTCGACGTTCCTGCACGACTCCCGATCGTCCACGGCGGACATTGCGACTGCGACGCAAACCTCGACAAACCTTCCCCCAGGCCGGTCGCATCCGCAGTCGACACCGCAGTCGCAGGCGCAGGCACATTGCTTTGCTCGACCTGACTTAAACAATCGGTCAATCTAATACCAAATCGCTCTCCGCGCGACCGCGCCCGCACCAACTGCGTCGTGAGTCGTGTGCGTCATGGCCATCCTCGACAGATACCCGCGCGGCGTCGCGCCGACCAGCCAGAGCACCTTCTTGGGCCTCACCACGAAGCAATGGTCGCTGACCACGGTACGGCCCCCAATTCACCATTCCCTCCCATGGACTCAACCTTTAGCCCGTTAGTGAAGCGATATACTGACAATCTGGTGGCGCAGTTGGTCTTGCAAAATTTCCGCCTTGATCTTGGTATGTGCCCGAATCACCACCTCCAGTATCATGACAATCCTAACCAGACTGTTGATAGATCATGCACTACTCTCGCGTTATGCCTCCGTCTGGCGACCACCGGTACTTTACCTCGACCGCCGTATTTCTCAATGAGGTCATCAAGTTCGCCGTCTCTCTCTCCCTCGCCATCTACGAAACTTCCAAGACACTCGCCCCCACCACCCCCGCCACGGTCCTCTTCGAGCAGATCTACAACACCGTTTTTGCCGGCGATGGCTGGAAGCTCATCCTTATTGCTGCTTTCTTTACACTCCAGAACCTGTTGCAATACGTTGCCGTGGGCAACCTCGACGCCGTTCACTTCCAGATTCTCTACCAGCTCAAAGTATGTCCGACAACGAATTTCTTGGCTTCAATCCATGGCAATACCTGTACCAAGACTCGAATTAAACTAACAATTTTCTAGATCCTCATTACTGCCCTTTTCAGCGTCAAACTTCTCCGCCGACATCTGAGTCCTAAGCGCTGGTTCGCCCTCGTCATCCTCACACTCGGCGTTTGCATTGTCTCCATGCCTCAATCCGACTCCTCCTCTCCAGGACCCTCTCCCATTATTCACGATATGACGGACCACTTCTTCCCCCGGTCCCTTCATGAACTCGGCCACGCCCCCGTTGACTTTGCTTCTGGGGGTAGCCTCTCTAAGCGCTCCGCTACCTATCAAGGCATCGACCATGACTTGCCACCTCCCGACCCTCTGATGGACTACTCTGTTGGATTGACCTCTGTCTTGGTTGCTGCCTCTGTTTCTGGTCTCACCGGCGTCTACTTTGAGAAACTGCTCAAGGAGAGCCCGACCCAGGCCAGTGTCTGGATCCGCAATGTTCAGCTGAGCTTCTACTCTCTTTTTGCGGCGCTCCTAGGCGGTGTCATCTGGCAAGACGGAAGCGGCATTAGAGAGCATGGCTTCTTTGAGGGTTACAACTGGGTCGTGTGGAGTGCTGTGATCCTCCAAGCTGCCGGCGGTCTGATTGGCAGCGTAGTCATTCGCGATGCCGACAATATTGTCAAGAGCTTTGCGACAGGTATCAGCATTGTCGTCAGTTTCTTAATCAGCGTCTTCGTTTTCAACTTCGAGGTTACTTTTACGGTATGGCCCCTTGTTGCAGTTTGCACTGTCCGTTTCAACCCACTCTAACTAATGTTTCCAGTTCATCCTCGGCACCTCACTCGTCCTCTTGTCCACATACATCTACGGCAGTTCGGATCGTAGTATCCACCGCCCCGCCCCGATCAAGATCGCCAAATTTGAGAAGCCCACCATCGAGCGAGTATACACTCCTCGTGGAACTTCTGGGACTCGCATGACCCTCGCGCCTTTCGACGGCAATGTTGGCGTAACCAGTAGCCGGCCCAACAGCCCGATGCTGCCCCGGCAACCTAGCCGGACCAACATCAAGAGGGATGACTGATTTATGACCAACAAAGAAATGGGGAAAGGTCCCCACGGCACTCCGAACGAAAACCAGGTTGATATCCAGGTGCGAGATCAACAGCACCATGGGGATGTCACATCTTACGAATTTGTAACGATATTATGACATGAAATATATTCACATATATACAGATATATATAGGCAACATATCCTAGATGCCATGGACACATGCAATTTTTTTGGACAGCTAGAACAGTTACTTCCGGGTCTAGATGGGCGTTGTCCTGGTGGCAATGCAGGTCAGGAACGCAGGAAAGGCGCGCTGGAGATACCACGAAATGTACCCATCCATTCCTAACAGTTGGGCGGGAAGATGAAAGGATAGATTCTCAAAATGTTGGATTTTAGAAGTGTGAGGAATCATTGCCTGATCCTCCACCGGCTTTTCTACGACCAATATTGGTTCATTGGACGGAAATAGACGTCTATTTTTGATTCTAGCTCATCTGTTTTGTGTGGTTTTCTTCCAACTCGATCCCTTCTCCAGGACGAAGGAGCGTGATACTCACCTCCATCTGCGTCATATACCCATCCCCATTAAATCCGCCATCGACTTGATGATATGTGCTCCGGGGGTTTCAAGCAACTGAATTTTGGTTTCATGCTTTGGTATTATATAGTGTGCTTCTCCGTTTACATGATGACCTCGTTGGAGACGTCCTAGAATTTTATGTTAGTATACAACATGCATTAGTCAGGGGAGATGAACATACCCGCTTCAGCTCCTTGTAGGGCAAGCAGACACAGTTTGACACGCGAACCTCATCGCCAACACCACAGTCCTTGCCGAGAATGGTGATGCTTTGGACCTTGACGCCGTTCTTGATGATGCTGGTCGAGTGGCTGCCAGCGGGGAGAGGAGTGCCCTCAACACGTGCCCAAGCACCGATTCGGCTGCCCCAACCAATGATGGAGTAGAGGACGCAAGCATCGTGCTTGACCTCAGAGTCCTCGAGGACGACACTCTCCTTGATGCGGGCGCCGGCGCCGACGGTGACACGGGGACCAATGCTCACGTTGGGGCCCAACTTGGCGGTGGGGTGGACGTCGGCGGTGGGGTGGATGAAGACCGGGGGCACAATGTTGGCGCTGGGCGCAGAGAGCTCGTCGCTGCCGGCCTGGGCAGCCTGCTGGAGGTAGAGGGCGTTGGCGGGGACGGCGGAGCCAGCAGTCTTGATCTGACGCCAGAAGTCCTTAGTCTCGTAGACGTAGAACTGCTTGCTGTCGGCCATATCACTCAGGATATCCTGCTCGAGGCGGATGACCTCGTTCTTCTTGCCCTCGTCATCATCATCGTCGTCGGGCAGGATGAAGCTGTTCTCGAGGTTATCGGAGGAGGGGTAAGAGACGAGGCGCGAGGGTCGGTCGAGGCGGCGCTTAATGGCCGAGCGGATAGAGGGGAAGATAGCCTCAGTGGAGAAGAGGTAAACACCGCAATTGATGAGGTTGCTAATGCGAGACTCGGGCTTCTCGACGTAGTGCAGCACACGGCGGGTGTGGGCGTCGGAGACGATGCAGCCGAAGTTGGTGGCAGCCTCGTCGCTCACGCGGGTACCGAGGATGACGGCCTCGGCATCCTTCTCGATGAAGAGGCGCAGCATCTCATCGAGGGGGAAGGAGCAGCAGACGTCGGCGTTGAGGACAAAGAGGCGCTCCGGGCGGCCCTTGAGGATGGCATCGCGGAAGTGGTAGAGACCACCAGCGGTGCCAAGCGCCTCGTACTCGCGGAGGTACTTGATGGTGATGGCGGGGAACTCCTTGGCGGAGTCCTTGATGAAGTCGCGGAAGACTGACTCGTCGTAGTAGCCAATGATGTAGACCTCCTGAATCTGCTTATTCGGGACGCGGGCGACGGAGCTGAGGCAGTGCCAGATGATAGGGTGGCCGGCGACCTCGAAGAGGGGCTTGGGGACGTCGAGGGAGAGGGGGGCGGAAGCGGGTGCCTCGCGAAGGACCACCGACCTGGGAGGAGTTAGCGGACTCGAACCTATTGAGGGTCAAACGAGGGGAGTGAAGCTATACCAGGATAACGGCCTTGGTGGCGCCCTGGTCCTTTGCGCGATGCGCCATGGGAACGTGCAGAGACATTTCTGTGGAAGAGCAACGGAAAATGGAGAGGGTGGGAGAATCTGAGCAGAAGCGTCTCGGATGACGTTCCTTGGGGCTGAGGCGGCAATGTATAGTTGAGCGGTGGTGGGAGATTTGGCGGTTGCTGGCCTTGTCTGGGCTGTTTTGGCGGGGGAGATGATGGAGGCGGTCACAGCAAACTAGGAGTCTAGGACAGGGGGGTAGCTGGTTTCGCTGTGGATTATGCGATTAAGCGATGAGACAAGTCTTGAAAGCTGTCAACTTGGGCTAGCTCCATCAATAAGAGTCGCAGGATGCATCTCGTGGCATGTTAGACTTGGCCCGAGGGATCTCGCATGGGTCTCGTCAATCCAGGGGAATGCCTTTCCTGCCCGTAGAAGGGGGTTGCAGATGACCTTAACCGTCGCACCGCGGGGACGAGACCCTGCGTCTGCGTGCCTTATCGTTTCGGTGAAGAAGCAGCTCCACCGATATCGTCGAGGCCACACCGACGGTGAGCCTCCCGCCGCGAACCTCCCGCACCAACCTTCCAGGGGAGTGGACCCCCTGTGATGGCCTGCGCACCCCTGGCCACTTACACGGCACCGTGCTGCAACCACTAAAGCTCGCCTGCTTCACGGCCCGCGCGTTCACTGGAGGGCGGTGCTCTCAGGGGCAGCAAGGCGCGCCAGCAAGGGGGCCGCCGCTGCCTGGTTGCTCCCCCAGCCACTCTAATTTTCTTTTCCGAATCTTTGGCCGGTGGAGATACGTACCTGCACTGGCCCAACTCCAGGAAGCATTAACTTTTGTTAAGAGGAGGACGAGTATAACGGCTGAAAATTCAATTAAATGGGAATTTAAATATTCATAGCTCCCTGAACACAAATTTCGTGATCACATTATACCCATTTCTCATTTTCATGAATTTTTGAGGGCACATGCAGTGTGTTGTGTCACATGATCGAGGCTGACCCTTTAACAGCCATTATCGACCTCCCGTGTTGCTCCAGAGCCGCATCGCTCTGGGGGCGAGAGCGCGAAACGCTGTCCGCATCAGCCCTTCAACACCTCGACTCATCACTTTCATCTCACCAGCTCCCTCACCAGCCGCTCACCTTGCGATAATACGTTCTTTCTGTGTTGTGTTTGTTTTGATACCCTCTATAAGTCTCTTGTCGTTTGGTCAAACCCGTGACTTGTCATTCATCTGTTTACCTGGGCAACCATCTCAAAAACAGCCTAGCAACGACAACCTGAAGCATCTGTCTGCGTTTGCTTCACTCACTCACCTGACATCCTGTTCAAACGCCTGCCTATTCACTTCCATCGAGTAGGCCCCACTCAAGTCGAGGTGAATGAAATCTGAACCGGCGTTCAACAACAGGATGCCGCACTCTACAAATCGCCGGGCTGCGCGTGGGCCCAACTCTCACCGAAACAACATCAAACGAGATCCCGACTCCACCACCGACTCAACCTCACTTGATGATTCCGGAACTTTCAATAACACAGATCGTGGAAGAGGCACTTCGAATACCTCAAACTTTGGTGGCAGCTCGACCTACTTGCCCGTCGACCAGTCCTTCTACCGTCAAGGGCGCTCTGATGCACGTAAGTCTCATGTTATCTTCTCACTCAGATCCTCTCAACGAACCAACAACTGACTCACCTTTCATAGCAACGCCCAGTGAGCGCATCACAGAACCAGAACCGCTGCTGCGGGAAATGAGGATGCGTGCCCCTACCAGCGCTGCCGCTGAGAGTCCCACCAGCGTGGACCCTGGCGAGTCCTTCTTCCACACATCGTTCCAGGACATCGGCAAGAAGCTCAAGGCCTGCAACGACACGCTTGGTGAGCTTCAGCAGCTTGGTGTCTCTCACGATGTGCAGCTCCCAGAGCTCGTCCTCGTCGGCGACCAGTCAGCCGGCAAGTCCAGTCTGATGTCGGGACTGGCCAACCTTGAGCTTCCACGGAGTGAAGGCACTTGCACCCGCTGCCCGCTGCACATTCGTGTTTCTCGAAACAACGACTGGTCCTGTCGGGTGTGGCTGCGTAAGGAGTACTCCTACCAGCCTCCTAATGGGCGATCCATCACCGAATCCGATGTCACGGATGAGGATCCCTTCTACCCTTGGCGCAAGCTTCCTGTCACCGCTGTTCATGAATTCAAGACCATGCATGAAAAGAACGAGATCGAAGACGTTCTCCGCTGGGCCCAGATCGCCATTCTCAACGACGACAAAGGCCACAAACTCTTCGTTCCTGGCTCTGGATCCATCGCTATGAATACCCCGATCGCTAAGGCAGCTGATGAGGTGACGGCCAAGTTTTCGCCCAATATTGTTGCTCTCGAAATCAAGGGCCCTGAGCTTCCTGACTTGTCTTTCTATGACATGCCTGGCATCTTCCAAAATCCTGCTGACGCTCGGGACGATTACCTTGTCAACGTTGTTCGGAACCTGTCCAGGGAATACATCAAACACCCTTCCGCCATCATTCTGTGCTCCATGCCCATGAACAGCGACGCCGAAAACTCGTCCACTTTTGGACTCACCCGCAAGTTGGGCGCGTTGAAACGAACTATCGGTGTGCTGACCAAGGCGGATCTCATTCCCGAGGGCGGCAACCATGACCAGTGGTTGTCCATCATGAATGGCGAAGCTCATCAGACTGGTCTTGGTTATTTTATCACTTCACGACCCCAAGGGAAAGATCTTGATGAACTAAAGGCGTGGGAGGAGCATGTGTTCGAGGACCACTCGTTTGAGAGATGGCCAGCTGAGTTCCATTGCTTCTTTGCTCAATGCGGCATTGAGAGACTGAAGGCATTTTTGTCGGAGCGACTAGGAGAAGAGTTTGCGAAGAGGTAAGTCACCCCTACCAATCATCCGGTTGGACAAGCAATGTGATATACTAACATGCTTGCTTATAGCCTTCCCAACATCAAGTCCACCCTCAAACACCACCTTGACAAAATCAACGGCCAACTCAGCAAACTCCCAGAGCTACCTGTGAACGTTGAACTTGAAGTGCAGACTGGCGTCATGGAGTTTGGTGAACACGCCCGATCTGAGCTGCGGCCTGCTGAGTTCTCGAAGCGGTTCGGTGCTCTCCCCGACAACTTCCGCGACTGCCTCCTCGAGATGAAGCCCAAGTTTACCCTCAAAGATGCCAGCGACTCTCCTGTGGTCGAGATATCCGATGATGAATCGGATGCGGGATCTGCTACGACGGGTGTCATGACACCTACCTCTAAGCGACGCAATATGGGGCCGCCAACAACTCCGGCGAAGCGACAGCGGATGGAGCAAGCGGCTAATGGAAACAATCACAACGGCCAAAATGGAAACAATGGATACATCAAGCCAGAGGAAGGGAGAGGTAGTCTCCCTCCCAGACCTTCTCCGGCCGCACGACGAGCTCAATTTCCCGAGCCTTTTGCCGGGTTCAGCGGCGTTGGACGAGGATTCCGGACACTACGCCAGGTACGAGATGAGATCAAGGCCAAGACCCGGGCCGGCATGCCGGACATCATAACTGAAGAAGTCTACAATGACCTTTGTCGCGAAGCTATAAAGCCCTGGGACGGGCCGATGAAGGCATTCCTGGATCAGATTATGCGTCTACTCTACAACCTACTGGAAGCAGCCCTCAAGAAGTCCTTTGACCGCCTCAGCAAGCGTCTGATCTACCAGGAGTCTCGGAAACTGCTGAGGGGGTATTTGGAGGAGCAACGCGGGGAGACTCTCATCGCCCTCGCAGGGGTATATCGCCTAGAGACATTCGGCCTGTTCACCATCAATCGTGAGGCCTTCCACGGATGCCGCTCGGCTGAAGGGATCCTCTTGATCCGCTACCGCCACGAAATGCGCATGAAAGCCCACGGGTATTCCGATGGGCGAGCACCGGATCCATGGGAGAGTCTGACGGAGGAGAAGCGAGCCCAGGACAAGAAGCGACGCGAAGCCGATGTCGTCAAGATTGGCCCCGATCCGTTCGAGCGAGAGCTTGAGGTGATTGCATACGTTAGAGGCTATTATCGCCTCGCTGCGCTTCGATTTTGCCGACTCAGTGGCACTCCAAATTACGAACGGCATGATTCCCCAGATTCAAAGGCAGCTGCCGTATTATCTGGATGAGAAGTTGGGCCTTCGGGGGCCGGACGCCGCGAAGATCTACGAGCGGCTCATGGCGGAGGACGAGGCGACGGCGACGAAGCGAGAAACGCTCAAGGGAGAGCGGGAGAAGTTTGTCAAGGCGCTGGCCAGTATCGAGGGGCTGGAGACGGGAGCCGACAGCAACGAGTTCTCGCAGGAGGAGTCGTATGAACCGCAGGAGACTGAGGAGACCGATGCCATGATGAGCGGCGCGATCCAGGAGGATGGCGGAGAGGCATAAGTTGGCTTCGGTTGCGGCGTGGCTTTGGTCGGTCCGTGAACGGCCGACTGTAACAAGAACAGTTTGTGGAATTGTTTTCAGGTGGCATGGAGGCGGTCTTGCTTTGATGTCAACTTTTGGTTGGATCTCCCCAGGATAGGGGCTTGTGTGTATCACATCGGATTTGTCATTCGGTTTTTGTTTTGATGCGAAAGGGAAAACGAGAGATGTTTGGATGCCAGATTCCTCTGGTGGTGTGGGAATGTTGCCACGATGCTTGGTTGGCTTGCTTTGTGACAAGGAGCTGAACCACAGGGGAGGTGATGGACGGCTAATGGATAAATGGATCTGCGGGGCGACGCGCATTGTATCGGAAAGCTATCCAGGCGATCCCGCGCCAAGAATGGGGTCCTTCATGCAGGAATCAGTTTGTTTTTGGAAGCTGAAGGGTTGAGATGTCATGATGAACAAAACGGGATGAAAAAAGTACATTAGTCCGGCCGAGATCCGAATAGCATGGTGACGGTTTGGACAAAACGTGTCCCAGGTGACAGATGGTCCGGCAGGATAACAAGGATGCAAGATGAATTCCAGATAGCCTAAATGCAAATCGTGGCTTCCCATCGTCCACACCCGCATGGTCGCACCTTAATGTTGCTGTTAAAGCAGGGGATACATTAGCCAGACCAGCAGCGATGGCGCCTAAAATGAATGGCGCCGTCTGGGGGCCTGGTCATACGAGAGTCGAGAGCCGAGACTCTTCTTTCGGATTCATAACGTAGCGTAACCGATATTCCTCTGTTAGTGGCATGTGGCAGGCAAATATTTTTACCCCAACAGGCTCTGAGAGATTCCCCTTGTCAATGATATTTGTAAAGTATTATACTTGCCTGCATGGGAGGGCGGGCTCGGCCTACATGTGCATTATTTAGCCTCCGGGAACATGGGAAGCAAGCCAGGGTCGCAAGCTGAGGCGTTCACGGAAAGCAGCTGATGACGCTGGGAGAGCGGCGTCCATTTTTAGCACATGCCTACAGTCTAGGAGATGAATTATCGCATACGCGGACTGCGAACTGCGAGAGGAATACTCCGTACTACCAGACATGGCCGAAGATCCGGCAGATGCGGCGGGCGGGGCTAAATTGTGTGGGCACGGAGGATAGAGGACGGCGTACCGACGGCGCGCAGAGACGATCAATGATTGGTGGAGGAAGTACCTTGGGACCTGAGTAGGTAGGAGCCTGAAGGAGAAACCCAACTTAGGGCAGAAGTATAGACGGCGCAGGCAGTGGCAGCATGTATGCCTCCATCATCTCAGGAACGCCATCCATCTTGCCGCCAGGGACAAGCAGGCGCCAACCCGGTGACGTTCTCTCATCTGTTGTCTTGTCGCCTGTAACCAAGATCAGAGGTGGTAGTCGCCGAATGAAGCCCAATCTAGAAGCCGTCATACAGTACCGTGAGGCCCAGGTCCCCGGCGTGGTTTCTTCCTGCCGAGCTCGTCTGTCGGCGGAGATCCCGCATCTCCGGGCCAGCCCCACCCGCCTCCGGGCACCCCATGACACCTAAAGTCCACAGGGCACGGCAAGGTCCACTCTTCAGCTTCAGGATGAGAAACTCCAACATACATACGGATAATAAGCTTCCAATTTGGAATTTCGATGGGAGCCAAGATCAGGTTTGGAGAAGGCAACCCCAAGTTACCGCTGCCACGGGTCCGTCCTGAAGCTTCCCGACAACACACCCAACCCATCGGCATTGAAGTCTCCGAATCAAGCCATGGGACGGACAGAGTACTGTCCAGGAAGATGCCTGCTCCTTCACCCCGACGACTATCTGATGTCTTGTATCATCTCCGTCCGTTAGAAGCTAAATTGATTCTGAAGACGTCACAGGCACGTGGGAGGGTGGACGTCGTCCACCCTAACCTAAGATCCAAATCCACTCAAGATTAGCATTCTCTTCCTACCTCACGTCTCCCATTGATCACATTCACGACCCTCAAGGTCGTGCTGACTGGAACCGTGCCTGACAACGCATACATGGAAGCTGAAGCTGGGACAGTCACAGTCTCATTCAGCCTTCATTTCCTCGTGAAGCACACTGGCCAAAGTACCAATTTCGGTTGCGCGCCTTCTACCAAGGGCACTGTGGCTTTCGGGCCTGGTATCCGAAAGCGCGTTTCGTCAATTGGAGCCAGGGCTAAAGCCCGGTCACACGTAGCCTTGCCTACCTCGTCCGCAGAGCCTGGGGTTGGCTCTGCGAAAAGCCTGTGCCGTAAAGCTCCGGCCTGTCTGTAGCAACTGCCGAGGGACGGCTGGGGACTGCGCGAGCTGCATTCATGTGGCCTTACGATTCGCGGGACGCATCGCGGCATCGTCGCCCGCTGGAAGTTTTTGGGTGGGGAGCGGGTGGCTGGACGGAAGTACCCTGGGAATTGGTGTCACGCCAGGCTGAGAATCTAGCATCGGCCTTATTTCTACATGAGTCTGGCCGCCGTGTCCAATCAGCTGAAACGTTGCACCCGCATGTATAGTCCTGGTTAGGGCCAGGCCCAGCGGAACCAGCTCCGGCAATATGTCAACTCCAATCAATGAAGTCGTCCATTCCCGGGTATTTGTTCTACTCTAGTCGGTCATGGTCTGCCGTTTGATCCATTGACTTGGTACAGAAGAGGCATTAGAACTTGAGTAACTATGCAGTACGTACATGGTAGTATTGAAAAAGGATCATGGATCATGGATCATGCCACCCTCCACGTGAAGCCGGATACTGACCCAAATCACCCGGTGTCGATTCCCCGCAGGACGAGCTCCAGTGGCCTCCGCTCTCCACAACAACCTCCCCACCACTAACCCGCAGAAACTTTGCACCCTTGCTTCTCCTCCACGTTTTGGAGCCGGTCCAGCAGATCAACAACCCGTTCCTCCTTTCGGGGTTGAGGGAGGGACGCCGTCGACACATTGGCTGGATGAATCGGAGTCCCTATTTTGCCAGTTTTCCCACACACGCCGCGCGAGGATCCCCCTCACCCCAAACTGGATTGGGGTGGGCACAGACGTCTCGCGCCATCCTGGGCCAGGATCAACGTTAATTTTCGAGCCTAAGTGATGGGTACCTTTGTTTTTCGCTTAGTCGGAAGCTTGGAGGCGATTGGGATCGTTCGTGGGGTTTTTTGGAGAGCAAAGAGCAATGGGAGGGTCCAAGGCCATGTTGAGGCCATCACGGACGGCCATGAAATTGCCATCAGTAGTTGGCACTTGGACGACGGCCACCGCAGGATGCAGTACTTCGGACATCGACCATTTAATTGTAGCTGGCTGGATCTTGATGCCGGCAAAGTTCCGTCATTCGACCTGCGCTGCAACGCAACGCTCCATGCCCACCGACCGGGAATATCGGTGTGGCGCCGCCTGTCCAACATGAAAAGCGGCTGGGCTTCAACGTCGCTTGGGGGCTAAAGCTCTAACGGCCCCGAGCTGACGGGTCCAGGAGCTGCGGGCCACTTTGGCGGATCTTGGCAACCCCTTGGACGACGTCTTTCACAGGTCCGTTACATGTATATCCCGAATCATAGGCGTTGTAGCTCTCTGACTGCTCTAGCCGCCGGATGACCTCTCACGGTACATCTCCAGGCACTCGACGACGAGCGTCCACGAGACCACACCCCGGTCCCGAATGGACTTATCCTAGCCGAGATCTACCTCTCTCCAGGGTCCTGCCCTGAGCAAGACCACCAGCGAACCACACAACATGAGACCCTGCTGTAGTCTCACGAGGGGTTGTCGACAGTCAAACTCCCCAACCCGCCTTTCCGCCCCCGGTTGCAAAGACGCCTACCACCCCGGTTCGGGGCTCTCCCCGCCTTGTCCGATGCATCCCCCACACCATTCCCGTCGGTTGAAATGCGCCATGGGAGCTCTGTGGTGACCAGACGTAGCTCCAGAGCAGAGCTCACGCCCCCAGGAACAATATAAGTGGAACGGAAGTCCCCTTGACGCTGTGCCTTTCACTTCGTCAATCTCCATCCACGAGACTGCCCTCCAGCCGATTCCTCACTCGGGCCTCCTTCTTATCTTCGTTGTCACAACTTCACCCCGCAATCAACCGATCAATTGCGCACCGCAATGGCGTTGCCCAAGTTTCTGACGCCCATCGGTGACCGGCGCGGCGTGCACAGCTCCAACGGGCAAACCAACCTCGATGTCGCCCGCGACTCTGCCCCCAGGTTCGAGAAGGTGACCTGGTACAAGGAGCCTCACTTGCGCAAGCTCTACATCCTCTCCATCTTCCTGCTGATTGCCTCGGCCACCACCGGCTACGATGGCATGATGGTCAACACCTCGCAGCAGATGGACAAGTGGAAGACGTACTTTCCCGAGGTCGAAAACAACAACAAGCTCGGAATCCTCATCAACATGTACAACATTGGTTCCATTGTCTCCTTCTTCATCGTCCCCTACATGGCCGATAACCTGGGCCGAAAGCCCACCATTATGATCGGCTGTGTCATCATGATTACCGGTGCCCTGATTTCCACCTTCTGCAACGGCTATGGAAGTGAGTTTTTTCGTGTCTCGCATCCGTATACAAACGGCGGGCTTGGACTGACGAGTTGCACCTAGTGTACATTGGCGGTCGATTTATTCTCGGTTTCGGCAACTCGCTAGCGCAGATGTCATCTCCCATGCTTCTGACTGAGATCTGCCACCCTCAGCACCGTGGTCCTCTCACTGCTGTTTACAACTGTCTCTGGAATTTGGGCTCCTTGAGTAAGTTGAAATAGTGCCTCGAGTGTCGCAGCTGAATCGCCGGCTAACCCGTGCAAAAGTTGTTTCCGTTGTTGGTTGGGGAACTGCCTCCATCAACAGCAACTGGTCATGGCGATCCATCACCTTTATCCAGGCCGTCCCCTCCATCATCCAGCTCGCCGGTATCTGGTGGGTCCCCGAGTCCCCTCGATTCCTCGTCAACAAGGACAAGTCCGAGGAGGCCCTCGCCATGCTCGCCAAGCACCACGCCGGTGGCGACGTGAACAACGCGACTGTCCAGTTCCAGTACCGTGAAATCAAGCAGACCATTGAGGCCGACAAGTCAGCCCGCACGGCTACCAGCTATGCCGACTTCCTCAAGACCAGGGGTAACCGATGGAGGCTCGCCATTATCATTTCTCTGGGTATCATCTCGCAGTACTCTGGGAATGCTCTGTTCTCCAACTACATCGATATCATCTACACCGGTGCTGGTATCAGAGAGCAGAACAAGAAGCTCGCTGTAAGTGGTATGCCTTTAACCGTTGCTTGAATCACGATGCTGATAATTTCTCTTTTGTAGCTCTCTGCCGGAAAGACTATCATGGATTTGTCCATTGCCATTGGAGCCGCTCTCACTGTCGACAGGGTTGGTCGCCGTCCGCTGTTCCTGGTTGCCATCTCCGGCATGGTCGCCTCTTTCGTCCTCTGGACCATCGTTGGTGCCGTGTACGAGAACTCTGGCGTTCCCACTCCCCCCACTAAGGACGAGCCCAATGGTGGCATAAAGTACACTAACGTGGGTTCCGGCTACGCCCAGATTGCCTTTGTCTGGCTGTTCGGTGTTTTCTATGATATTGGTTTCTCCGGTCTGCTCGTTGCCTACGCCCTCGAGGTCCTCCCCTTCCATCTCCGTGCCAAGGGAATGACTATCATGAATATTACCGTCCAGGCTATCCTTGCCATTGGAAAGTAAGTCTTGCCCCTGACACCTCATTCTCATTGCAACGCAAAAGACTAACATGGGACCAGCCAAACCAACAAGGTCGCCTGGGATCACCTCCCCAAGCACTGGCACTTCATGCTTTTCTACACTCTTTGGGACTCCCTTGAGTTCATCTTCGTCTGGTTCTTCTACGTCGAGACCAAGGGCCCCACCCTGGAGGAGATTGCAAAGATCTTTGACGGCGACGACTCCGTGGTGGAGCACATCGATCTCGCCCAGGTCGAGAAGGAAGTCCACCTTGGCCGACACGAGGAGGACATTAACCTGTCCAACATGCACAGCGAGAAGACGGCAGCCTAAAAACCGTTGCCATCTACTTGTTGCAGTTATGCGAATGCGTTGATTGTCGAATGCTACCCTGCTTATATTGATCATCTCAGATGCCCTAGGGGCCACAGCGTTAATAATGGAGGATGATACCACGGAAGAGAAACTGAAAATACCTATTTGATACAATCGTTTAGTTCTATACCACGAGGTAGCAGACTATGTTGCCTAAATTACCACTATTTTACTCTTCTTCTGATACATTTGTCCATTCCAGTGCGCCTTGACGTCGGTGTTTTAGGAACCGAAGTACTGCGTGTAAATTAGAGAATAACCCATAAATTTCTAACATACACGAACTACTATATTCCATAGCATCTTTGGTGTCAGGATTCCAGGGCACCGGACGTTGAGGCAGAGTCGTGTAATGCAACCCGTCCGACACCCGGGGCTGCGGTTATGGATTGTGTCGTCAGCAAAGTCGGTACATACGACCATAGCTCTTAGAAAATACGGGATCCCGTCCGCTCTCCCTTAGTCAAGCTGAGAAGCGGCGAATTAGTACTCGGGTCGGTGACGACCGGGGAATCCTCGCTGTTGTATGTTTTTTTTTGTGGATTTTACCTTGAAGGCATAGGGTAGCGGGTCTTGTAAGGAGAAGATCGTAAATATGTTGTTTGTAGTAACTCAACCAACATCACTTTCGTCTCGTGTACTATTGATATTCAGATGTGCAATCGCCTCTTTTTGTAACGTTTAGGTATTCTAGCGGCCTAGAACTGAGTATTGCTGAGTTATGTCCGGAACTGAAATATCCTTTAGCAAGACACGAGTGCCAGCCACGGATGTTAGTATATCAAGTACCCAGACTAGGATTATTTAGTAGAGAATCCAGCGTGAAATAGGAGGATTTCTGGTTTCTGATATTGGGTGTGGACGACTCAACTCGCGTGTTGCTTTCATATAGATATCATCCCTGTGTATTGTTAAAGCCTGTGTTCTTGTATCACCAACCGCTCTAGGGTCGTCGACTGTTTGACTTAGCGAGCACCTGAAAGGACTCAGGAACATGAGAGAAGTGGGCGTTTTGCTCCTGCAATGAGGTCCATCGTGCGAACCAGCAGAGCCTGGTGAATCCCGGTGTTCTCTCCAGGATCATAGGGAGTCCAGCAACTCGCCTTCGTAATTAGTGCGGGAAAAGCAAGAGAAAGAGAGAGGGACAAAGTTCGATAGATAGAGACTTGGTGGGCAGGTGTGAGCTTTCTAAGACTTAGGCAATCCACAATTTATGTGGGTTGGTTCCGAATGTGACACATAGCTCATTCCATTTTACTCTATGTCTTTCAATCTAGTTGGTTGCCCCGAAGATCGTCGAACTGTTCATAGAGACTTGGTGGGCAGGTGTGAGCTTTCTAAGACTTAGGCAATCCACAATTTATGTGGGTTGGTTCCGAATGTGACACATAGCTCATTCCATTTTACTCTATGTCTTCAATCTAGTTTCTTTTGCCTGTACTGGGGTAACATGCCCCCGCATTTTCTACGAAGATCGTCGAGATAAATGAGATTGTGGAACGTGATCTAGATCAAAGAAAGGATGAACTCAGCTGAATACAACCCATTCTATCACATTATATTGTCTGGTTATTTGCTGCTGGTCAATAGCGCGATACCATCCGATTTTCCACTTCGCCTACTGAGATACAAGAGTGAGACACCTGGATCAATAAAAAACAACGTGGTTTTTGGCGTTCTCACATAGCCTGAGACCAGCCTCACCCCTTGAATTCTCGGCTAAGCTGCGAATGATGATGGTACCTGGGGGTCGTGGCTGAGACATTCCCAAGAGCTGATCGAGACTCCGTCGATGGAACGAATCTTGGTGTAACTTTAAATCATGAATGAAGGAGTCTTCGCTACTTCAAACGCTATTCCTACTTTCCACCAAGTCCCGAGGTCTCGTCTGCTGGCCAGGTCGTCGCGAATCAGAACCAACCACAGGCGAAGGACCAAACGGGAAAATGCGCGGGCGCCTGTGATAGTTGGGTGACTGGAGTCGTGTCGTTGCCTGATACCAATAATCTCAAGAGAGACTTGACCTTTGTGATGCCGTGTGCAATTTGTCTGAACCAGTTGATTGGCTTTGTGGGCGCGAGGTGGATTGTCGCTTTGAAGAACCGAGATATTGACCTTCTCTGTCTCTCAATGGTTGTGGGATAACTCGGTGTCCCGCCATATCCCATGTGTGACCTGGACCCAATATTTGAGCTGGATAGTCATCGGTGGAAGGAATCGGCCACGAGGGACAAAGACGAACTAGTATAAGAGGTCGAGGTCATCTAGCTGAAGAACGTCTCTGAGTTGTTAGTAACGGGTCACAAAAATACAACGAAGCATCAAACTTGCACCTTCAACAATCCTAAGCACCTTTTGCACCTCCATTCCAACCACAATGAAGTTCACTAGCGCCTCTGCTATCATCGTCAATATCCTGGCAACCACTAGCTGGGCCAATCCCACGCCTGTTTCTGAATCCATCTCAGCCTCGAGGACCTCGGAACTCGTATGGCTGGCTACTGAAACCGCTGGGTGCGGGGCGGCGGGATCCTGCCATGGATTTGGAGGCGGGGGTCTTTGTAACGACCGCGTGGGTTTAGTTCTCCCAATCTCACTGATTTGTGAGTTGAATTACTGACGCTGTTGCTTTTGTGATTTAGTGTCAGCATTGTTCAGGGCCCTCGGGTCATACACTCGGGGAGCGTGCTGCGGGCTCGCATGGCAGTAAGTCTGATGCCCAATTGTTGATGTGTGCTAATGTATGGTGTTTCAAGGGCGTGCTGCTGCTACTATTCGTAGAGTTCTTGTCAAATAGTTCTTCGTAGAGAGGAGCTTGAGTGTTACATGAGCTTGACGTGGCCAGCCTGACAGGGTTCGCTGTAAGCTGGCCAGGAAAGCAAGCATCCGAGGGGTCTACTTAAATTTAAACGAAGTTTTGATAATTCATGGGGTGACTCTCCGCCGTGTGGTTCCAATCACCATAATGATTCTTCCCTATGCAACACCTATGAACACATTCTATAACCCACCTATCCATCCCGTAGTAATACCTAGTATCACCACTGATTCCCACGCATTTGCTGGCATTCCCTGACAACTCAGCTCTTGACCACTTACTCCATCCTCAGCTACCGCTAGTGTGCGGACGAGGCTTGGAGTGGCCGTTATAGGTATAGTGAGCCATGGCGCTATCGATACCCAATATTCCTAGCCCGGCGGGTCGGTCCCGTCGAGCCCCACACGTGACTGATATCCCCTCAACCCTCGCTCGATATCCATCTCTGCGGACCAGACGCTCTCCGCAGTTGACAGGGAACCCCGGCTATTTATCGTCAACATAGAGGAGGGCTTTAGCGGGTCGTTGTCTGCGAAGAAAGGTGGCTCCAATGCAACATATCTAGTCGATCTGCTCCACTTCCTGAGGAACACTCCCTCCGATTCTAAAGCCGACAACGTCAAATCTGCCCTTGACATCTTCGTGAGCAGGCGCTCTGACGTGCTCGCCGTTGAAAGCTCGACCACAACTGCGAAAGAAAGGCTGCCTAGAATCGGTATTCTCAATGATCTTTTGGAGATATTAGAAAAGCTAGATGTTAGAAAGGCTAGATATTAGAAAAGCTAGATGTTAGAAAGGCTAGATATTAGAAAAGCTAGATGTTAGAAAAGCTAGATATTAGAAAAGCTAGATGTTAGAAAAGCTAGATTAGAAAGGCACCACGCCTATAAAAGCTAGCGACAGCTCGCACTAGAACGCGGTGTATGATTCTGCCGGGCTTCTTCAGAGCACGTCCGTTACGAACTTTAGCACCGCCTCCCTTGCCTTCTTTCACGCAACCAACACAAACACCAACATCATCGCCCTCGCACCATGGACCAGCAGATCCTCACAGCGGCTTCCGCCTACGTGCGCGACTACGTCAACGAGCCAAAGAGGCTGGATGCTCTGCGCAAACTCTTGGAGGCGCGCCCAGAGGTCGAAGCAGTCGTGTCGTTGGTACCTCTCGATGAGCACGAGGCGCGACTCGACGCCATCATCAGCATCAGAGACGAGCACAGAAGGATCAACCAGGATTCAACCTTCGAGTTTACACGTGTCCAGTTCTTCTACTTAATCAGGATGTCAGTGGCCGATCTGAGGAGCACCATGCCCTTGGTCACGCATTACACTACCTGGTTCCTAGATTTGTGTACCTTAACCGACTACTGTGAGTAGCACTACCTCTTCCTATATACAACCATTACACTCAGCTGACAACAAAACAAGTCCTTCTGAAACCACCCCATGTGTCCCAGCTCACCCAAAGTGGCACCGCTACCCAGACTCCCAAGACCGCGCCTCGGAACAACAGCGAGAAGACCAAATGCCTCAACTTCGACAACAGGGTCTGCATTGTGACTGGGGCCCCCGATCCCCATGTTTGCCACATAATTCCATTTGCTTGGAACAAGACGACCAACCACACGCAGAAGGCGCAGCGATTGAAGCCAGTTATAGCCAACCATCTCGGCCTCCTCAACGATTCCCATACCAGTCGTCTAATGGCGAAACTCTGTGAACTACGAGGTTCTGATGAGGTTTGGAATATGTTGTGTCTGAACCCAACCCTCAATGACTGGTGGGGACGAGCCTATTTTGGCTTCAAGTATCTCGGAGCGTACCCAATCCCAGAACAGGAGAACACATCATCAATCAAGCTCCAACTTGTTTGGATGCCTCGGCATGTCAATAACGGCGAATCTCTGAAGACAATCAAGCCCGAGGAGCAACGGGATCCTCATACACAGTTTTCACAAACCTTGATACACTACCACGGATGGGGGTTCTACCTCTTGTCCAGTGTCTAACTGCACCACGTGTGCCCATGTCAAGAGGGTAATGAGCCAGGACGTCCAAACAAGCCATCCAGTACTTACAGGCTCAATCTTTCGAGTCACCCGAGATACGGACCATGTGGAAATGTTTAAGCGCGTGATTGATATTCAATGGGCCATCATCTGCGCTGCCTCCCTCTCTGGTCGCGCACACAAGATGTGGAATTGCATCTGGATCAAGACGAGGATGAACAAGGTCAAGAAGCGAGCTTGGGTGGCGAGGAAATCCTGGACTGGGTGGAAGGTAGCGAGGAAATCCTGGACTGGGCGTAGAATGTCGAGTCAGGCCCGACACAGGAGCACAAAGAGTCGACATCCTAGGACAAGGCCGCTCCAAGTGCTCTGACACCGTTACAGCCGCGCGAAAAACCGTCCAACTTCTGGTGCCTGTCCTAAGAAAGACTCCAAATCGGCAAGCGCATTAACATCCAAGATTCCGGTACTGACTCGGACTACAAAACGTACAGTCCAGAAGACGCAGACCGGCACTCAAGCCGGCACCCAGGCCAGCACTCAGGTCGCAATACGTCGTCCAGTTAAGCAGACTGAGAACAGCCCTCCAACACACAGCTAGACTTGAGAGTACCGAAACCAGATGAGGCTTCAATTTGGCGAGGATATCGAACGCGGATGCTTTGTTCGGCTATCTCATGATCGACGGCCCAGAGGACACACAAGCCCAGACGACACGGCTACAGATGGCAATTTCTGCCATCCAGCTCTTCGTTCAACGATGCCTTCTTGGCCTCGAGATGGGTTCAGGTGTACCGGGCTCTCATATCGACCAGAAGAAATGGAGGTCGTTGCAGAGGAGACACACTCTCTTTTGACTTTAGTAGCAGGGTTCCAACCCGTGGCCTGGCGCTATCAAAGATAGTCCAGGTCTGTGGAGGAATATAGTGCTGAGTGGCTGCATGTTCCCGCGACCTCGTCTTTGCGGAGACATGTTGGGACGGGGCACTGTGTGAGAATTGATGTGCATCCATTCATTCCGTGTCTCAAGCCTCATCGTTAAAAAATTGCTTCAAATAAACTTTGCCGCCTGGCCCGATGTAGATTTGCGTTCATTCTGCATACCTCGACGACAGTGCAACCATGTACTCAGGTTTTCGTGGCTCAAGTTGAGGCTGCCCCGAAGGATCATGAAGCTGGTAGGAGTCGGTCAGTCATTAAAGTCCCGCAATCCAGAAGCGCGTGCCAGAGAAGGCAGTGAGACTGCTGAGAAGACACTACGTTCCTGTGACTATGAGGCGTTCGTCTCTCCGACCGATGGGACTGCTAGCGGAACTTCGTGTGGATCGCCATCAATCTGTGGTGGATGGTGGGGTGGAGATGGCCAAGAAAAACCCCTGTCATTGATCATCCTTCCATCCTCCAATGCGACGTCGGCTGGGTCCGAATCCAAGTGGCATCTCTGATTCGTAGCAGATTCATAGAGACGTGTAAGCCCGATATTGACGCTGTGAGATCTTCTTGATTCTAACTCGCGTAGTACCTCGGAACACCGCCAGGTAATGTGATATACATGGCTCCTCATCTTGCGAATCATACACTCATCCACTACCCAAAATCAAAGTCCCAAGCTCCATCCTAGATCAAATCGCTTTGTCGACAGACCCCATCCTCCAGTTTACTCCTAAAACGCCGTGCATGTGATGTAATATGTGCAAGATAAACAATGCGACATGTTGCGTCTCAGACGCATTACAGTCGCCTTTCCCCCTTCTTGTTTTCTTAAGATGACTTTGATTCATCCTCGGGGGACCACAGCATCGGGCTGGCGCAGATATTTTCTCGTGCATATGCGCGGTATCGTTCCAGTACGTCAGTCTTCTCCATGCCTCCGCGTTGACTGCCGAAGCTGTAATGAACAGCAAGGCCTCGGCCATCGGCAACGGCGTCTGTGATTGAGGTTAGCAGGTATGTCGTTTTGTCAATTGCATGTATGGAGGCAACTTACGACGTCCGAGTTGCCGAGCCATGGTGCATGAGAAGTGGTTCTCGTCATCGGCCTCAATAGGCTTGGCGATGTTGATATCATGTCCCATCATTGCCACAAACTGAATACCCATGCGGTCATATTGGAAGTCCCAGGTGCCGAACTTGTACTGCCACAGCTGATCCTTCTCGAGGTTCTCCAGGAAGCTGTAGTGCTCCTGAGCCCCAATCTTCCACTGGGTCCACCCACGACCGTAAGGATTGTACTCGGTCTCCTTGATAGGAGTATCGTCGAGGATGTGGTCCTTTTTCCGGTTGAGTGGCAACCAGCGGTGCAATCCTCCCTCGGAGGGCTCCCATTCATTGAGGTTGAACTGATTGGGGCGCTTCCAATACGGGAGTTCCGAAGGGCGCCAGTCGATGCTGGAGTTGACGACGGGCGAGAGGCGGCCGACCTCTGGGAGGTAGGGTTTGACGGCGTTGAGGTTCCAGTGAATCCAGCTAAGAAGGGGTTGGTTGACAATGTTGGCAGAGACGATGTAGTATTCGGGGTGGTCGAGCTTTTTCTGGATGATTGAGGGAATGACGCTGTCCTCCATAAAGACCTTTAAGGGTTAGCGGTGGCAATCATCAGATGGGTTGACAGCTTACAATGTCGTCGTCAATCTTAATGTACAAAACATCATCCTCGATGCGATCATATGAGTTGCCAAACCCACTGGAAAACTGGTCGTCGTCGGCCATCTCGATGTGCCACGTCTCATAGGCAGGCTCACTCTGCGTCAAACGGTATAGAAGATCGAGATCGAGGGCATCACTAGTGCGCTCGACGAAGATGACGCCGTCTAGCATGCCGCCATTCTTGATGAGGTTTCGCTACAGGGAGGGGTAAGTGTTAGCATTTCTATGCGACTGTTGATTGCCTCGCAGTCAAGAGATGGGTTGGGGCGAGGTCAAGGGATGGAGTGTACCTTCAGGTAGCAATCCAAGATGGAGACGGTTGGCGGCGGCCGTAAAAGACCAGGGCCATGATCTTTCTGATGTTTTTGGGCCTCTTGTAGTCCCACACGCTGGGCAGCAGATGACCCTTGGAGGACCAGAATCGCTCTTTTGTCTTGTGGCCTCCATCCTGGACGGGCGCGGTTTCGTTTTTGTCCTTGTCTTTGTCTTTGTCGACTTCCTGCTCCTGGTTTTTCTGATCTTGCTTCTGATCTTGCTTCTGATCTTGCTTCTGATCTTGCTTCTGATCTTGCTTCTGATCTTGCTTCTGATCTTGCTTCTGATCTTGCTTCTGATCTTGCTTCTGATCTTGCTTTTGGTCTGGCTTCTGATCTTTCTGGCCCTGGGAGGTCTCCTTTGCAGCTTCAGGGATGGTCGTGGTAGGGCTGTTGTTTTGCTTGGCGTTGCCAGGGTGGATGAAACGAGGCCAGTCACGTTATCCTGCTGGTGCCAGAGCAGGATGGTGAGGAGCATCATAAAGGAGACGCTGGCGATGATGTGTTTCCGCGCGATAAGTTTGGCATTGTGGCGGTTGTGAATACCAGGGAGAAAGGATGGCGAGGAGGATGGCGGGGAGAAAGGCCCGCTGGAGGAATACGGCCAGGAAATCTAGTCAAAGAATCCCTTGGCGGTTAGTTGTTTGCGGTTGGATTTTAGACGTTGACTGTGGGAGGCTTCAGAAGGTTGTGGAGTGAGTCCCTGGGATCGGACGTGCGGCGGTGATGGGATCGCAGGACCGTGGGACCGTGGGGAAGGGAAGGAAGGACTGGCGTGCATACGTCGCCCGGCAGGCGCAGCAGGTGCCAGACGGGCGGATATTAAAGGATGCATCGATGGTGCAGGAGACCAATGGACCGGCCGACCCCTAGAACGGACCGGAGCGAGAGTCTAGACTCCAAGAACTCTGGATGCGGTACTCTGTACGAGACATTGGAAGGGAGGAGGTACGAGTTAGTAGGACGGATCAGGCAATGTCTGAGCCGGGAGTTGGGTGCGGATTGGCCGGTCCGTACCTGGAAATGGGTAAAGGTGGGTACCCGCTGTGATCCCCTTCAATCCCCTGTAATCCCAACTGTGCCGGCTGCCCTTCAGGGAAGTCTAGTTGGGTCGGTAGGTACCCTGAACCGCCATCTTCCACCAAGCCCCTGTCCCCTCTAGCACTGGAAATCCATGCCAATACGAAGTTTAGCATGGCCGGGGTGCAAGTGTCGGAGCCGTGCAGCCGACGGGCAATGGGCCGAGTCGCCAGCACACACACGAACCAACCACGAGCCAGCCATCACTAACTAACACCAAACCGACACCAACACCAGCGCCAGCGCCAACGCCAGCACCGAGATGGATGCAGGGATCCATCACGAAGCAGCATGAGTTGAAGAATGGAGAATGGAGAATGGAGAGTCCCTTGTCGCGGCAGTTCATCCTTGGCAGTACGGAGTATCTTTCATCTGCTTGCAAGGTCTCGTCGTCTTATCATCCGGTCTCGTCTTGTCATCTTGTCCTATCTCGCCTTGTCTCTTCTCGTCTCGTCCTGTCTTGAGCACGCACATCGCAACCTGCCGACTGCGACTGATGAAGATTTGGTGGACGCGCCATGGCTGAGACAACCAGTGCGCGATCGATGCAACGCGACGTGCCGCCCAGATCCCGCCGTCTAAATGGCGTAGAATCTTCTACTAATTCTGCGTTTCCCCTGTGGCGGTGACGCCTCAACGGAAGTAGCAATTACGATAGCACTGACAGCACTGTATCCTAGATCCACTCGTAAGGCTCTTTCTCGTATTCTGGCCCACGCAAGGAGAGTGCGCAGTCTATTTTACACCCAGTTCGAGACGTCCCGTGTCTCAAGCATTTTTTTACGGCAACCGGCAAAGTATTCTCGCAGAGCCTTTCGCACCGCACCGCCCCTTTACTACATCTGTATCTCCCCTTGCACCAGGCCGACGCGAAAAGAACAGCCGCGCAGTCAAAAGCTTACCTTATTTTTATTTTGGTGTGGCCCTATTCCCATCGCGATACGTGGCCCGAAATTGGCCCTTTTTTCCGTCTCACGATCGACTACCTTTTGCGTTGACGCCAGCCACGCGACACATCGGCTGCACCAGATTGGCCATATCGCGAGCCACGACAGCCAATATTTGCCCCCCTGTCGGTGGGGCAGTACCTCATACCTCGTAACTTTTGCTGGAAAATTGCCATCCGAATGATTGCAGTGACAATGGCGCGATCTAAGCCACCAACCACATCCAGCCAATCTCTGGTCCGTTCACTCGTTACTCTCCAATAGTTCGACGAGCCAATGCACTGTACGAAGTACTATGCACAGTCTGGACTAGTCTGATGTCAAGCGCAGGAACAGCCGAGCGCCTGGATCACATGGCAACTTGGCAAGCACCCTGAATAGCGATGGTAGGTTGAGAATGGGAACCATTGCCATGCTCTTCTCCATGCGCTTGTGAATCATGGGACGAAGTACCTACCCTCGTATTTAACTCTGAGACACGAGCCACGGAATCTATCACTCAATTCCACATGGACGAGACAGTTTTGTAATCACTGAATAACTAAAAGGAAACCCTCGTCTCATTAATACTATCTCTACTGACCCCCTTATCTATTAATTACCCAGCTTTTCCAACAATTATGTCGTACAAGCCTTGTACATCAAATGGCTCTTTCAATATGGGCCGTTCCCCCGCATTAGTGCCCTCCACAGTAGACAAATCCTCCATTACCGTATGTGTCATCCTTTCCTCCTCAATAAGTAGTGTGTCAATGTGTCAATCTTTTCCTCCCTCACGTCCCACATCCGAAATCACCATCGAATGGACCGAGAGGCTCGTGGCTGCCGAGCCCGGATGTTGCGGCTGCTCACCGGGTGCTCCACCCCCTCGGTCGTCGTCGCCGTCCCGGTACTCTCCGGGGCGGCACCTCCGTCCGGCCCCACAGTCATAACCACCGTGTTATAAACAGTGGAAATGCTGGTGGAGACCGAAATCGGAGAGCAGTCCGTCTCCGTGGCCCCCGATCCCTCCGTGACCGTCAAAATGGACACCTCGGGGAGCTCGTAGTCGTTCTTGCCATGGCAAGGTAGACCGCTCAGCTTCTTCTTGCAAGTCGACTTGCCGGTCTCAATGTTGATGATGATAATCTCAACATCGGGCTGGCCGTAGGAATCTGTCACCGTAGTCGTAATCGTCTTGTATTCCTGCTTGGTTACAGTTTGAGTCTGGGTGGGCGCAGTGATCGTAGCCGTGCGGTACACCTCGACAGTCTTGGTTGTCTCCTTGCCGCCTTCCAGGGTGATTGTCTGAACACTCGGCTCAGGCTTGACAACGACGGTGTAAGGCTTGCCGTCCTCATGGATTGTCTTGGTGACAACGCGGTCATCAGGGTCTCCGATTGTGACGGTGTAATACTTGTCGCCTTCACGGATTGTCTTGGTGACAACGTGGTCCTCAGAGCCTCCAATCGTGACGGTGTAATATTTGTCGCCGTCGTGGATTGTCTTGGTAACAACGTGATCACCCGAGCCGCCGATTGGAACAGTGTAATACTTGTCGCCTTCATGGATCGTCTTGGTGACAACGCGATCACTTGAGCCTCCGATTGGAACAGTGTAGTATTTGTCGCCGTCGTGAAGTGTCTTGGTAACAATGCGGTCGTCGTCCGAATTTCCGATTGTGACCGTGTGATATTTGTCGCCATCCTTGATAGTCTTGGTGAGAACACGTTCATTCGAGTGTCCGATTGTGACCGTGTGAACCTTGTCCGACTCCTTCGCGTTCTCGAGAGTCACCGTCTTAACTTGCTTGTTGTCGTCGCCGACTGTGATTGTGACAACATGGTCACGCACCCTTTCCTTGTCGTTGCCAATAGTGACCGTCCTAACTAATTCCTCGCTGTCGTCGTCCTGGGGCTCAACCGCACTTTTGGAGGGCGACCCATATGGAATGGTCACCGTCTTGTAATGCTCTTGGTGGTGGGTTTGCAAAGGATCCGCAGGAATTGTTATCTTCTTAGTCACGGTATGTTGCTCAGTCTGGGTGATGTAGACAATTTTCCCAGGCTGAGTAATGGTGTGCTCAATCGTGATCGTCTCCTTGGATGGATACCCAGCGGGTTCCGTAACCGTGACTGTGTGAGCTGTTCCAGCAGGCTCACTAATTGTCACGGTCTTAATGGTGTCATCCGGCGTACCAGGCGCCGGACAAGGGCAGCACTCCTCAGCTTGATGCCGAGCGTGTAGCCAGTCAAAACGAGCCTGAGCCAATGGCGCCATGGCCAACGCGGCCCAGGGTGCGAATCGAAGCATGATGAATTGGGGTAAGTCGATTACTCGAACAAAGGGGAAATTTAAAACGTGGGAAGAACAAAGTTGTTCAAGCCCGCGGGAATGGGTTGTTAAAAAGGGTTGATAAAAAAATAGAAGAGGGGAAGATGAAAAGAAGTTAAAAGGGTTGGTGGTGAATGAAGAGGTGAGAATGGGTTGAATGAGAATGAAGTGATGATGAGAGCAAGACGAATAGAGTGGGAAGATGGCATCTTTATATGCCTCTGTCTACTCGTTCTCATCTCGGGGCCCTCGACACCAGTGGAGAGCGAAGGGGCATGTCACCTTGATTGAGAGACTTTTGAGATGGAATATTGGAAATAGTGGAGGTACTGGAGATGATGGAAGCTAAATCTGGGACCAAAATGAATCATATGGAGAATGAATTGGCAATACGAAGGAGACGAGAGACCAGTCCCTTGTCAGTTGTGGACTAGAACTGTGAGGGGGACAAACTCCTAGGCTTTGAGATGATCAACCAACGGCCTATTTGGCCCACAGCGACGACAATGGGGCTAGGGCAGAACAAAGGGAGAAACCTTTGCTACGAACAATAAAACTCGCAGGACAAGGGCGAAGTCGGTGGGTAAATATTGAGAGACAGTGAGATTTCCAAGAGTTAGTCCAAGAGATCGCTTAGTGCTTCTCCCTTCACAAGGGACGGGATGTGCTTTGCCTAGATGGGGGCTCGAGACATGACAAAATAAGACAAGAAAATTGGGTAATAACCTCCAGTGACCGCACTTCTCTCATTCATCACATATTCAATCCTCAAGATCACATCAAAAAGACTTAAAGTTTCGAAGTTCACAATGTTGAGGTTGCTGTTGTGTTGTGTTGTGTTGTCCTGTCGCCTGCCATGCCAGCAGTATGGTTCGAGATGCGGTCCGAGATTTACCCGATGCGCCGAGGCCGCCCCACGCGGACCCACCACGTAATCTCATGAAGCTTCACGGCGCGACTGACGACGAGCATTACCATTACGAGCGTTGTACGAGCGGACGAACACCAGGCCAGTCAAGGAGTTCCTCTTTGGAATGCTATCAAACGACCGGCAACCCATTGCCACGACTACATCGACTTAGACCCTCCCCGCCTGCTATGCACGACCGAGCAGCCGTGGCCTAATATGGGAGTTTGCGCATCATGCTTGGGGCGGCGCGACAGCGACGCCTACGATGAGGTGCGTGGGCTAAGACACAAGGATACGACGGAGAAACCCCCTGGCTAACGATGGAGTTAGGATGAGGAGAACCGGCTCCTGTACGACGATGCCAACGGCATGCAATACGGCAGCTTTGGCGACCAAGGCTTGACAGGCGAGAACGACACCCTCGAAGTCCAGCGAGAGAACGAGGCCCTCCAGAGAGTGGTGGCCAAGACATCAAAGTGCGTACGATGGTGCCCGTTGCTAGGGTGGTGTGTGAGAATACACAAGACTGACTGACTTGCTCCAGCAACATGGTGGACATCTTCGAGATTGCTCCGCAAGAGAATGCTTCCCGCGGGACCTCGACGCCGTTCGCATATGCCGGCCAAGGCGCACGCCTAGCTCGATACCAGCATCTCGTCTCGAAACTCAACACGCAAGGCGACGCCCCGGCCCCTGGCGTCAAGGTCGACTGGCTGCCGGAGGAGGAGACGATCGAGATGCAGCGCAACGGACCCGCCAGCATCAAGACCATCGACACCGACGATGGACCCCTCGTGGGGACTTTTGCCGACGCCGCCGCAGCCATGCAGTGATGATGACCACGGCATACTCCGTGCAGTTGCCTCACCGACCTTGCCATAGCCATAGCCCGTTGCCGCCATCGGGAGCCTCTTGGACATATGTATAACACTCGGGGTGGGGAGAGACGAGGAAAATATGGCGAGGAAGATGTGACGAGAGTTGGCTGGTCGATGGCGATGGCGTTGTAGCGGAGGAACGGAGTCGATGGGCTCGCGGCATCTTGATATTCGGCCTCCTTTTCTCGTTGTTTCCCCTCCCCCGGTTCCCTCACCCCTGACATGACCTGGGCAGATGATCCCCTCTGCCCGGGTACCCGTCCAAGGTTGCCCGATGGGTCATGCCGACGAACTCTTTTTACTCACGCATATCTCATGAACAACAATAATCACAACAAACGCACAGCCAACCGCCGACTTGCCTTTTCTCCACCGACGAATGGACAAAGCTTGGTGTTGGCAACGACAGGCGGGCGGCGTATCTTTTCCCAAACCGGGGTCATTTCATTTATTGTTAATTTTTTTTTTAAAAAAAAACGCGTTGTCCAAAATCTCTTCTTTGATTGATGTGGGCAGGGAAAGTGGACTTGTACAAAAACAGACACACCAATCGAATTTCACAGAGTTTTTTTTTTTTCACTCTCTTGAGCTGGGTCCAGCAAGAAAAAAAAATCCTACACTATCCATCCATACATACAGCCTGCATGGTTCTAATCCCGAAAGAGAGAGGAAAGGAACCCACCCCGGATCATCCAGGATTACCCAGCCTCGTTTAATGCCGTCTCATATTTGCATCCCTTTGAGTCCCTGTCGCCCTTTTTTTCTGGCCTGCGACTACTCATTCTCCATTCATTGCATTGTCACAGGCCAAGCTGGGGCAGGGAGAGGAGAGGGAAACAGATCAATTGAATACTTGGACAGTCGTGCTGTCACGGAAAACACACCCGCCCACCACCACGGTCAACACGGCCCATTTAGCATCAGACACGTGCGCTGGCTCACGCCGTGGCTCGCTCGCGGTGGGGGAGGGGGCGACGCTAGACTCGTGAGAGGAAGGGAGGCGGCACTCTAGCTCTAAGCTTGCCGTCGGCCCTCGTTTTAGATTCATTTTCTCCGGCTTCGGCTCGCACCGTTGATGGCGGCGTGCATGGGTCCATCCGCTGCCCGCTGCCCGCTGCCCTGTGCAGGCCCAGGGTTTCGATGGATCCCGTCACCGTGGGAGACACAGACCCTGGGCCTGCGACCACGATCCCGCCCACTTCCCACTCACCACTTACCAAGCCTTCGGGATTTCCTGGAGGCTGGATCCCCTCTGGCAGTCCCAGGGCTGAGAACTGGGCTCTGCTTAGCCCGCTACCGCGGAGCCGGTTGAGGGCGTACGGGGGGTGTGGCCATCTTCCACGGACGAGTCCAATGGTTTGATGGGACGGGTGCTTGGGAGGTCTACGTGGCTGGTGGTTTTAGGTATGGGCCGCCGCGCTGGGCCGGACCGTGACGCTGGGGACGGGACCATCGGCCATGCCAGATCCCTCCTGGCCTGGAGATTGGGGATTGGAGATTGGAGATTGGAGAGACGGGGGCAGCCAATGTCTCGGGACCATGACCCAGAACCGTATTCTGGAGCCGTAGGTATCCTGGGAGCCGTATCCTAGAACCATATCCTAGGACTACGGGCGGATGGGGCGCTCCCGTCGACTTGCGAGATGGGACAAGGGCCAGTCCGAGAGGCAATGGACGGAGCGTCAGCACTTCGGGGCACTACTACGTAGTAGATGCGTCTGCGTCGGGGCGAAGAGCAGGGGCCCTCAAGATGGGCAAGGTTGACGAAGCCAGGGCACCACGGCAAGGCAAGGCAAAGCAAGCAGGAGGGAAAAGGCCACAAAAGAGCGGACAGGCAAATGAGCCCGCCCCAGTTTGTGCCTCTGTCATGGCGACTTGTCACTGCCACTCTGTCACTCCGTCACGCCCTCTTCTGCCAACCCACCTGGTTCCACTGCTCCGACTTTCTCTTTTCATATCTGGCCCCTCTTTGTGCTTGTGTCTATCTCCAGTCCCCTGGGAGAACCACATCGGCCCCGTTCAAAAAGCCAAGACACCAAACCAAGCAGACGCAGGCGTAGCGGACACGCAGATGCACCAGACACACGCCGCACGCACGCACGCACGCACCTACGCAGCACAGGCAAGGCAAAGCAAGGCAGACAAGGCGAGGACCCATCCCTCATCGTGGATGCTCCCGAGCAAGAGCCACTCACACTGGCTCACTGCCTGCCCGGCGTCGTTGCCAAACCCTGACAGCCCTTCTTGCTCCACCCTGACCCTTTCATCCTCTCACCCTCGACTGACAGCCTGCTTTCTTGCTTGCTTTCTTGCATGATGCTCGCCCATCATCTCCACGCCTTTCGATTCGATTCACCATCGCCGGGAATGGATTCCACGCGTACGTGACAGCTGCCGAGTTCGAAGAATTAGCATGACGGAGGAAATAGCCTAGCCTTGGCGAGGCCGCTCTTCCTACCTGCCGCTTTCTATTCGGCGTGCCCGTCTCCTAGCCATTTTGGATCGTCTTGCGGCGCCCGCCCGCTTCCTTTTTTGCCTCCCCGAGTCCTCGTCACGCAGCCGGAACATGCCACTGAGAGTCACTACCGCCGGAGCCTCTTCTCAGCACCTTGTGGCCCAGCCCAATGCTGTGCTGCCGCACCTGCATCAAGGCATCCCGTCCTCATTCGTCGACCTGGGACTCCCCCGGAACCCCGATAAGCAAGGGATATGCCCCGTCGAATGGGTTACGGTTACACTGTATAGGCCTTGAGGGGAAAAGCCTGACTGTCCCCGGGTCATTTGTGCTTGCTTTCCTTGCCCGTCGGCCACTTTGCTACCTAACTGACTAGACTTGACTAACCAACTCTCTTCACTTGACGCTCTGCTTCTCCTTCCTTATCCTCGTCTTCTGCATCCCACCCCGGACCCATTTGGGAGATCCCGCCGTTACCGACCCGCGTCTCTGCCTAGGTACCAATGCCGTCGTCTACCGCCGCCTCCGCCGCTCTTCTACGTCGACCACTCCGCCCCGCAGGTCTTCCATACAGGACCCCTCCTTTCACTCACCTCTCCCACTCTCCCACTCTCCCACTCTCCCACTCTCCCACTCTCCCACTCTCCCACTCTCCTCCAGGCTCGGCGCCGTTGATCTCCAACCGGACTTAAATCCGCGTCTCCCCCGTCGTGGAGAGGGGCAGACTCCTCCCCTCTCCCTCGTCATCGTACCGCATGTAGAAGCGGTCTTGATCATCTGGCATGGTACTAGCCCACATTCTCGCGTCCCAGCTCCGCCCACACACGCACACTGCCCCTCATGTTATGCCGTTGTTTCAATTCGATCGGCTCACGTTAGGGTCAGGCAGAAAGAATATTATTTCTCTTGTTGAATTTTTTTTTTTGGTTAGAAGAAGAGAGAGAGAAAGAGAGGCCGGAAAATATCCACAAAGGAGTGCAAGGCCTACAGAACAAGAGATGGAAAGAAGAAGAAGAGAAAGAAGAAAAAAAGACACACAGAAGACCTATCCCTTCTTACCCAAATCCCTTGATGCCCATCATACCAAAAAAAATTAACAAAGGACGACCCATGCCCCAACTCTTTTGTTTTTTCCCCTTCGGTCTCACCTCCAGCACAACTCTCGCCTCTTACAGGCCAGACAAGAAAAGGACCGAGTTCCATCGTGAAGAAGAAGAAAGAATCGGTTGAAGCACAAAAAACCTCGCCGTCTCGTTAACATCACTCCCTCCACCCGCAACTCCCCTCTCTCGCAGGGTGCGTCCTCCCTTTCCCTTTTCACCCCGCCTCGTGGTCTCGTCTCGTTCTGGTTCATATTCTTGTTCTCGTTCCCGGTCGTTTGCTTGCCCTTTCCCCCCAGTTTCGTCTCATTGGGGACAAAACATGTTTCGCGACATGGGTGCCCATCTCTATCGCTCACTCGTTGGAACCTCCCAGGCATCTGTTGCGTCCTGTGAGCCGCTCCAACCCTTGCTACCGGTGCTTGTCCCGGTACTCGATGCTCGCTGCCACTTGATACTGTATTTCCATGCTTGCCATTTCTCACGATGCCATACCCATGCCGATGCTGCCGTTGCCACTGGTTGTGTCGTCATCACTAGAAAGAGAGAGAAGCATCTCGTTAGCCTACAGCTTCTTCTCTTCTCTTGTCTTCCCATGATGCCCATAATGCAGCAACGCAACGCAACACTACCACCCTTTCCCCCTCCTCATTTGGCCCTCCCCCCCTTTTCCCCTCGCCCACAGGGGCGCACACACACACTCTCCACGAGCATTATTTTTCCACGCCAAAAAATAGAATGCTCATACCTGTCCCAATGATTGTAGCCTATGATCGTGCTCTTCCTTCATCCGATAGATCTGCCCCATCACATCGTGCATCTCGCCGCACGTCCGCTCAATGGTGGCACTCCGGTTGCCCTCGCGCTGCCACCGCTGAACGTCGCGAAACATCTTGTCGTACCGGCGCTGCTTCTTCTCGGTATCGTGACAGAGCTTACACACGTCGGGCTCGGTCCGGGTCTCGTAGACCAGCTTCAGGCCGCACGTCTCGCCCATCCGGTATTCTTTGTTGCACTGCTGCCGGAAATGGCCCCAGCGCCAGTAGCCGCACGCCCAGCGGGTTTGTTCGAAGTAGCACATGGTTGGGTATCGACGGCCGCGACGATGGCAGAAAGAAGAAGTCCCGGACGAGACAAGCAAGACAGAGGCAAGAGGAGCGGCACGGCAAGACAATGGGAGGGGGCGAGATTATACAGATTGGATTCGCTTCGGTTTCGTCTCTTGGGCCGTCTCGTCTCGTTTCGCGTTCGATTCGCTTCGATTCGTTCGGTTCCTTTTCTGCACAGAGTAACAAACCCGGGTTAGCCAACGAACCATTTCCTATTGTTCTTTTTCCCTCCCTGCCGTCCCCGTCCCGCGACCTTGGAGTGTTCCGGGATCGTCCCCTCTCCACTCGCACGTCCACTCCCGCTCCCGCTCCCGCTGCCGTTCCCGTCCGGCAACCTTTTTAGCTTGCGCCCCTCTCCGGGGAGGGGGAAGGGATGGGAACGGCACCAAAAAGTCCGTGACTGGCATGGTGCCGGGGGTTGTTTTGACTCACCATACACACACGCACACGCACACGACACCACGACCGCAGAGAACTGGGGGTGGCGATACTCGACAGTGAGGGGTTGCCTGTCTCTCCCCTCCGGACAAGACGTAGTCCTTTTTTTTCAAGTAGGTTTGCCGTCGGCGGACGTATCCTAGGTACGGCAAGGGGAAAAAAAAAAGGGACGTGGGGGAGGTCGGGCGATGACCTCTTCGGGGGTAAGTGGGGAGGATTAAACGATTGTCGTTGACTTGACGTCTTGGTGTTGCTGCCGTCGTTGTGTCTCCTCAGCAGTCCACGTTCGGACGTCGAGGTAAGTGAGTTTCTTGTCGTCGTTCTCTCCCTCTTGGAGGTTGTTGCAGTTGGTGTTGCTGCAGTTGCAAGTTGGTGTTGGTGTTGGTGTTGATGTTGCTATGGCTAAGGCCACTGCTCTTGCTCTTGCTCTTCTTGCTGTTTGTGTGGTGGTGATGATGATGGTAATGGTAGTAGGTAGGTAGTGAGTGGCTCTGGCTCTAAGAAGGGAAGGGGGTCCTTCTGCTCCAACTCCGGGATGCCGTAGCTAACTTATACTTGGTCCGGAGGCAGGAACCCTTGGCCCATTCGATCGTCGTCCCTTTATCCATCCCATCCATCATCCATCCATCCACATCCCATCCCATCCGCAACCCATCCACAGTGGGACTCGGCGGCCAACAAGCAGCCCTTTCGCCTCACACGGGCCAACGAAGCAAATCATCGTCATGCCGCTTGCTGCTGCTGCTCTGCTGCTCTGCTGCTCTGCTGCTTGTTTTCTGCGGGATAAAAGAGGGCTTGCTCCGGCTTGGATACGTGGATTGGGTATCCGTACTTGATGCCCCATATGTCCCTCCCAATCCCTATCCCCATTGCCAATTCACACCACACCACAACCCGCATACGCTCTCTCTCACACGCCCCCCATCCCCCCCCTCCACTCTCTCTCCCGCCGCCATGCGACACCCCCGTTAATGCCGGGGGTTGCTGGTTTTCCGTTCCTGGCCTGGAAGCAGGTGGGTGGCGTCCTGACCACGGGCTTTTTACTCGGAGTCCCTGCAGCAATATCGACCTTAGGCCTAAACCAGCCTTTCCACATTGTCGTGGATGGTGATGTTGTTATTGTTGTTGTTGTTATTGTTATTTTTTCTTTTTTTTCTCTCCTTCCTCGCCCGTCTTTTCTCTATCCGCCTGTCAGCCCGTTTCTTCCCCAGCCCGTTTCCCCTCTCTCGTCACCCGAACTATTCAATCTAGGGTTGAGGGGCGCTGGCCCGGTTCTTCGCCAGGCCCGGTGGCCGCTTGCCACGTTGATCATGGCTCGAGATCACACACACGCATATTACCATGTACGCACACGCACACGGAACCGGTGACACACGCCCCCAGGGCAAAAAAAAGAACAGGGCGAACAGCAGGCCCTTGCCACCCCACACCACGAGATGCGACTCTCTGACTTCACTGATTGATATGTGCTACAACGCAGCGCTGCAGACAAGACAAGGACAAAAAGAGAGACGGAGCAAGGAAGGCAGGGCTGATGGAGACTTGTCGGTAAAGCCGCCGGGGAATGGAGAGGGAGGGGGAATCACAAGAGGGGGGGCGTGTATAGGTGCGTCGTGGTGTGCGATGCACGCTGCTCGCTCTCTAAGATTGGGTTACATACAGTTCCCAGGCCGCGGCCCCCGCCGGTCTCGAGTGAGATATCTTTCCGCCATGGTCCATCATTGGGCGTGGAAAAGCCGTCGTCCTTCGATTTCCCGTCCGCGGGCCTCACCTCCTGGGCCTTCCCTCCTGGGCATTCCTTACATGTTCCTGCCACCACGCGCTGCACGCACACGCGCATCCCAGGATCAGTCGGGGAGGGGGGCCGTCGTGGGCCAGAGGGAGAGGCCGAGCGAAGGGCTCCGGACGGGGCTTCCATGCAAACAACTCACAGCAACTAACTGACTAGGCCGGGTCACATAGGCGGCCGTGTTATTGCCCAGGGCCCAGGGCTCGCGGGGGCGAGGAGGGGCGATCAAGGGCGACAAAAAGAGGCCTGGTGTCTCTCCCGCTGCGGGCCACGGCCGGGCCTCCATTCAGGCCGCTTGTCTCTCTGTGTGCTTTCTCCTCACAGGCATCCAGTCCAGCCCAGCCCGCTTCTGCTGTACAGCATGGCCACCAGCGTACATAAGGGGGTGTCTCGATCTGCGGCCGCTGTGGGGCTTCATGGTTCGTCCCGAGGACGGACAAGTGTCAAGATCCTAGGACATCCTGACCGCTCAGCAACTGCCCTCTCCGGTGGTCGTTTTCGGTGAGATCCAGGCTTCTGGTTCGCTGCCTGCATCCTGCGTCAGTCCTGCGTGTGCGGGTGAGGGTGCGTGTGCGGATGCGTGTGCGTGCGTGTGCGGGTGCTCGTGCTTCTGCTTCTGCTCGTGCTTGTACTCGTGCTTGTACTCCTGCTCGTGCGTTTACTTGTGCGTTTGCCTGTGCGTTTGCCTGTGCTGAGGCTTGGGGACGACCGAATGAGCAAACCAGTGGCTGCGCGAAGCATCATGCCCATTGATGCTCCTCGATGCTCATTGATGCTAATTGATGCTATCTGCTCTACTACGGCACTCTACTACGGCACTCTACTACAGCACCCTACTGCAGCACTCTACTACTACAGTACTCTGCTGCTCTGTTACTACTCTGACGCCCAGCCGTGTCGGTACTTCCCATGGTGGCCCACAAGCCTTCGCCTCGATATCGGATAACGGCCTCGCCTCGCCCTTACGCCCTACAGAGTACCTCCTTCGACTATCAAATTATCACTACCGAATTGACGGCTGCAGACAAGCCAGCAGAAATTCACAGCTTCGAGTTGCCACCATATTTTCTTCGTCATTCTGACAGGACCCTCAAGATCCAGAAGAAGAAGAAGGTCCTCCGTCAAACTCGAGTGCCCCCTATTTTCAGGAGTGCCACATATACACTGCCTGCTCCGTCAATATCGACGCCGTCACGCCGTCACGCCGTCTCTTTTCTCATCTGCCCAACTGCTCGGCAGAGCGTGACAAAAGCTCGCAGCCTGGCCAGGAACAGCTCAGCCTGCAGCAGTCCACGTTGATCTCATAGTGCGTGTCACGGCCCCAGGGGCGGGGGGGAGCTCAACTCGCCTGCTCCCTGTTCTGGTTGACCGACTCATCCCCATATTCCACTAGGAAATGGCTTCCGTCGGCTCTTCTCCATGGCGTTCATGCATTAGCGTCCCACGACTACGAGGCTGATTGTTCCCTTGGCGGAGAATGACCCGGCGGGGAGCAGCCCGGACCAGAACCTCGACTGGCCGAGAGTCCTTGCGTCTGCCTGCAAGGCCTTACTGCGGTGACAGATAAGAATACAGGGTGTTTGCATGCTTTTCGTGCATGGCTGCCGGCTCACATGAATCGACGGAACCGTCGCCACTTGGCGATTGGCCGCTCCAGGTGGCCTCCTCAGGGGGGGCTTGTGTTCATCAACTACCATTGTCGTCAACGACTCAAAAGCAAATCCAAAGCCAGCCCAGGTTGGGTCAGGCACATGGGCCAGACCGACGTGGCATCCCCCCTCTGGTCCTGCTACCAGCCTGGTCTTTGCATCTCATCGTTTCCCCATCAGGGTGACAGTGTACGCGGAGGTCGGTTGCCGCGCCCTCCTCGCAGATGCATTTCTGTCAGCATCTCGGCCACCTTTCATATGCCCCATCCATCCTCTACCGCCTCATTTCTGAACCGCCCCTCCGCCACTGGTCGAGGGCGCTGTACCTGGTCCTGTGATCAAGTCCTGATCGAGTGATGATGCACTGGAGGAGCATATTGTCACACCGAAGTTCTCAAAACTTCGCTGCAAGGCTTCCCCTATTTTTGGCTGACTATCTGAATTGCCACTTGGGAGGGATCGGACCGTGAACTTCATTACCAACTCTGGCTATCAGAGTCAGAGTCAAACAAGGCAACGATGAATTTCTTGCTGCACAGTATCTCCGGCCCCGGTTATATGCACGATTCGTCAGCCTGATCGAACTCTCTCTCGCACAGGATAGCTGAATGCAGAGATTACCTTCCATGGATTTAGGACCGTCTGCTGCATGTCGCGCACGACGATGACGTTCAATCTGGGCGCCAAATGACCTGTCACTGATCCAAGTCGCTCGAGCGAAGCACAGATCGCCGCACGATCTATGAGAGCATCAGTCAACGTGGTGGTAACGGAGTCTGGAACCATTCCGGGTGCATATGGCAAGTGGTTCGCCCAATTCAGCCATGAGCGCACTCGAACTCCAAACACTCCCAGCGGCAGGCAGTTCCAGACCCCCTAGACACGGCTGGAACAAAGGTTCGCCACGGGGAAACACCAACGAGCATCCGGAGAGTGATGAGCTGGCCTTCTGCTTCGGGAAAGGCTTGCGTCTTGGGCGGATCGAGTCATCTGTGATGACTTCACGGCCCGCATGAGATCACGAGAGATGGAGTGGAGGAGGCGAGGAGGGGGCGGAGGATCAAGAGGCAGAAACCCTTCGAATTGCGTTGGGCATTGTTGGGCACAGCCGAGTTACTTGTCTCATTGTCGACGGCGGTGGCTGGGTTGTGCCAAAGTGTGTGCGTCTGCGGGCTGTATGTATGTATGTATGTGTGTGTGAGAGTCGGAGGTATGTGCGTGTGTATGTGTGTGTGCGTGTACGCGGGCGCGAGTGCGTGCGTGTGCGTGTGCGTGTGTCCTGTCCTGTCCATGTTCGTGTGGGTGGGCGCCAAAACGGACACAAACTTGTCAGGGGGGAGGGGGGTTCGGTCTTCACAGTTGCTTGTCATGGCCGCAGCCGAGCAAGGTAAACACGCAGCGTGGCCGTCTTGGAGGCCAGTTATTGTTGTCGTGGTCATCAAACCTCCTCCGAGATGCCGTTAGCCTATGTGGACACGCGCCCTCAATGGATCATGGATGAGGACCCCCCGTCCTTGCTAGGCAGGACAGGCAGGACCAGATGTTCGCTACGGCCCGGTTTGGCGACCGGGCCGGCCCGCGGCTGGTCAATCATTCAAGGTTCAAGCTCTGCGAAACGACCATTGTCATGACGGAGACGAAACGGGGACGGACGGAACCCGACAGTGGTTCGGCACATCTGACCAGGTACCGTCCAGGAACGAGGCTCGAGAGGGGAGCGACAAGAAACGAGGGGGCCAGGGATAGCGCACAGCCGCAACGAGCCCGGGGAAGGATCAGCAAACTTCTTCACTCACACATGGCCCGGAGCCAGGGGCTAGCGAAGTAACAGCGCGGCTCAATTGCAAGGACAAGGCCCTAGACTCGGCCTTGTCATGACGAGAAGACCAAGCACGTACATAATCGACGTCAAGGCGCAGAGGCGCACTATGGGTCGGATGGAGACGGGCTAGAAAATTCCGCCACCATCCAGCATCCAATAAGCCCCAGGCCCATCGAAGGACCCAGGTTTGACGGGTTCCAATTTGAACCGGATTCCTGGGTTGCTGTACGTAAATCATGTGTCTGGAAAGCGCTGCATGAAGCCTGTTCGTGAGTAACGGGGCGGGAGCGTTGTCCGATCGTACCTGGGCCCAATGGGGCAACCCGATCTCTTCCACGAGCCTAAGAGCACCTGGGGATTGTCAATTGGCCACCGCCGACTCAGTCAAGCTTGTGTCAAGAGCGTCATTCGCCGTCTGGGCTGCCTCTAGCCGCGTCGTCGGCGTGCTGAGGGAACCCGCGCGCCAGCGGTCGCAGGTCGACGACGGATCCACTTCCAGTTCCAGCCCCAATCCCAGTCCCGTGCCCGTCGCCCGAGACTGGACGGCGCCGTCGAATCGCAGCGTCCCAGTTGTGTGGGGGAGACAAGTGACAAGGAACCGGACCAGGGGCTGGGGCGGGCTGAAGCGGGTTGAGGCTGGGTCTTCCCGTGCGGCAGACGTGTTTCCGTTGTCGCCGCATGGGCGGCTCTTTGCCGTCATGATTGGCTGGGTGCCAGGATCACCAAGCGTAGCCATCCTGGGAGGCCAAGCAAGGGCGACGGTGCGTAATTCAAAGTGCACCGAGTGAGCAAACTGACCATGGACCCGACCCAACCTGACCACACCACGCCCGCCATGGAGTGGGAAACCTTTCAGCCGTGAAACATGGGACCGCGGCGTCCATTATGGTTTTCTGGCGCAGGGTGGCGACCGCCCATAACCAGACATGGACACGAGCGGAAACCAGGCGCCCACATGGTGTTTGACAGGCAAAGCCGGCGAGAAATATTGCATGAAGCGGCGGCAGAAACGAGGCTGCTGCGAGGCGCTCAGATATCGTGCCATGGCCCCGTGCTACGAGCCACAACTCCATGGAGACCGGCCGTGGCCTACATGCAAGGCCGTCAAGTCACAGTGGAGCGTGACTATGGAGCTACCCCCAGCCAGGGCCTTCAGGACCTGCAGGCTGGGGGGCGTCAACGAGATGCCAAAGGGCACAGACAGTGCTGCTCGTGTGTGGTATACGTCTCGGCCGAGGCGCGGTGCATCGGTGATAGCAATCACGGTCGGGGTGGTCAAACTCGAGCGGCGGAACAAACCGAAAATGGCAACGACGTTTGCCAACTTTGGCCCAACGCAGAAAGCCAGGCCAGGCTGCTGTTCAGCCTGATGGCTGCCGGGGTGGCCCAGGATGATTGAGGCCCAATGGCTGCTAGATCGAGGCACAGGTCGCTGCTGCGGAAGAGGAGGCATGGGAGAATGCGGGTTTGCTGTCCGACCTGACCACCCAGTAGGTCACCCCAATGGGCCGCTCGCAGCCTTTCCCCGGAGGCAAGAGGTGATGGGGGGAGTGAGAGGAGACGCATGACGAGGTGAGGCGAGGCAAGACGAGGCAAGACGAGGCAAGACGGAGAAAAACGAGGCAAGACGGAGAAAAATGAGAGCCACCATCAAAAGTGCAACATGCGATGTGATGGATGTACGTGATGCATCGCATACCCCATCCTCGAGACGAGGCCCTAAGCCCAACAGCTTACAGCCCAGGGCCTAGAGGCTGGGGCTATAGCCTGGATCCGGGGCCTCTATACATTAGGCCTTGAGTCTTTAGCCTTGGGCCTGATGGGACGGCCGCAGAGTTTCGGGGTGGATTCCATTTACACGTCACTGTTACTGTCACAGGGCGTCGACGAGGCGGCGAGAGACCGCGACATGCGATGGGATGTGATTTGGTGTGATGCGATACGATGCCAGCGGGTTGTCTCCGTAATCCTCTCCGGATGCACCTATAGATGCCCGTGAGAGAGATGGGTAGGGAGGTACCATGGTTGCGAAAGGGTTGAGCACGGAAACGCTACGTCAGTGAGTGCGAGGGGCTGGCTGAGTTGCAGTACCGCCTGTTGCATAATCATGCTGGGTATCGGCAACAACGCAATCAGCATGTTGTGCTATCGCTGGCTGATTCTGCTGCAGCTCCTGCACCTGGGTGAAAAGGATGAAGAGAGTGTGAGGGCGCAGTTGTGGGTGCAGCGGGTGATGCAGCGGCAGGGACGTCGATCCACGCATGAAGCCAGCGGCGGGGTGGGGTCCTGAGTCCGCTCGTTCCTCAGTTCGGCAAGCTGGGGGCGGGTATGTCACGGCAATTCATCATGCGCGGGTTGGCATTTGTTGTTTTGTTGTTGTTATTGTCGGGTTGACGACGATGGCGACGAGGCTGTGATGATGTCTGGATGAGGCGTTGTTATTCTCGTTCGTTTTCAGTAAGTCATAAGTTTGTTGGTTCGACCAACAACAAGAATAATGGAAGGAGCGGGTGGAGGGTGGTCTTAGGTCTGGCCGGGCAGTGCTCCCTCTTGGAGAAAAAGTTGGCAGGTGCGAAAGTCACGGAAGGGACGGTCAGGAAGCCACACCACCAGGGCACACGATGAAGCCACAGTGAACCGACAGGACACGATAATTCATTCGCCGGATGGGCACGGGGAATCATGTAAATCAAGGTGAGCAACAAGGTACATATTTTCAGATAGCAATGCCTGAAATGTCAGAAAAGCGATCTAGATCAATCTACGAGGGAGTGATGGAGCACCTTGGCCCCGGCCGTTGGCCTACTTTGGGTAACCTTCAACCCGACAGGATCAGCTCCACAGGCTGCGCCACCGGCTTCACCAGCGGCAAAGCTGCAACGGCGATGACAAGAAAGAAATGACACTGCCGAGTCCTTAACCTGAATTGGCATTGTACGTCTGTTTGCCACCGGATCAATCTTCCACGCTTCCGTCTACTGAGACTGCTTCACCCCATCCGCCTTCATTCCACAGAAGCCACTTCAACTACCGATCCAATTGCAACCGCGAATATCTTCCCATAGCCACATGGTAAGTCTTGGCGCATCGGTACCCAAGTAAAGAAGTTTCGGGGCGCCGACAGCCTGAGTCTTCGCGGCGATGTTACAGTGGGTTACCATCCCTAGGACCAGTGGTCTCCGGAGCAAACGGGGCTCTTTCGCCCCCAAGTCACGAGACAATACCGCAAAGCCCCCGAAGTCACTACAGCTAAGGGACTATTTTTCAAGTCTCCAAGACATCAGTGACTTCTTCATGATGCAGGTGGGTGCTCACGCTCCGTTACACGAAACGCTCAGAAAGGGATGGCAAGGAGCCGGCGCTCAAGTTCAGGTTCATATCACATCTTCATCCTATTCATTACGTAGATCTAAATGACTCAAGCCGGTTGGTCGATAATTCTTGAGGTTGACTATCATCTGCCCTATAATTTCGGGCTATGCAGAAGGTCCAGGCGGCAGATTGTCGTCCGGGCGGTTCGATTATACGTCTAGTGGCATGTTTCAGGGCGGTTTCTGGTCGGTGTTTCAGTAGACCCCGGCCAGGACCAACCGCCAAAAGCCAACACCGCCGCAGTCAGATGGCAGAAATTAAGTACATGTTGCAAAGCGCATGTCTTCTCTGACTGGAGGTAATCTGCCTCCAAGTAGTTCTCTCCAGTTCATGACGGTAATACGCCTCTGTCTCCCTCTTCGATGCGGCTGTCTACGTTGGTCGGACATATAGAACCCCGCCTGCTGACCAGAAGGCGTCCCTTATTTGTCCTTAATTATGCTGCCTGTAATTTGGCCCCACGACCTGCACATCCTATCAGCACTCGGTGGTAATTAAGGCATGATGCCGTGCTTCATGGCTGGCACAGTTGGCGCAAGCGCGTGCAACCACTTACCCCACCTGTCTGTCCACCTGCCTCTCTCCTTCCCCCACTTGGCTTCACCTCACTCGACTCTGCGACCTGATCCATCCCACCACCACTCCCCTCGCCGTTGCACCTCAACTCGATCGACTTCACTTGCCAAGTTTCTCTCCATCCGTACCTAGCACCTGCATGCTTATCTCACCTGCCTAGAATTCCCATCCTCGTCATAGGACGACGATCACTCTCTCCGTCTCTTTCGTCGTCCCTGGACCGAGGACGTGGGCGGCTTGAAACCCATCCATAATTCCGAACCACGGCTGCCTGTATTATACCTGCATGCCTGCCTGTCTTACATATCACACCTCAAACATTCACATTCATCTACGCCCGTCTATCACACATCGTCAAACAACCATCACTTCCGCCAAACAAAGGAAGCCCGTGCCGCCGACACCTCGAGGCTCCAGGGTACTCGTATTTCATTCATTATCCTGGCATATTCCCGGCTCAGATCATCTCTCGATCTTCACCCGCCCGGTTCCCGCTCATCGGCTCCACTGACCTCTTCGCCTGGCCGCGTCTTCCGCCCATATTTGGTCGCGACCGCATCGACTAATACGCTCGGCCACATTTCGCGACCTCTCTCTCCTCTCGCTCCTGCTCGCTGCTCACGCGCCGCCCGTTTCCCCATCATCTCGTGTCTTGCCGCCGCCGCATCTGCCGGTTTCGAAACAACACCCCTCGTTCATTTCGACCCTCTGGACTTGGGCTGCCTCTCAAGTTCCCACTGATAACCATCGATCCTGGGGCCACCCGAAGCTGCCGGCACGTCATCGGCCAACCATCGCCGCCGTTGTTCTCGGTCTCACTGCCGAACCGGACCTGTTACGGGGTCCGTGACGTCTGCCGCCGCCCGCAACCCGCCGCCTCGTGCCGTCACACTCCCACCCGGATGAGGATATCCTTGCATTGTTCTTCATACCCTCCAAGACGAAAGTCGCTGGCCTTGTCCCACTACCTCATCACTAGGTACCCCCATCGGTTCCCTTCGTCGCCTGCAGCGCCTGGGCATTAGATCTGTCATGGAGCCTGCCGCCACCCGGACTGACCAGCTCATCTCGCAGACGCACAGTCTGCCTCTCTCATCACATTGCCTAGATAACCCCGGTAGGTAGTGTTGGCCCGGCCCCAGTTACGAGTACCTTCAGCCCTGCGACTGATGCGGCCGCTGATGCCCAACCCGCAGTCTTCTCGATCGCCCCCATCCTCTCGCAAGAGGCTGACCTCCCAACCCTCTCGGCTGCTGACGCTGTCCTTGCCCATCACCCCATAGCCTGGCATGATGGCCATTGGCACAGCCTCGACGGGGTCCCGTCCAGCCCACTCCATCTCGAGCACTTGCCAAACGAGCTTCTCTTCCACATCCTCGGCTTCCTAGATGTGGGTGATCTCCTCGCAGCATCGAGGGTAGGTCTTTTTTCTAGGCTTAGTCACAAGCCCTTTGTCATTTTCTCCTTGCAAATGGTCCCTCGGCTTAACTTGACCCAGAGAGACGCAGCGTTTTCTCCTCAGAACCCCTAGGACATGACTGACAAAGATGTAGACAAGTCACTTGCTTCGTAGCCTCTCGCGAACTCCCATTCTACATCACTACCGTCTTCGTCGTACCCGTTGCGTTCTCCCGCCTCTGCTTTGGTCCTCCTCGCGTCCATCATTGGCCGATCTCATCTCCCGCTCCATCTTCTTGACACACACATCCGTTGTTTCACGACGACTAGCCCGTTCCCTTGTATCCATCCGACTCTCTCGCCGGCTTGCAACCCGGCCTTCGCCAGCATGTTTGGTAGAACGCTGTGTGCTTCCAAAAGAATGCGTGCCTGGCTTAAGCAACGTCCACATTGCGCCAGGGCTAGTGGCTAAGAAGATAGCCATTGAGAAGGAGAGGGTCAAGGATGGATTGCGACAGTGGATTGCGTCCAAGTGGAAGGGCAAGGTAAGGGAGCGCGAGGAAGGCATTAGACGCTGGGAAGAGAGTCGCGGCATCGGACGTGTATGGAAGCTACGCAAGTTTTGGGAGCGTGTTAGTCGAGGGGAGGTGTCGACAGCTGCTGTTTGGTAAGTTTGTGTCATGATGGTGATGGCAGTGATAGTGTTGGCGATACATGACCACGAATATGGGCGCCAGGGGTTTGATCTCGTGCTTAGATCGTCGGTTGGAGGTTTGGTTTGTCTTGTCTTGTCCCATTTCTGACCTTGTTTAACTCTCGTACCTCCTTCTTTTCCTCATTTCTGAGCCCTGGCGGCTTGGTAGGCATGGATACCAATGAAGGGCCCATGGGGGATGTGGTTCCTGGGGAGCCCATGCCCAAAGAGGGCAGGCTAAACAGGCAAAGCCGGTGTTTTGTATGATACATTATGTAGGTTGTGTGTTTTTTGTACATGAGGAGGTGCCATCTGCGGGCTCTCTCGCTCTCGCGAAGGCATTTTCCCGGGGGTCTGCCTAGTTGGTCCGGAACCTGAATCCGTCCCAGTCATCATCGTCCTCCTCATCGTCATCGTCCTCGTCTTCCTCCTCCTCCATGGGGGTTTCCAAGTTCTCTTTGCCCATGTTTGTGGGCTTCGCAGGCGCCGCTTCCTGGCCGAAGCTCTCACCTCGTTTCCGCAAGGCTTCCCGCTTTTCCTTGAGCCGCCGCACGCGGGCCTCCAGCTCTTCCATCTCTTCAAACTCCTCCTCCAGCGCCCTGGTGGCCTCCTCCTTTTCGTCCTCGAGGTCCACGTCAGCCTGCTCCCTCCGCTTTCTAGCTTCCTCTTCTTCAGCATCAGCAGCTGCAGCGGTCTCTTCTGCGGTCATGGCGGGTGCTGAGATGACGGCATCCGCATCGTAGGGGATTGACGTAGCGGCAATGTCGGCCTCAAAGGCAGCCCACTCCGACTCGTCGACTTGCTGCGCCGAACCTGGTCGGCCATCGGTGGCCAGAGTGCTGGCTCGCCGTGTAGGAAGAGAGGCGGTGTTGGAAGCGGCGGCGGGTTGCGATGGTAGGGAGTGGCCGGGCTGGCCTCCAGGTGTGGAAGCGGAGGGTCCGTCACGGTGCGCAGGCGTGGCCGGCCGTGAAGGGATCTGCATCTCAATGCCCTGGGACGGTGTGGTAGAAGTCCTCCTCGTCAACCGGGGTGGGGTCAGGGTCTGGTCTTTGTCCCCGTCCACCTCGTGCCCGTGCAGAGCCATGTCTGGTTTACTCCGTTTCCGCCTCATAGAGTCGTCCATGTCCACGTCGCCACTTCCGTTCCCGCTATCCTCATCGTCGTCATCGTGTTTCCGCTTCTGGGCCGTCTTCTGGGCATCGTTGGCGCCGTTGGCCTGGGCCGCAGCTCGCAGCTGGAGGAGACGGGCCTTGTGAGCGTCGCCCTGGACATGGCCATCCCAGAGGGACTCGGTCTTGATGTGGTCGTGGCATAGGGTGCAGAGAAGTTTGCCGGCCTCGGAGTAGGCGGCGTGAGGGTGTTCAATGCGGCGAGCGGCGCGCTGCTGGCGCAGGAGAGATCGGACGTCGGCCATGGCGAGAGACGAGGAAGACGGAGGGGAGGAGGGAAGGCGAAGGACGGGAAAGCGGAGGGACGGCCCGTTGGCTGCCAATTGACGGCAAGAAAAGGAGGACTATGGTTTGCAGATGGTGGATTGCCTTTGGTATATATGAGAAGAAGAAGAAGAAAAAGAAGAAGAATGGAAGAAGAGGAGGAGGAGGAGAGAGGGAGACAGAGGCGCCAACAGGAAAGGCGGCGTTGTTAGTGAGAGGCTCTCTCTCACATGGGCAGAAAGTATGAGCCGCCTCCGATAATTAGCCGGCGCAGAGCACCCAGCAACCTAAACTGGACCTTGAAAGAGATGCCGTACCATCATCAGCTGAAGTTGGGACGCAGAACTTCTCTGGGCAACCTAAAATTCGAAGAAACAATAATCCCCATCGGAAACCAAGGAGAAATTTTCGAAAGCTCTGACTTTCATCATCTTTTGGGCGTTTCTTCTTGTCTCTCCTGGCGTGGATCCCCGGCGCAAACGGGCGAACGAGCCGAGCCTTTCCACTGGGTCTCAGTTCAACACTACCCACTCTCTCTCCATCCACACTACTGGTAAAGGACCGCTACGGGGCTGCGGGTCTTCGTTGCGACGGCATTCCATCTCGTCTCGGCGGGCCTCTACTATCCGGTCTCTGTCTTGTCTTGTATTGTTTCTCGTGGGATCGATTTCTCTCCTCGCACTCGCACCTCCCTCCCATGAGGTGACATCATCTCAACGCCTGAAAGATGGCCGACCAGCCGGAGTCCAACACGCTCGCCTCGACCTTCCCCAACCCGCCGACCTTTTGGAAGGACTTCACCCCAGACAAGCTCGCTCGCATCGAAGAGCTCAAGGCGGCCCATGCTCAGCACAATGGCGGAGACCCGTTGACAACGCGCATCCCAGACCTGCCCGAGGAGCTGCTCAATCTCCAGCCGCCCCTCGAGCCGGCCGATGGGCGCTGGAGGGTCTTTGGTGACCAGTACATGGTATGATGCGACCGGACTGCTCATTGAGCAAGGGTTCATGTACCGTGGCACAATTCGCTGACTTTCCTCTGCTGCAGCTCGATGACAAGCTCCCGACGCTGGAGGAACAGGGCATCGCCAACCTCCCTTCAGCAGCCCCAACCGAATCCAAAGACGTACCGCACTTCTTCGATCGCGCCCTCGAGCTCAAGCGCCTCGCCAAGTCTCTCCTCCTCAATTTCCTCGAGCTCTCCGGCACCCTCTCTCGAAACCCGTCACACGCCGAGGCAAAGGTCCAGGACCTACGCACCCTCTTCATCAACTTCCACCACATCCTCAACGAGTATCGCCCACACCAGGCCCGCGAGTCAGCCATCGCCATGATGCAGGAACATCTCGACCGCACTCGCACCGAGACCATGGCCATTCGGACCCAGGTGGACAAGGCCAGGCGTGTTTTGGATGGACTGGGCAGCCTGAGCATCCCGGAGGTGCCCAAGCCGCTTGGCGAGACGGGTGACGAGGACTGGGAGGCGGTGGCCTTGGAGAGAGAGAATCAGACGCCTGGGCTGTGACGGATGCCCTTTTCACCTAAGGCATGGTTGAATCACCAAAAACAGCGACTTCAACAGCACATTAACGATGCCATTGAGTGGCCGTACGATTTCTCATGACTGCGGGCCGACGGCTGTTGCACTCGAGATTCCTTCAACGGGCGCCTTGCTCGCGATCCACAACGTGCACGAGAATACCGCATCACCACTAGACCAATAGCTGGTGAGGGGCATTCCACAACGCAGAAGACATGCGGGGTGAAACTTCGACACCAAGAAGATAGCATTGCGACGACATCATGGATACCATCCCTCCCAGATACCTTTTAACAGGCACTTCATCTGGGAGGAGTTCTCAACATATGGCCTGTCTACGAATTATTACGCGCCTATTCAAGGGAGTCCAAGATGTAAGGCGAGACAGCATATAGCAGCCATGCCCAGCTTTCAAAGCGATTTCACGTTGGAATTGGAACTGCGGACCCCTTCCGAGACATGAAGCAGAGAGAGAACGTGTGGATGGCGTGAAGAACTCAATATACTGCAACGCTCATGACACGTCCAATTCCGTTATCCGTCCAGCTGCTACGCTCAAGCGATCCCGTGATGTCATAACTCCAGTCTCTCCCAAGCACTCACTCAGACCCATCGTCTCATGACCTTGCCATCTCTTCTTACAGAATGGTGCAGGGGATGCAGCAGCACTCGTAGTCGCCGCACTCAATGCAGCGGGTCCTGCCGCCAGTGGCCTCGGCGGGCTTGACGATGCTCTCGGCGATGGAGGTGGCGGCGCTGCCGGGACCGTTGCGGTTGACGAGAGACGAGTGGGAAGATCCGCAAGCCATTGTTGGTGAAGGGATTGGGAAGTTATCTAGAATCTTGGGTCAGTAAGGCTGAGCGAGGTCCACTGTAATTACGGGTTCAAACATGGAGCAAGGATGGAGGGACGGCGACCACTGTGTGTCGATTGATCGTAGACTTACAAAGCTGGAGGTCTTCGGGCGAGAGAAGGGATGGGAATTTCCAAGTGATTGATGATGAATTGAGCAAAGATGCAGACGGCAAGTTGGAAACTACAGGCAGATAATTAAGGCCAGCCAAAGTTGCGCTTTGGGCTCGCGTCCTGGTTTCGTTGCGTCACCAATGTGGGGAGTTCATTCCGCTTCATTTATGCCCCGTGTGGCACAGCAGCAGCCGAACAGCAGCCAAGGCCCCCTAAGCCTCACTGTTGACGACGGGAGGGTCCAGAGCGCCTAAAAATCGCGGGGCTGAATGGGCGACGACGGATCATGGTAGACGAGACGAGACGGGGAGGGGTCGGCGACTCCGTTGGTGGCTGGTTGGTTGACGTATGAGATTCCCGGGTGTAGGTGTCATGGTTAGTTAATGTTGACGTTGCATCGTCAGCAGGATCAGGGAAAGCAATTTATAAATTTAGCCTCATTCAATCTCCTAGAATAGACAATCCATAACAGTTAAAGTTACGCAAGGAAAGAAAGTATACGCAATGGACCCTTGTTGTTCTCAAACGACATGTGAGCCATGGCCATAAACAGAGAGTTGCAGTTGTAGCTTGAGCTACCAGGTCCCCATTATCGTGACTGAAACCAGTTGACAAGCTTAGATACATGTATGTGTAGCTTTACCAGAGCCACCAAAAGAATAGATATTGCCTCCAGCCGTCAGCGGCAGATGAACTTGATATTCCGCCCGCCCCATCATTCCTAGTTTTGCCCAGGTCGTCATAATAAATCCAATCACGCCCATTTGTCAACATGACAACAACGGGGTTCCATAGCAAGTTGAAAGCACCGAAATACTCCTCCTCCGCCTCTTTCTCTTCCACCTTGGTTTCTCTCCCTCGTCTCCATCAAAGTAGCCAACTTCATCAGTGTGCGTGGCCCGCTTCTGCCGCCTTTTTCTCCGCGCTCTCCTTCTCCAGGAGCACTCCCAGGTGCTGCAGATCCTCCCTAGCTCGTGGCTCCCGGTCAAAGATGCCCTTAATCACCTCCCACTCCCTGCGTGACATTTGGAACGCCTGCGGGAGGAGGAACTGCACTGTCGGTACGCTAATCATCGGACCGAGTACCTCCTGCGCCATGGCGTGTCCGGCTTGCTGTGCTTGATACTTCTGTGCCTCCGACATTTGCCCCGGCGCCACGCTCGGCACCGGGGGTGCTGGTGCTGCTTGTACCGGGACTTGCGGTCGAGTGTGGGGAGGCTGCGGGATAGGCACCGGCGTCGTCGACTGCAGATGGCCGTGGAACGGCGGTTGTTGTGGTGGGAACGCCCCCTGAGGCGCCTGCGGCGTTGCCGGCGAGAAGGATGGCCCCGATACCGATGCCGTCGAGTTGCTGCGCTGCCCGTAGCCCGTTGGTGTTGGCGTTCCCGGACTGCTCGCCTCCGGCTGTGTCGTCGTGTCCTTGATCTGTTTCAGATTCTCTAGGTCGTTGCGGTAGACAAAGACGGCCAGCAGCATCGGCTCAGTCCGGGTCTTGGGGATCTTGTTATCCACCAGGTTCAGCATAAACTCGGGATAGTTATCCTCTCCAGCTGGGACTGGCACGAGATATGTGTCCCGCACATTGCCCACTACCTTGTCACCTACCACACCATACCGCTTCTTACTAACAAAGTAGTCGATGAGGGCGTTAAACTCGGCGTGTGCCGCAGGTGCCACGGGGGTCAGGTTGACGACGATGATATCCGTCAGGCTGCTGTAGCGCAGACTGCACAGATACTCGATAGCGCTCTGCTGGGTGATACGCCCGGCCACAGTCATGCGCTTCGGGATGAGTTTAGACCACGGGCCAACAGCCGCGAAGTTGGCACCGCCAATGTGCTTGGCCGTGGCCGGGAAATTCGCGATGGAGCTCATAGCCAGTGAACCGCGCCAGATCACGTCCGGGTCCTGCGTCTCCTCCGTAGGCGAGTAAGGTGGTGACTCGTTTTCCTCTTGGAGCATCCGATCGACATCAGCATCCACGCCAGGCCCATTCGCCTGGCCGACGGGGGCCGATGGCCGACGGTTCTGGGTGCCCGTTGGAGACTTGACGCTTGAGAAGACCTTGGTGATGTCAAAATTGGGGTTAGTTGGCGAATGCTGTCCTCCTTCGTGCTGTGCCGGGTGGGAGGCGAGGTCCACCTGATCTCCCCCTGACGGCTCGTTCTTGACCGTAGCCGATCGACGCGGTCCCGGGGGCAGAGGCGGAGCATCATTGTTTACGAAACCCTCCTCTTCCACAACTTCCTCGCCCTTGTGCGTCCGTCGGACGCGTGGTCCAGTCTCTGAGGTGTAGAGGATGGACTGCTTTTCAGCCTTGGCTTTCATCTCAGCCGTTTGCTTCTGCATCTCCGACGAGGCAAGTTGCTCCGATGTCATGACGGCCAAGCTCGATGGTGACATAGTCCCTCCAACAAGTGAGCTGCACAGCTCTGGGTTATTCTTGAGGTTGAAACTAAGTGTCTTGACCTGTTGACTATATTCCTTTTGTCCCTTGGTCACGGGGTGTGTATCAAAGACAGCGCGCTCAATCTGGAGAGCGTACGTCTCAGACATAGACTCAATTGAGGTACCCTCATCCAGCTCGAGGTCGCCCTGCTTTTGCATCGTCCCCAGAACGTGGCTGATGGATTTGATAAGAGCTTTTGCCGGCCCCATCCGTGTGTTGGGCAGTTCTGTTACTGACTTGGCGAGGTCCGGGGGTGGCGTGTAGCTAACGGGTACAGGAACCGATTCGTTCTCCGATACACGTCGAATCTTGGGAGTCTGGGAAGGATATTGTGTTAGCACTTCAACGTGATTATCGCTCAAGGGAGTCAACGTACCTTGCCCTCTGTCTCATGAGATTCTTCGCGGGACTTCCGCTTCCCTGGTTTCAGGGCAGGCTCCTTCTTTTCCTTGCCAGCATCGGGTGCTGGCGATGGCTTGGGCTTGGTTCCAGCAGACTTCTCAAGCTCTTCCTTGGAGTCGCTGTTCCGCTTCCCTTTGCCTCTCCTGCCGCCCCTCCTCTTCTTCTTCTCTGACTCTTCCTCGTGGGCCTTGCGCCTAGCCTCCCATGGCTTCTCGCCCTTGGCAATGCCATCGAGAAGCTCTTTGTGGTCTTGCGGTCGGCATTGCTCGCACCAGTAGTGCTCTGGTATCTCATCATCGTAGGAACTGACGCCGACACAGACATTGTGTTGCCACGCGCCGCAGGTTTCGCAGGCGATCCATGCCTCGCCCGAGTCCTCGTCTTGTTCTGTCGCACCGCAGACGCAGCGGATTATCTCCTCTTCTTGGTCATCCTCCTGCTCTTGTTCCTGTTCTTGCTCTGGCTCTTGTTCTTGTTCCTGTTCCTGCTCCTGCTCCTGCTCCTGTTCGGTTTCCTGCTCTTTGGCCTTCTTGGTCTTCTTGGTCTGTCGTCGCTTGGGTGCGGCCGCGGGCTCAAGCTCGTCGAAGGACTTTGTGTGTTGGCCCTTGGTGGCGCGCACGGATCGACGTGGTTCGGCTTCTCCTGAACGGATTCTGTCAGTGCGAGTTCGATCTGTCTTGCGGCCATGCTCCTGACTTGCGCGACGACGGGGCATATCGCTACCCACGAAGGGCGTAGGTTGAGGCAACATCGAGGGCAGTTGTCGCTTACCGGACATGATGGCGATGCGTAGCGTATATATGAAAGCGCCTTTCTAGTTTGGAGGGGGGGTGTAGCAGATATTGGTGTTGTGGGTGGCGAAGGTGTTGCTTTGGGCAGATGCGAGGTCTACTGTTGCAGCGAAGCGCGAGATGCCTGTCTAGCTAGACAGACATTGGGATAATTACGTGGTAGACAACTCTAGAGGTCACGACTAGTTCACGGCGAGCCCTCCCCAGCCAAAATCCGGGTGGATGTCTCCTCCACTGTTATTTTCCTAGCGAGAAGGTCAAGGGCAAACAAATGCAGTCGCTGCCGGTGGCACCGATGTTGCTATTGCAGTCGCGGGGCCTAGACAAGGTGCGCAAGCTGCCGACAAGCAGTGCGCGAGGTGACGGCTGTGGTTGAAGGTGGTTGGACGCGCTCCGTGGTGATGGGAACGAGCTCACACGGGTGGGGGGGAATAATCGGCGTCGCGTGCGCTTTCCACAGCGAAAGACGCCGCTGGGTGTCGTCGGACGGCGTGCGCCGAGTCTCAGTGCAGTAGTTCCTGCACGAGAACAAAAGGAAATTGCCGCTTTTCTGTCGCAGAATAAAAGCCGCGACAATAATGCGTGCGACGATACCGACGGTGTTGGAGGCGATGATGCGAGGAGAAGGTTGTGAAGGGGGGAGCTTGCTTGCGGAGGTGACGAAAACTTCGGCACTACCTTACCTCCTACCTTGCCGTTCTACGAATTAGTGAGCAGCAACCCGCCACAGCAGGAGCATCTGGCGATTGGCGGCTGGCGCTGTGGACTCGGGAGGTACTTGGCTCCGCGCACTTGGCCCCAGCTTCCACAGTGCAAGCTGGAGGGGGGTAGGTACGTACCCTATCCGTCCCTTCCCTGCTTCCTGTCACCGTTGACATTTGACAGATCACAGATAGATGCCTGATTTATGGCAGCATGTTGGCCTGGGTCATGAGACAGCAACCGGCATTCCCCCGCCTCTCGAGATTCTAAGAGGAACCATCGGGATTGGTGCGATTAGTCAAATCACGGTCCACTCGGAATAACATCGGATGAACTCGTCCCAAGCCCATCAAGGCCCCGCTTCCTTCAGCCTTTGTCAGCCTTGCATCCTCCCTCGCCTCAGCTAGATCGGTACGTAGCTTTTCTTCCAACCTCAGGTATCCATCCCGCCGCCTAGCACAACCAGCCAGCGGCGAGAGCTAACGCGGCGCGGCTGTGCCTGGAGCTCAGTTGCAACGACGTAACGAATCTCAACGCCAAACCTCCACCTCCACCACCGCAGCTCTCTTCCTCCCTCCACGAGCCTTCGAATTTCGCCTAGAGCTTGCTTTCCCATCGCAACGTCACCTCTCTTCTCGGACCCCCCGACTTTACCATGTCTCGCCGTTACGATTCCCGAGTGCGTGTGCCCGCCGCAGCTTCCCCAGCTCCAATCATCAACCATGAGAGCTGCCCCCGCTGACCGCTTCCGCAGACAACCATCTTCTCACCAGAGGGCCGCCTGTACCAGGTCGAGTATGCCCTAGAAGCCATCTCCCACGCCGGAACCGCCATTGGCATCCTAGCCAAGGATGGCATTGTCCTGGCCGCCGAGCGAAAGGTCACCTCAAAGCTGCTGGAGCAGGACACTTCGGCCGAGAAGCTCTACATCCTCAACGAGTGCGCTACGCCCCTCCCTTACATCACCAGAACCCCACTGACATGTTCATTCTAGTAACATGATCTGCGCCGTCGCAGGCATGACCGCCGATGCAAACATCCTCATCAACTACGCCCGACAAGCCGCCCAGCGCTACCTCCTCACCTACAACGAAGACATCCCCTGCGAGCAGCTCGTTCGCCGGCTGTGCGATCTCAAGCAAGGTTACACGCAGCATGGTGGTCTGCGACCTTTCGGTGTCTCCTTCATCTACGCCGGCTGGGACCCTCGAAGACAGTTCCAGCTCTACCTCAGCAACCCCTCGGGCAACTATGGCGGTTGGAAGGCCACCAGTGCGGGAGCCAACAATGCCAGTGCGCAGAGCTTGTTGAAGCAGGACTACAAGGAGGACTGCACACTCGAGGAGGCTTGCGGTATGGCCGTCAAGGTCCTGAGCAAGACTATGGACTCGACTAAGTTGAGCAGCGAGAAGAGTAAGTTTCACCCCTCTCCATGACCCCCGGTACTGGACGGCCGACTAACCATGTGACTGCAGTCGAGTTTGCGACAGTGGGACAAACCGACGACGGTAAGATCTACCACCGGCTGTGGAGTGCCGATGAGATCACGGCACTGTTGAAGGAGCATGACTTGGCCAAGACTGAGGATACCGAGGACAAGTAGAGGCAATAGATTTTTTTGATAGATGGTGGAGGGGAAACCGGGCCATCGTACATCGCCCCTGTAACAATAATATCATGGAATGACCAAAACATGTGTGGCCCAGCGCCGTTTCGCTAAGAGCAACTCGCATCTGCATACAACGCAACGTACAGCACATCCCCCAATGCATTTTCAACATCCAGCTCTCACTCTCTGCTTCTCACTTGCAATACAAAGTTTACCATGCCTAGGCCCGAAATCAGCGGCGTGCTCCTCTTACAACGTTCAGCTCAAATCCTACATCTGCCCCTGCCCTAGCCTCTTCGTCATCCGTGACACGTTGCCAGCCCGGCTGGGTGTCGGTTCCTGGGGGTGGGTAAGGCTCGTCGCATCGCTGGCTGGAAAGTCGCGGCCAATGTCTTCGGTAGCTCCAGTAGGCAATGGTCATGCCCAAAACCGACCCTACGCAGACGTCGTACACGTCGTGTCTGTAGTCTTCGCACCGCGAGATGGCAATCATGGCAGCGCCGATGAGCGGAAACAGGCAAACCAGCGCCCGGCTAAGGTCTCGACCACCGGCCGCATACCGGAAGAACGTGGAGCTGACCTGCCAGGAAGAGGCTAAGAAATCCCAGACCAGCAAAGGAGAAGGACGAGTGGCCAGAGGGGAAGGAGCGCCAGCCGTCCTGGAGATCGTGACCGTCAGGCGCCGTACAAATGTCAATGGTGACGAGGATGTTGACCTGTGTGTCTGGGGCTGGCTGGCAGCGAGCCAGCAGGTCTGGGCGAGGCCGACCGACGGCGTTCTTAATGATGTCAGTGATGAAGGTTGTCAGAACAATGGAGATGAAAAATGAGAGGTAGGTGACTTCGTGTTTGGCCGGTGAAGATCGCACCCAGAGGTTGTAAGCGATGAGGACACCGAGGGGGACGAAGAGGGCGTAGACAAAGTTCATGACTGGTCGCAGTGGTCAGACGCTTTCTTTCAGATGACAACGGTCGGCAATTAGGCCCTTGGGTAGACGTACCAACGGGGACGCGCTCGTGCAGAGCATGAGGGTAAGAGATGGCGAGATCATTGACTGAGAACATCCGGTGGAACGGTGTAACAAAGACAACTATCTGTAAGCAGGGCAAGAAAGAAGAATTCTGTCAGAAATGCCGAGGTTCGATGAGGGCATTCGGAAGTGCGGCCTTACCAGGATCCATGCGGATAATAGAAACGTGAAGCCCACATAGTCAGGCGCATGCGATGTCTATGTCGAAGCCAGCGTCAGCCAAGCTCTGTCTCAGGAGTAGTGAGCCGCCGAGGCGAACAAACCTTCCAGCACCGCTTCAAAAACGCGACGGGCCCACCGGCCACGTTGCCGCTATGAGCTGGAGCCATGGATGGGATGAAACTGAGGATGAGATGAGGATGAGGGTTCGGAGCGAGTCGGAGGCTCGCGTGACATTGAGGGAGCTGAAGAAGAGCCTCGGGACTTCGGGATGCTGTCTGTGTTGAGGATTTGTGGGTTGACGACGAAGAATTATCGTCGACGTTATCGCTTTTCCATGGATGGGGGGTGACAGAGACGTGCTGTAGTGCGTATGAGAGCAACGTTAAGATAGCTGAAATCATAGGTGGAAGTTGAAATGTTTCCCAAAAAAAGGAGGGTCCATTGGAAAGATGCTGGGGTAGATAATTAATTACAAGCGGCACCGGAAATGACATCTCACCAACCCAGCAAGAAGATGGCAGACAAGAACGGGGTGTATAACTGTGTATATACATCTATTACACTTAATTTATCACATTTCTATCTCCGTATAATGTCTATGTACAACCGCAGCTTTCTGAAAACAATACACGCCACCAGGGTCGTGGGAGGTATAGGGTAGTCTAACTGCCCCGCCGCCACTGGCCCAAGCTCCATAATTTCTTTCGACTGGCTTCAACACCAGAGCCAACAATAACCATCATCACCATCAACAACACGAGCGCAATTCTCTGTCGCAACTCCGCTACCCGCCGAAACGCTCTAAAACTATACCCCCGAAAGGCATATGCACCAATGCGATAGCCCGAGGTACACCCGACGATGCTACGATCTACCCATAAGCCCTCCGCGGCTGCCCTGGCGCCGTTGCCTCCAGGATGGACCGAGCACACGGCTCCGACCGGTCATACATACTTCTACCACGCCGAGTCGAAAGAGTCAACATACAAGCGACCCGGTGTCGAGCCTGCCCCTGTGCAACTACCCGTGCATGGTGCGGCTCCTGCATTTTCTCCCTATGGCGCCGTGCCATCCCTCTCCGACCCCAATGTCGCGAACGCCTATATGGCCCAATTCCATGCCTCCCAACAACCTACCCAGAACCAAAACCATCGCGGCGGTCATGGCGGCGGTCGCGGAGGATTTGAGGGCCGCCCGAAGCCCGCGCCTGTCGACAAGCCTAGGAGAAAAGAGGCGATCCCAGGCTGTGAGCCGTGGATCCTCGTGTACACCAAGTACTCGCGACGATTTGTCTACAACCCGATTAAGAAGACAAGCTACTGGCGCATTCCAGAGAAGCTGATGCCTGGAATCCTGGAACTCGACAAGGCGCGCATCCTAGGAAAGGCTGCTGGGGAGTCAGAGTCAAAGGACGAAGGGCCAAAACCAGCACCGAAGCCCGAGCTACCTCCGTCTCGTGCTCCTGATGCCGTTCAGGATGACGACAGCGACTACGAGGAAGTCGAAGTTACGGACGATGAGGGAGAAGGCGATGACGACAACGGGGAACACCCATCCAAACGACAACGAACCGAAGAGGCTGACCAGGACGCGGTGGTGGAATTCACCGAGGCAGACATTGCTATGCAGCTACAAGCAATGGGCGAGGAATACGGCCTGGACCCTGGAGAATACGACGATGGTAACGCCGAGAATTGGCCTGAAGGCGCTGAAGGCGTGCCCTTGTCGGAAGACGACGCGAAATATCTCTTCAAGGACCTGCTCAACGACTTCAACATCAACCCTTACAGCCCCTGGGACAAACTCTTGGAGGAGGGCAAGATTGTAGACGACTTGCGATACACAGCACTGGGAACGACCAAGGAGCGCAAAGAATGCTGGGATGAGTGGACGCGCGAGAAGATTGCGGAGCTGAAGGAGCAGAGGGCGCGACAGGAGAAGAAGGATCCCCGAATTGCCTACATGGCCTTCCTGCAGGAAAAAGCTACCCCGAAGCTATACTGGCCCGAGTTCAAACGCAAGTACAAAAAGGAATCCTCCATGAAGGACTTACAATTGTCCGACAAAGACCGCGAGAAGGCCTATCGCGAGCACATCGCCAGGCTGAAGATGTCTCAGTCGACGCTCAAGTCCGATCTCACCGCGTTGCTCAAGGCTCAACCAATTAACCTGTTAAACAACAAGTCGCTGTCAACCGGCCTGCCGACCCAGATCCTTATCGACGTCCGCTACATATCCCTCGAGCCCAAGGTGCGCGACCCCCTGATCGAGGCCTACGTCAGCAACCTAGCCCGCCGCCCGAAGACCTCGAGGCTGTCAAGGACGACGAGGATAAAAAGAAGCAGCGCGAGGCGCGCGAGAAGCGAGAGCGAGCTCTTGAGGAGAGGAACCGTGCGGTAGAGGAGCAGCGGAGGAAGCGCGAGAAAGACGTGGCCATGAGTAAGGCTAGGTTGAGGGAGGAGGAGAGGGAATTAGAGATGGCCATGAGAGTGGGCAAGCAAGGGTTACAAAGCCAACTGGCGAGCATGCAGCAGGATAAAGCCAAGGACGCTTCCTGATGGCCGCAAGTCATGATTCATTTAGATTGTGTAATTGGTTCGAAAGGGACCAGAAATAGAAATGAAACAAAATACATATATACCGGGAATGAAGCAGCAGCTTACAGCCCATACAGGAATGTCAACTTCTTATCCGCATATCTCTGGTCATTCAACCTCTCATTTTCCACCTCGGCATCGGTCATCGTGGCCAACAAGGCCCGCTTCCTCTTGTTGTCGGCGGCTAGCATGAAGCGATACGACAGATAGCCAATAAAGGCGACGACGAGGAAGCCGATGGTTGTATAAAATGGGACGTGATAGCCCGGCGAGAACTTCGGGTCGATACAGCTGCGCGCCGATGACGCCGCCCAGGTTGCCGAAGCCGTTGACGCCCAGGACCAGCGACCGCTTGCCCGGCTCGGGCGTGTTGCCGCTCAGCCAGGCAATCGTGAGCGGCGCTGAGACGTAGATGCCCGAGAGCAGGAGACACAGCGCAATGTATTTGCCAGTGCAAGATGGTACGGTGACGGTCAGCACGAGGCCCGTGATGGCCACCAGCACGCCGCCCATTATATGATAGCCGCGCTCCTTGCGGTGGTCGGAGCTGAAGGCGAAGATGTAGAGGCCGATGGCGCCGCAGACGAACGGGGGAACGGTCATCTTGAGAAAAATGGGCTGTCAGTCTCGTCCCGGGCACTTTGCGTTTCAAGCATAGAGAATACTCACCAAATTGGCTAGGATGGACTCATATCCTAGCCCCTGAAGCACCAAAGGCAGAAACACTGGAAAAGCGCCACTGGGGACGCTGGCGCAGATGTTGAGCACAAGGACAGACCATAGTTTCCAGTCCTTGACCGTCTCGACGACATCCCTCTTGCTCAACCGATCCTTCTCCATGCCGTCCTCGCCATAATCGTGCTTGACGAAAGCCGCCGTGTCCTGCTTTATCCGCTCCACAGCGAGGAGGCGTTCGTTGGGGCTGAGAAACCAGGCCGTCCCGGGACCGCTGGGCAGCCAGAACCAGGCGATGAGGGCGAAGAAGCATGTGAGGGTACCTTCGATTATGAAGAGGTACTGCCAGTTTTTGAGAGGGCCGCCGTGGAGGTGGAAGACGCCGTAGGCTGCGAGTTGTCAGTCAGGGGGCAGAAGAGCGGTGGGACATCAGGAGTCGCACCGATGGAGCCGGAAAAGGCGCCTGCGATGGCATATTGTCCGTAGAAGAGGGCGAGTCTGACGCAAAGGTCGAATCTGGTGTAGAAGGAGGACAGGTATGCGACCGAAGTTGGGTAGAAGCCGGCCTCGAAGACGCCGATGAGCAATCGCGTGGTGATGAGTGCCCCTGAGATCAAGTTAGAGGGCGTTAGGAATTGGCAAAGCAGGCTTCTAGGGGAAGATTTGGCATACCACGTCCTTTGATGAAAGCCTGGCCGATGGTCACGACGCCCCAGGAGAACTGAGATATTTGTTAGTAACCGTTGGGGTAAAGCCCGCCGATCACCTCAGTCAACTTACCATCATAGTCGGTATCCAGTGTCGGGCCCCGATGCATCGCCCCACTGCGGCAGATACGGGTTGGAGAAGGACAAAGGTCACGAAGAACAGGGAGACTGCTTCATTCAGGTCGTCTGGCTGAGCGCCAATGTCACTAGTGAAGCCTGGATTCCATCAGCTCGTGGTTTCCTTGGGATATGTCGAATGCTTTGTGGTTGTGAGCGCATACCTTGGGTTTCGGCATTGCCAACATTGCCGCGATCCAGGCCATTGAACAGATAGAGGAGCGATAACAGAGGCAGAAGGGCGACGTCTATCTTGCGGTTAAGTGCTCGGCTCTGTATCTCGAACTCGTGAGTTGGTGCTGCCTCGACTGGGCTGCACGTTGTGGGTTGGGACGGCTGCAACAGTTGCGACTCTGGGTCTGTTGTCGTTGCCGAGGTCATCACCGTCGTCATTTCCACGGGTGCGTCTTTGCGGGATAACGAATAGGACTCTGGAGAGGAGCCAAACCTTATTCGCTGGCCAAGTCCCTGACGAGATTCGACGACGAGATTCGAGGAGTATCCAAAGCTTGGATGGTTCTCGTTGTCAGGTTGGGACCGGCCCAGCCAAAGTCAGTCCAGTGACGTTGTTTTGTACCCGTTTCATCGGCCAAGATGAAGACGCATCCTAGGCAGAGATGGTCTGCTGCCTTCACAGGATCCCTTCGAGGACAGGCTCCAAGGGTGCTGGGACAGGTCGGGGGTTCACCCCTCACCGAGTTCCCGGCATGCCCTAGACTTCACGTAAGCGGGGCCATTCATCAACCCGACTCGGGCGTCATGTTAATTATTATGGGCGCGCGGCGTATGGCATGGGGTAATGTAGCAGTGAGGAGGTCTTGGATGACGACCGAACGCTCAAGACAAAGCGCGCCCCGAAGTGGACCACCCGAGCCCCCAAATCTGGGTCTGAATCTGGACCCTGATACTAATTATCCGTCCACGAGGGAGGACGGTTTAGGCGTTTGGCACGTTTCGGAATGCTTTGAACGCCGGCGGTCTGGCCGTCCAGATTGTCGGGTTCCGCGGATAGCGTATCCGCCAATAAAGAAGGCCTGGGACGAGTCAGATTTTCCAGTATCGAGGCGCTTCATTGAGCTCGGCGACGCTGCAATTAGCGGGGATCCTGCCAGATCAGCCAGTTGACTGTGCGGGAATGTGTCGTAGTTGAGAGGGTGGTGCTATATGGCCGGGGGGTCCCAGCCTTCAGGCCTGTCTTCTCTCCACCTGACAGCTCGACAGGGTCTTCAACCTTGGGATGGATGGATGGATGGACATTATCAATGAGATTATGAGTCCCATGACCTCATGTCGACGCATTCCTTGACTTGATGCAGTCATGCCCTCCATCTGCACGTCTGTAGGGCTGTAAGGCTGACCTGCACACCCCAGCCCATGCATTATCGCGCGGCAATGTATAGTAGTGTGCCTTGGTTAAATTTGATTCTGATGTCATAAATCGTTGTGTTGGTTCCCCGCCAGGGTCCCCCAGAGACGAGACAATTACCCCGAGATGTGTTGGGCCCTAGAATGTTCTCGATTCATCAAAGTCGCGTTCCAGAACAACGCCGGCCGAAGCGCTTCTCACCATTTGATGAGCTCGGGGCGCGCTTCCGAATCGAGTGGTCAACACTACCGCGCAACGCGACACTATATTCATCTAGCTGCTTTAGGTCAAACAAATCCTTCACCTGTAAATGAGGCTAATAAGAAGGCAGCCCGCCTCTTTGGAGCGTTTTGTCCAGACAGGCTTCGCAGGCCACTTTCATCCACAAGCGCAGCCCGGGAATAAAACGTTGCTTGCTGTGACGATCCGGCAGAGATCACTGAGCATCATCATTGGCCGCCCGCGGTCGTCATTCGGCTCGGCTATATTACGTGTTCAAGCACGATTTGGTATTGCGAAGGATGATAGTACGCGATTCCTAGCCAGCGGATGATTCAAAGCTAGATATCAGTGAAGAACCTGTCGGCGTCTTTGCGGATATTCTCAGCCCAATCAGCAATTCCTTCCGTGTCCGTAATGCCGTCCTCAGTCAAGTAGTAGTCGACTAAGCTGGACGAAACCCAGTCAGAGCAAGCGCTTTTCACCTCGACTCGTGGACTGGAGTCTGTCTGCGATTGAACCGAGCCCCCCCGTGCTTGAACGACTTCTTGCGGATGGTTCCCCTCCTCAATAAGGGATTCAAATGGCAGTATCTTTTCTTTTTGTCGAAAAGCGCGACAACTTTGACACCTGGCGATACGTGTTTGGCTGCCAGGATTGCGGGTAACAAACCAGTCATGTTGGTCACATTCCCGGTCTTATCAATCAGGTCCGCCCCGACAAGAATTAGATCGACATCTTTGGCAGCCGTGTCAACACTGGTATCCTTATACACGGTGATATTCGCTTTGGTGGAGTCATTATGTGCGGACGAGGCGATCGTATCGGCTATGTTGACGTCCTCGAAGAGTGGACGCGATTCGAGGACCCGGATATCAAGGGATGCCTTGCCATGTTTCAAGACTTGCGTGATACAGGATGTTATCGCGGAGCTGGGTGAGAGTGTGAGGATTCTGACAATTTCAGCCCTCGAAAAATGTGTTGTCAAGAAGCCATCAAGAGACGCGCCGACTTGAGAGATGACCTTTTGTCGTTGCTGATTGTATTGCTCGAGAGCCTGGACAATGCAATCGATCGAGCCTCCAAGAGATGAACCGTCATGTGGCAGCTTCTCCTCAATAATGGCCAAGCTGGAGACCATGACACTTAAGATAGGCGCCTCCATACTCTCCCCTCCATTCTTCCACAAGTGCCATGCGGTGAACCTCGCATTCTTCCACCACACCTCTCGCGAGTCCGTTTCAAGTTTCTTGATCACCTCGGCGAGAGTTCCGAGCGCTTTTGAAGAAAGTTGGTGCCCACTGCTCTTGTGGTCGCTCTGCAGGGCAATTAACCCGTCCCCGAGTGTCCTGCCCGCCTCCTCTCCGAGATCAATATTGAACCAGACCCGCCTTAAGCTCTCCAAGATGCGGGGGACGCCTTGGAACTCGTCTGACCCGTTGATAACGTCGGGGTCAAACCACTTATATCCTTCGTGCTCCCAGTCCAGCTGGATGCCAGTCTCACCGTGACCGCCTTCATTTGCCGACTTGAGGACGAAACCAAACGGGTTGATAACCCATTCTCTGTCAACAGACTCGTCGACAAACAAGTATGGTTTACCCTGGCGAAAGAGGCGTAAAGAAGTATGTGTGAGAGTCGTCTCCTCCTTCAGTTCTCGCCAGGCTGTGGCTAGCGGATTGGCGTCAGTTTCCTCGACGCCGCCCGCAATCGGCGCATATTTATGCCTGCGATTTCGTTAACCATTGTAACAATAAAAAGGTTGGATAAGGAAAATGGCAATTAAAACTCACTGGTATGCTCGCACTTTGCCGCTCCTGCGGAAAAGTGCCACCTGGGGCTTCTTGGTGGTGTCGTCATCGGGGAACTTGAAGATGAAACTGCCGGCGACGGCGCGGCGCCGGAGATGTGACATGGTTGTTGAGATGCTGCGTGCCTGACGCGCCCAAGTACTAGCACACGATCCCGATATGCAAAGGGCCACTCGTGCTGCCATGGTGAAAGCCGAGCGTCGAGAGCTTAACATGAAGTGGTGAATAAATGCAAGTGATATTGCCGCGTTTCGTTGTGGCGGAATCGCTGAGCCAACAGCTGGCGGCAGGCATCACCTGACGTCCGTCCCTACGCGATTACTGCACTTCGCACCATTCAGCTGCATGTCAACTGCGTCCAACCGTGACAAAGGGACTAGCAACAGAAAATTATAGAAAATTAATCTACTTTTAAGTAGGGTATTTTATATAGACAAGAACTAATAGGGTTCCAAGAGTATCCACTCCTAACTGTGTTGCGGAGGCGGGTACGCAGAAACTACTTCTTACTGCCCAAATCATATCAGATATGCCCCATACGGCTGCCAATCATCATCTATCCAAGATACTATTTCCTCATATAGCGTATGCCCTTGTTCAATATGAATAGGTTGTTGCAACACACTCTGAGCCGACTTTCTGCGGCCACGGTTGACCAATCTCCATCGGCGTCCGGGTCATGGCCGGGGCGTGTACGAGTTGATGCGTCGACTCGCCCGGCCTGGCACTCGCCAAACATTGATCCATAGGTGCCCGTAGGCGTTGGACGAGAGCCCGCAGGTCCCGGAGGACGGCGGCGCAGTCTTGACCATAGTTGCTTCCTACTTGGCTTTCCTCCTCGAATCTCGCAATGACGAAGTCAAGGTCGTGATCTCGCGCGTGTGGATCCTTGGGGGCCATGTCCTCGATGTATATCAGCTCCTGAAGCATCAAGCAGATCGCTGCGTTAAAGATGAAGTGCAGGCCTGACTGAAGCAACTTCCTAGGGTGATTAAGGGCTAAAATGTGGCGCGCGAGACGGATGTTGTGTTCCGCTGCGACAATACATCGCCTGAGATGAGAGAGTTGTGGGTGGGAGTTTATTGACGATTGTCTGGTAACCAGCCGCTCTGCAAATGTTTTCTTGACGGCAGCAAAGAAGACTGGACGGATGGTGAGGAGTATGAGCTGCAACGAAACAAAGTTAGTCAGAGATGCTGAGATGGACTATGTTGCTTGACATACCTGGTTATATCCCATGTGCAATAAACAGCACGCGGGATCATCACTCATGCCATTGCTGGATAGCTGGAGGATCGGGGGAAGGCCTTCTTGCCACTGGTCCAGCATTCTAATGGCGTCCTCGGAGTGTCTTGCGGGCCCGGTCTTCTTCTCCCACGGGGACACGCGGTACGTGTTGCACACAATATGGCCCGAGATGCGGGAGAGCTCGACATGGGCCCTCAGACCGGCGGCTGGGGGCATCAAGCTACGTGACAAATAATTAGCATGAGGACGTTGGAAGTGTGAGATGTTGTCTTGGGTACTTACGGAGCATCAGAAGGTAGGGGAGACGAATGGCATCGTCCATGATGGCTGGTGGCCTGCCCATCAAGCAGCTCAACCAACGATCGAGTACATAGAGTGTCCAGAAAATCCTCTTGCCACTCTCGTCAACCCACCCACGGTGCGCACCATGCATGATACTAATGTGCATGGCGTTGCTGATGTACATGTAGGCGGCGTCTCGTCTATTCATCTCGATCAAATAGAAGCCCATCAGTGCCAACGCTGTAACGTCGTTGATGGTGAATCGGGTAATGTCGAGGGGATTGCCCAGGAGCAAACAGGCCCGGCTGAAGTAGTACTCGCTCAAGTCCGTCTGCGCCTCCGGGCCTCGGGCTGGTGTGGTCAAGGCCTGGGATACAACAGCGAAGGCTGTGTGGTAAAAGGCAAGATGCCGACAGTTGTCGCGGGCAACAGCGTGCGGTTCGGATTCCATGGGAGGCAAGCCCGGGACGGATGAGAGATCTCCCCACCAGGCTATGCCTCCGCTCGGCCAGTTCCCGTTGCCGTCCTGGATGAAGTATCGCAGCTCGGAGAGCATGACTTGCATCTCATGGCGTGAGGGCAGCCATAGCGGATCGACATCGCGTTCGTGCAAGCGACGGGAGTCGTATGTCTGATATCTGCCGAGGCTAGATAAGAAGGCGCTCCCATCAGAACCTGGGTGGAGGTCATGATAGGCGAGGTGGAAGACGGTGCTCATGAACTCCTTGAGGTAATCGAGGAACGTGGCGCCACTTGTCTCGCCGAGGAAGCGGGCGTGGCCATCGGGATCGTGGAGAAGGCGGCCTTCGGTTGATGCTTGCTCCTCCTCATGATGATGATGGTGGTGGTGGTGGTGACTGTGAGTGGGAATTTGATGCTCGTCGGGACCCTTGGGTCGAATGGGATGAGGCTGAAACTGAGGTTGGGATTGAGATTGAGGCTGTGGGTGAGACTGTGGGTGAGACTGAGGCTGAGGATGCAAATGTGGAAGAGCACTGGATTCAGCAGCTGATGGCGTATCAGGATATGACTGCTCTGCGGATGGCGTCACAGCTGGTGTCCCAACCCTCGACGTCTTCGTAGCTGCCACGTCTCTAGCACTCGCAGCTGCACTCGAAGCGTCCTGCGAGAGCAGGGCGATGAGATCGTGGCGCCTCGTGGCATCGGGTACAGTATCCCGCAGCGCCCTCTCTAGGAGGACAACCTTGCGCCGTAGATCGTCTAGCTCGCTGCGCGCAACCGAAACCTTCTCGACGGCCACGGGATAGACGCAGTCGCGCGAAGAGGAAGAGCACTGACGACACGGGTGGTCGCCAGAGCATTTCACGCGGCGGATGTTGCAGGCGTTGCATCTTTATTTGGTTTACTCGTGGTCAGACCATGGGCACATATTTTTGGCAAGCACGGAGGCGGAGGAACCAGAGGAACCAGAGGAACACCACGTCCTCACCACTCACTCACTCTCCAACCTTGGGATCGAGAACTTACGCTGTCGCAACGCGTTTCCGGCGCTCGGGAGCCACCTTGTGACGACGGGGATTGACGGGTAGCCGTTGCGGGTTCGGTGGCTGCCGGCCAGGGCCATGACCGCTGTCGCCGCCCTCGAGCCGCATCATGCTCGTTTGATCCGGCGCCAGTTCCACTCGAATACGTACGTAGTGCGTAGTGCGTGCTACTCCGTAGTGTGCGTAGGGGTCAGCGGCGTGGGAGTTTTCGTTGCCGGCCGGAGGCGTTCGTAATGGTATGACGGCAGCTCTCTGCTTATGCTGCTGCTGCTGCTGGTGTCTCGCTCAACTCGTCTCGGTAACAGCACGGAGTACGTGATGGAGAAAGGCCGCGCCCACGCCGCGCCCATGCCCGCCCCAGCCGCTCGCTCCAGGGAGGGATTGGATGGGTCCAGGGATCCCGGGATTGCAGAACGGGACCAGATTCACATCCGCACTCCACTAAGGAACTCAGGAGCAGCACATGCCCCCGACGCCCAGCAGGATATACTGCGGCCAAGCCTCGCTCCCGTGCTTCAGTGGAATCGATGCACATGTATACATGCACCATGTGCAGGCGGCCCGGAGCTCCAAGGCTCGGCGGATGGAAAGACACGTCCCGGGCTTCTGCTTGCTTGGCCCGACTCTCTCTGCGCCGTTAGCATCATGAGGTAATTACTGCCCCCCGCCACTAGTTGTTCCGGTGCTTATTTAGGAATAGACGTGGGTGCCCTACTTGACTATTCTGGATGAAGGACCTCGCATACGCCCGAGCCGAGTGCGGCACAAAACTTTTTTATCAATCAGTCAATCAATCGCTCATGGATTCGCATGAACATGACGCCCCCCCTAGAAATCGCGCTAAACGCAGTCCCCGTTTTACAACATGGGTTGCCACAGATCCATTCCCATGCCGGTCTGCGAGAGCTTCGACTTCGACATTGGCTGGGCGACATCGGCGGGCCACTTGTTTTGGCCTAGTACACCACCACCATGAAAACAAAAAATCCTTATGAATCATGCCAACTAAATTCACATTGACCGAGCATCCTGGCTTCGTACAAGCTGGAGTCTCAACGGACTGGGGTTGTTCTGGCGGTCGACCTGCAGGCCCCGCCCGTATGACGCACCCGCCATAGCTCGCTCACCCAGGTATTGTGGTCTGCATGCGCTCCTATTCTGTACCATGGTAGATGGGTATGTACCAAGGAAGACGTACGTGTACCAAGAACGCCCGCCGACTTGGCTGAAACAAAGCGTTAACCGCAGCTGCTGTCACGAGAGAAGCCCGCTTCAAGTCGGTTGGCAAAGTGGACATCGGAAATCACCGCCATCGCGACGCAGCCACAAGCCGACGTCTTCCCGGTTGAGCTTCGTGTACTGTAACCACCCAGTCGAGAGTAGCGAGCTTTGGGGAGAAGGGCGGCCGGATTAAGAAGGTGAGGTAAGTCTCAGACGAGGGGCGAGTCCAATCCCCAGAGCTATTCGCAGAGCCGGTCCAGGTGACACAATCAAGATCGGGATGATCAGAGGAGCAAGCGCAAGCACAGGCAGTGTTGAAGAGACATATTGTCTGAATTGTTTTTGTACGCCCACACGGGCCCTAAACCGTATCTAAAGGGAAGAATATAAACACCAAAGAAATTCCACCATTCTGAAAGCTGATATCGTGCGTACGGATAAAAAATAAAAAAAATATGTCGGCGTCTTATGCTTCTCGAGAGTCCAATATCAAGTTCTTTCTTTTCTTGTCGCTGCCCTTGCCACATTATACACTGCCCGCTCGTTCATGTATTCGTTATTTTTCTACTGCTTGAAGATGGTGTTGACCATCTCGCCCGATCGGGTGGCGAGGACGGACAGGAGGGTATCGCTCAGCTGTGGATATCGTTAGCATGGTTGACTAAATTGATGATGCATGGGAATATGTGCGCTTACCCCGTGAGTTCCCTCGCAGCAGCCCTGCAGCCAGACACCGGAGCCCTCGGCAACGGAGCCGGGCTGGAACTTGACCTTGTAATCTCGACCGACAGCCAACTTGCGCTCGCCCTGCTCCGTGTCTACGTTCCAGCCGGTCACGGGCTTGCTGAATTGGGTAGCGTTGCGCTGGGTGATGGTCTTGGGCAGCATGGTCCAGGCATCCTTGAGGATGTTGACGTGGGCATCGCGCCTGTAGCCAGTGGCAGCGACGACGAGGTCAACCTCGAAAACCTCCTCGTCAGCGGCATCGACGTAGCCGTCCATGGGGATGTCGTGGATCTTCTGGACGCGGATCTCGATCTTGTCACCCTTCTCCTCGACGCTGGTGATCTCGCGGCCGGCAAGGATGCGGTGAGGCCATTGGGTCTCGTCGGCGCCAATCAGGCAATCAGGCGCTTCTGCTCGTACATCTTCTCGTAGAGGTGCTCGATCAGGTTCAGGCGCACAACACCGTAGTTGGTGGCGCGGACCTCATCCAGGAAGCTCTGTCGGGAGGAAGCCGACCTAGGGTAGATGTTGTCGACGTACTCGGGGTTGAAGATGGTGTTGACGCTGTGAGAGATGCAATTAGCATTGACAATTGGGACTTCTGTCAGAATTGGTATGAGGACTTACAAGGGCGAGTCATCACTAGGTCGCAGGAACTCCTGGCGCATGAGGAGGGAGGTCTTGGAGTTGGGGTATAGTGACTGGACGTTGTTGAAGATCTCGGCGGCGCTCTGGCCGGCGCCAATGACGGCAACGCGGTAGGGCGCATCGGTCTTGTTGAGGATCTGGGGGGCGTAGGTGGCGAACTGAGAGGAGTGGAGGACGCGGGGGTTCTTGGAGGGGAGGCTCTTGGGGAGCGAGGCCTGGCCACCGGCGGCAATGAGAACCTGCTTGGTGCGGAAAGACTGGAGCTGGCCAGTCTTGCCATTGCGGGCCTGGACGGTGAAGGTCTTGACGGCACCGGCCTCCTTGTTGACGGGGGTGACGGCGACGACCTCGTTGTTGTACTGAACGACGTGGTCGAAGAAAGAAGAGCACCAGCGAAGGTAGTCCTCGAACTCGGCGCGGGCGGGCAGGAAGGTGTCCAGGTTAGTGAAGTCAATAAGACGGCCGTTGCGGTGGACATAGTTGAGGAAAGTGAACTCGGATCGAGGGTCGCGGAGGGTGGCCAGGTCCTTAATGAAAGAGATTTGCATCTTGGCGCCCGACAGGAGCATGCCGGCGTGCCATGCGAAGGCAGACTGCTTCTCGAGGAAAAGCACCTTGGGGGGAGCGCCGTCAGCGCGAAGCTTCTGGCCGTTGGCAATGGCATCGTTCATGGCAATTGCCACAGCGAGGGAGGCGGGGCCGAAACCGGCGCAGATGAGATCAAACTCAGAGTCTAGGGGAGAGGCCTCGAGGTACTTGGAACGCTCCTTGTGGGCCTTGACGCCGTTGGAGGGGGTGGTGCTGCCATTGAACTTGGAGGTACCGTTGGAAGTACCGTTGGAGATGCCGTTGCTGCTGCCATTGAAGAGGGCCGGGGCGGTGCCGTTGGTGCCGTTGGAAGCTCCGTTGGTGTGAACCGGGATGCCGGCGTCCTCGGAAATCTCGCTATGAGGAGTCATGATGGCGATAACAGGAGGGGGTATCAAGAGATTTGGGTATAAAAATAAAATAGACGGGAGAACTGTATCAGCTTCAAGTGATGACAGTCGTAGATGGTCGTCAAGATCGTTCGTCCCGGGAGCTTGGAGCTTGAGAGAGAAGCGAGGAGAGGCTTTTGGAGGAGGGTGATGAATATATAGAAGAGATCCGGACGGAGGTCACCGGCTGAATGGGCAATGGGTCAAACGATTGTTTGCTTTTTGGGCCGGGGAGTAGCCAGTTGTGGACACGGGCAGGACGTTGCAGCACGGGAGGGTCGAGCAGGGTCAACGATTGGGGGTATGTGTGTCGTGGATGAAGTTTCGTAGGGCTGTTCCTGAATAGGTATGAGGCACGAGAAGGAGGAGGGGGGTGTCAGAATGGGAGGGGGAGGGGGCAATTCGGACAATTGGGGGTATAGAAAATATCTCTCGATGTCTGGTTCAGTAGGCGAGGCTTGTTTAAGTAGAGGAGGGGAGGGATCGGACGCAGGACCAAGAGAAGCTGGTGGGAGGCTTCGGCATTTTGTAATCGTTCGGGGATAGGATCTACAGTAAGTGCTCTAAGCCCTCAGGCTGGGCTCTAGCTCGTCCGGCCACGGCCATGTGCTTCGCTTCTCGTTCGGAGGAAAAAAAACAAAAAATAGACGACCCCATGAGAGGGATCAGCCAGCGAGGGCTTCGAGAGGCTGGACGGGCGGACAAGCGAGCGCGAGCGAGGTACATGGCCGAACGGGCAGGACGAGACGCATAGCGGCGCGCTGCGGGAACCAACGACACGACACGACAAAGGTACATGGATGATGATGGTGCCGACTATGGGGACTAGCCGGGACGCAGAAGGTAACTAGAGCTGACCCGGCCTGGATGGGTTCTGTCTGCCGGCCGACCAAGGCCGAGGGAGGAGCCTGGACGGCGGCTGGCGTGGGGACTGGAAGGATGAGAGGAAAAGCAGCACTGGACTCATGACTGGATGGACGTGTAGAGCTGGACGTGTGTACATGGTCAAGCAGGCGGATGGTGGAGGTGGATGGAGGTGGATGTGGAGGAGGAGGCGTGTAGGAAGGGATAGAGGGGGAGAGAGGGGAGGGGTGCGAATGTATCACGATCGATGGAGCACGCACTGGAGTCATCATCGCCGTCATGGACGTCCACGTACGTATCGCACTATACAGTAGTGCGTGGTGAATGTAGATGTGGATGTAGGTATACGCAAGGACCTGACTCTCGAGGTGAGATGTTGATAATTAGCTGCGGTATGCTCGGCAGTGGGTGGTGAACTGTGAACTGTGAATCGTGAACTGTGAGACAAGAGACCAGGCTGACTGGACGAGGCGAGGGGACACATGACGGGACCAGCAGAAGGAAGGGTCTGAAGAGAAGGATCTGAAGGGAACAGCCGCCAAAAAAGCCATCCATCCACCCATGCTACGGCTCCAGACCAGCTCCAGACCAGTTCCCGATCCCAATGGCGGGAGCCCATAGCCGAAGCGTGCTCGCGGGTCCTATGATTGCCTCATGCGCATGCAAGCCCAAAACCCACGCCCAGCTTGGTCCCTTGGGCGTGCCACGGGCTCCATTCTGGGGCTGGTGGATGACCCAGAGGCTGGTTCAAAAGTCGGCGCCGAAGCGGGCAAAGGAAAAAAAAATGTCGCGCAGTCGACGCCTCCGTGGCCACGGCCTTGGCCACGGCAGACCTCGTGGATGGGGCCGATGATGAGAGGAGGAGGGGAGGGGGGTGTGGGTGCTGTGGGCTGTGTGTGGGTGTTGTGGATGGAGACCGTGAAGTCCCGTAGCGCACCCCGTACGAATACGTACAGTGGTGATTAGTGGCAGAAGTGCAGCGGTGCAGGTGCAAATGCGTTGAGAGCTCCAGCTTCAGAGACCGCTGCAAGCACGCGCACACGCGCACACGCGCACACGCGCACACGCACGCACGCACGCACGTATGCACGCAGTCCACCCGTCATCTCCGAACGGCATCGCACCGGCTCGTGGGGTTCCCAACTCGTCCAGGCCCGGAGCGGACCCCCTCAGGGCCATGCATGGCGTTTAGGTCAGACGGTGCCGGCAGTGGGATGCGACGGGATCACGACCAAGATCACCAAGGGTCGCCATCCAGGATACCTGTAGCTAGCTAGTCAGGATGGGCAAAGATTGACCAAGATGGAGCGAGATGGATCAAATCTGGATGTACCTGCCTACTGCCACCAGCACAAGCTTCGAACCACAAGCCGTGAGACATTACCTATAAGCTGTAAGCAAGCCACTAGTTAGCTAGTTACCAGAAGCAAGAATCGCCCATCCCCTCGGAATTGCTCCGTCTGGTCGTTGAGCAGTGAGGAGATGATGCGTGACGGCATGCCTAGCTGTAACCCACGTACCTCTGTTAACGCACGGGAAGTCCCCGAGCATGTCACGTACCGCCAGTGATGCAAGCTGTACGTATGTCCATACGTGCGCGGCTGAGAGAATTGCCATACGTCCCTGGGTGCGCCCCTGCCTTGCTCCTCCCTCCCTCCCTCTCTCTGCTTTCCATGCTCTTTCCTGGACATTACCCATTCCCGTTTATACACGCCATCCCTGTGTCACCTTCTGCCTTCATCTTGCTGGCCGGTATTGTTGCTGCTGCGGCTGACGAGTTGGGGTGGCTGTGACTACGCGCGAAATGCTTGGATGCTTGGATGCTTGGTCCTTTCGGCCTCTGAGGACCCGGACCGGCGGGGCGGGGGGTGTTTGGATAATGGAGGGACAAGCGGGACATGGGTGCTCCGTAAGAGTAGTGGGGGACGAGAAGAGGAAGAAAAAAAACCAGCCGAAACCATCCCATGGAGAAGCCGATGATGGTGCGACCTCGGTGGTGATCTTCTGGTTCGATCAGATAAGATTGCGGAATAGACCAGGGACGCCAAAAACTGGATGGTGCGGACGCCCAGGCGGTAGCAGCGAACGCCAACGCCAACGCCAGCGCCAAGGACCTGGGCCGCCCATCCAAACAGGGACATGGCCAAGACACTGACCACGGGCCCCGGCATCGTAGCGTGGGCTCATATGCTGCTTGTACACTCACTCCGACATTGTACATTATACTGACTACGTACTGCTGAATAGAGGGAAAACCCTCGCTGGGGCTGGGAACGACTTGGAGGGCCTTGCTTGAGACCCTGGCTGGGACGCCGCCCCTGGCATGGCGCGAATGCCGACTGGTCAGCTGGAAGCCAGCTCGAGAGCCAAACGCCGTGGGTTACGCGCCGCCGTACGCCTCCGCCGCCGATGACGGCAGTCGCACGAACCCTGAAGGAAGAAGAAAAAAGAGACCGTCGTCAACGCCATCGGAGCTCATCGCAGTGTCATGCGAGAACCGGGGGGGTCTCGAAGGGGCAAAAGACCGCAGACGGAAGCTATGATTGGGGTAGCCCGGGGGGGTAGCCCGAGCAGGGAAGCGCGCTAGGGACCGCGAATGGAGAGGCGGGTGTGGTTTTTATGGCGTGTGGAGATTGAGGGAATTATCTGATGATCTGATAAACTGGATCTGATAAGATCTAGGTAATTAGCACGCTGCTCGTGCCAGGTTTAATGTACGTACAAGGCGGTATATTCGCTGCTCTTTTCCTATATACGCACTATGGTGCCGGTAGGCCCTGTCCTGGCCCTGCACGGCGAAGCTAGTGGAGGACTGGAGTGCCCCAGAAACCAGGGGTCCTCCAGTGTCCATCCAATGTCCGTTCAATGCTCAACTCAGAAGCTCCGCTTAGTATCCCTGCCTGCTTCTGCTTCTTCGCTCCCCAGGTACCGATCTAGTGACGGGGGGTCAGAGAAAGAAGAAAATTTTTCCCTTTCCTGTAACTATTACCTCGGGGCTCCTTTGCTTTCTTTTCCGCTGGAGGTCTTTTTTGGCATTATTTTAATTGGAGACTGGTTTCATTCGTAGTTTCTGGAGGGCGGTTGGGCAGCCAGTCAACCCCAACAAACAGGCATATGGGACTTCAAATATTCCCGGACAAGGTATTGCACGAAACACGTTCTCCATACCTACCTTTAGAATACTACCTCCATACACCATCCGTCCATCTGCAACACTGTCTGCATAAATATTCAGGCCTTTAACCGCGAATGCGAGTAGGAATCGTTACATCGTGCGTGTTCGTATGCAGACGTGGCACGACCTTGCTCCATGCTCGGAGCTTGGGCGCTCGGCGCCGCATCCCTTGGAATGGGTTCACCGTTCCATGCGTCGGGATGGCGTTTTTTTATTTTAGGGTTTGGCTGACAGGACTGGAGCAACGTTGAAGACCGAGAATGAAAGCTTTGACTGGCACGTATCATGTAGGCGGGAGGGGAGTCCATGAGCTGGCTGCACAAGCACCCGTCTATCCATTACGTTGTTTCCACAAGTGATCGCCACCAACCCTTACCACCGGGACATTCTTACCCTCTCTTGTTGCCATGTGTTGATGAGTTTATGTCCTTTGGACCCGCTGGTTCCAGGTTTGCCTCCGAGTTTCGCTGTTCGCTCCTCTTGTTCTCTCCTCTTTCGCTCCTGGCGTGTCTGCCCTGCCTTATTTCCGCTCCGAGATATGGCCCGTCTCTGCCTCATCCAGGATGACGAACCAAGCCACCTCGATCCATAAGTGGAAAAGGCAGCTCTTGAGAGGGGCGATTTACGTACAGAAGGTTACGGGACGATCCACACCGGCAGTGCCGCAACTTACGCCCTAGGGATTTGCCTCCGTGGAAGTGCGCGTGCGCGTGTCGGTTCTTCGCTCTCGTCCGGCGTGGGCCTACCTAGCCTCGTCTAGTGATGGCTGCCTCGCCGTAAAGCCGGCTTACCTCGAATGATGCTAGGTGAGCTGCAAACCAACATCGCGAACCCCTGGCTTGTTAGGGACTAAACTCGTTTCAACGTCTGCTGCGCAACCGCCGTGGCTCGACTTTACTCAAGCGAGCTCTTCGCACATAACTACAAACAAACTAATACCACGTACGGGCTCCATGGAGCTGAAGGAGCTTCCGAGTTCAGGCCCGGCACAGTTCGGTACCTGGCTGGCTTCTCTGACCTTTCCCCGTTCCAGTTCCCACGCCGCAACAAGCGGGCACCTCAAGCTACTTGGGCTAGGTGCGTTAGCTTGGGTTGTTCGGCTACTCCTGGCGCGCCGCTGCGGGCTTGATCGGGCCCTGCTAGGCGCTGCTCACTCAGCCTGCTAACCCTGCTAACCCTGCTCAGTGTTAACCCTGTCCAGCGCCTGGTCGGACTCGGTGGATCCCCCCGTCCGTAGGGGAACCCCACGCTTTCCACGCCGTTCTCCCACGCCCATAGGGCCATAGCCCACACCGCCCATGTCCACTTTTCATCATCACCATCCATCATGTCCGCCATTCACCACCATCGCCATCGCCATCAAGCGTCCCTCCACTATCCGCCATCTGCTTTCCGCCCTGGCAGCGCGGTAACGGTCTGGTCTTGCCCCTCCCAAGGACCCGGCTCTCACTAAATCCAAAAGGGAGCCCACATCGTGCCATCTCGGGGCGGCGGCGCACGGCTCATGTGCAGTCCATGTGCACTCGCTGCAGACCCAGACTCTCAGCATCCCACGCCTGGTCTCCCGATTCCCGTCCCGCAATTGCAAATGCCAATGTCAGTGGTCTCTCCGCGCGCGGGCACGACTCCTCAGCTTCACCTTCACCTCCGAAACACCTCAACCACAAGTCCACGACAGGACCGCAAACGCCGCATCACTCTCGGTAATCCGAATACGCGCCGACCACACACCATCTTGTTGCTTTCCCGTCGCTTCCCCTCTCCTCTCGGGTTCCGTTGACCCTTCCATGACTCTTGGCCCCATCCATCCTCCACCTTGTTGCTCTCCCGCCCATTCTTCCCTCGGGCTTCCACACGGCTCGTCCCGACCACCTCTTGCACCGCCTCCTCCTCCTCCTCCTCATCGTTACCCCTTCCACCATTTTTACTCATCCTTCCGCTATTGTCCATCCCCCCCTCATGGCTCTAGTTTATGCCATGTGCTAAACCTTGATTTGATGCTGTCCCGCATCGATCCCCCACGAAACATCCATTCCTGTAGGTACGGTACGTAGCTTCCCACTGAGACAAGTCTAAACACAAGCCATGGATCTTCACTTTCATCCTTATTGCCCTCGACTTGCCGAGCAAGCTGCTGCAGCTGCTGGCTGATACCGTACTCCCTCGAGGGTATCCTTGCCATCCCGCACACCCCCCCTCCTTCATCAACACCATCTCCCTTCTCCTCCCGTTCGTCTTTGTTGCCTCACGCAGCCGAGCATCTCGAAATTTCCCGATGGCAAAGCTGCCCCGTTTCCTCGGCTCTCTACGGGACTAAGACGGATACCCACGCAAGCCATGAAGCTGCCTGCCGTGGCCCGGCACAACCTTGTGGTCGAGAGCCCCGACCGGACGGACGCCTGCCGGATCATGCCAGCGGTCAGGGTTGATATATTTGGGATATACGGGCGAGGTTCCCAGCCGTGTCATGCCTGACCACGACCTCGCTTGTCTCTCATCTCATTTGCGGTCCCTCCCCCACGACTGCTGGGGATAGGGAAGTCAGTTTGATAGGCTGGTCAACAGAGTGTCACTGGCTCACGAGGGCATGTTCCCACCACCATTACCCAGCCGCCTTGGCCGCCCTGACCGCGCGTGGAGGGACCCTGAACATTTGAGACATTGAACCGTTGGATCCCTGAAACCCATCGAAAGAACCGGCAGGGGTTAGCTATCCTTGATCGGGGTTGGTTCGTCGATCCTAGGCCAGGCGGCTTCAAGCAGGTTGCCTAAAGAGGAGCCAACAGGTCCCGGAGATGGCCCTCCCGCCTCTCGGGCTTACGCTTCCTGGCGCTGCTTTTGCCCCAGTCCAGACGTCCGTACAGCAGTGAGAGCGTTAGTGCTCAACGAGCGGCATGGGAAAACGAGGCGGCAAAATCGTGACGCCATTTTTGGTTCATCCCAAGCCCCGGAACCCGCAGCGCAAGGCCACCGAAGCCACCATCCCACGCTCATCCCAGCCTCACCGCGACGCTCCCCACGACTTTACGACACACCGGCCCACCCGACAAAGAAAGCAACTTCTTCCGGCTCTCACACCACCCACGCACCGGCCTGCTGGTGATGTGCCATGTCTCACTTGCCCACTTCCCACTTGCCCACTTCCCACTTTCCCACTTCTCACTGCCCACTGCCCAATGCCATTCGTTCTTATTTGCTGTCGCTGTTGACGCTGCTGAGCTTCGCTGAGTAATTCCCCAACGCTGACAGGCTGGATTATAATCCATGACAACCCTCTCCTGCACGCCCCCCGATGAGGCGAAACCACGCCGTGCAACCTCCAACCTCTCCCCGACGAATCATCACAGTCCCGATTCAACTACAGCTGACGACTGTTCGATTTACCTTCATTCCCATTCGCGGTCATTATCTCCTCCACTCGCCTTGTCACCCGTCCATCCCGCCTCTTGGCCCCGCGTGGTGGAAACGTAGAAGCAGCCTGATATTGGTCCACCCAATCTAACCTTATGGCGTGGTTGTCGACTCCCTGTGCCCCGGAAAGAGGCGCATGACTGACTGCAACACTCCCCAAAAGGACCTTTTCTTCTGCCTGCAGACACCTATTGTCTTCGTTTCTACTGTGGTTGTTGCTTGTTGGCCCTGTCGTCGCAGCTTGTCGCTCTCGCTCTCGCCGTCCTTATCCTCATCCTCGCCATCATCTCTCCGTTGCTGCCCACCACCACCACCACCACCACTACCGTCCCCCCCCGTACCTCTACGCAGCAGCAATATGGATCCCACCGGCCTCTCAATCCTCAACGAGCATGCCTCGAGACTGCCTGGACCGGACCTCTTACATTGTCTCGTCAGTCCTCCCAGCAAACTCACAGCCCTGGATTATTTAGGAAACAACAAGCGAATTTCCTTCAACTATAGCCAATTACACGATGCAGCAGATGCATTGGCAACTCGCATATCTAGAGCCGCAGGCAGCGTGCAAGGGCAGTTTGTGGTTCCAGTCCTTATCCACCAATCTCCTCTCCTCTACATCTCGCTCCTAGCCATCCTCAAAGCTGGAGGAGCCTTCTGCCCTCTGAACATTGACGCACCCCCTGAGAGAGTAAAATTTATCCTCAAGGATGTGGATGCGGCCGTTGTGGTGGTTTCTCGGGAACTACTATCAGGAATTCCCCAGGACATCAGCCCCACCGTGCTAGTTCTTGACGAGGAGGACTGCATGGTCACTCCATCTCCAGAACTAAAGTTGGAACACAGAAAGCCCACCCTAGACGACCTCGCCTATGTCATGTACACGTCAGGTTCGACAGGCACACCAAAAGGCGTTGGTCTTTCCCATGATGCGGCAACCCAGGCTCTCCTAGCCCATGATAGACATATTCCCTCCTTTTCCCGCTTCCTCCAATTCGCAGCTCCTACCTTTGATGTTTCAGTCTTCGAAATATTCTTTCCGCTCTACCGGGGATGCACTCTTGTTATCATCCGCCGGGCAGAGATGCTGAACGACCTTCCTGCCGTGCTCCGAACGATGGAAGTGGACGCCTGCGAGCTCACGCCCACGGTTGCGGGAAGTTTACTTCGGAAACGAGAGAATGCTCCAAATCTAAAAGTCTTGTTGACCATTGGTGAAATGCTCAATGCACCAGTGGTGGAGGAGTTTGGTGGAGATGATAGCAAACCCAGCATGTTGTGGGCAATGTACGGCCCAACTGAGGCTACAATTCACTGGTAAGTGAAACATCTGTGCGAAGACCAGTAAGGCGCTAATACCGGACCTTAGCACCCTCCAGACAGCATTCACGGCCGATTCATCAACAGGAAATATCGGCGTGCCTCTCGACACTGTTTCCTGCTTCATTGTTGAAGAGGCAAATCCTGAGGCTTCAGAACGACAATTCAAGATTCTACCTCAAGGAGAGATTGGAGAGCTTGCCGTTGGAGGTTACCAACTCGCCACCGGATATATCAACCGCCCAGAGCAAACAAGCTTGGTTTTCATACAAACCCCATACGGCCGAGTCTACCGCACCGGAGACAAGGCTCGTCTTCGCTCGGACGGAGTACTGGAGTGCCTCGGTCGTATTTCCGATGGCCAAGTCAAGCTTCGAGGCCAGCGTCTCGAACTTGGCGAGGTAGAACAAGCTGTTCTCAGGACATCCGGATGCCATAGCGCAGTAGCTGCAGTGGTGAAGTCCATATTGGTGGTTTTCTGCGCAGTCGATGTGGGAGTCGCCGAGCAGACCATCCTAGAAAGGTGCAAAGACTGGCTACCTCAATACATGGTTCCAGGCGAAGTGGTTCTGATGGATGAGTTCCCGAGACTCCCAAGCGGCAAAGTTGACAGAAAAAGGATGAAAGCCGACTATGAACAACACAAGACGGACTTGGCAGAAAACCCCCAGGAGGCAGAGCCAACGGACGAGCTTGAAGCCAAAGTCATCGGAGTTGTGTCAGACGTCCTCAATTTCAAAGCGAACAGGTCGACCTCGCTTGCATCTGCAGGCCTCGACTCCCTCAGGGCAATCAAGTTGGCATCCGCTCTTCGAGAATCAAACTTTGACCTGAAGTCTACAAGTTTGCTGTCAATGAAGTCTGTCGCTGATATTGTTTTTGCGATTCGACGACAGCCAACCGAAAAATCTCTCAACCCCGCAACAAGTCAGATTAGCCTCTCCGGAGATCTGAGCAGTGTCCTGGCGCACAGCACGGCACTGCAAGAGATAAGCGAGCTGATCGAAGATGTGATACCTTGTACACCTCTACAGATGGCTATGCTGGCCGAAACAGCGCAGCACTCTGCAGCTTATTGCAACGAGATTGAGCTTGAGGTTCCGCAAGGATACACCGCGCAACAAATCTCATCGTCCTTCACAGAGCTGGCTCAGCGGAATGAAGTTCTACGTGCCGGTTTTACACCATTGCAAAACAGCTTTGTCTTAGTTCTATTCAAGAACCTCCGGGTTGGGCAACTCAACATTGTTGAGGAGTTCCAACGGACATTTGCGATTTCGGACCCCGCGGACTATCTGAACCCACTGCGAATTCAAATACTGATAGAGTCTGCCACAGCCGGCCCACGTGTGCTTGTTCAGCTGCACCACGCAATATATGATGGCTGGTCCATGGACATTCTATTGTCTGATTTGTCTACTCTCCTGTCTACTGGCTCGGTGGCATCTCGTCCGCCTTTCAGGGATGTTGTCGCATTTTACAACGCACCTGAAAACCAGGCGGTTGATGACGCGGCACGGGTATTCTGGACGGAACATCTTGTCGGCTGGAACAAGACTCCCTTCCCGAAACTGAATCACAGGGTTGGAAAATCAAATGAGATTAGCTCAATCCGAACGCAATTGGCGATCCCCAAACAGAAGGTGGATGATGTGATCCAGAGGATAGGTTGCAGCACTCAAGTGCTCTTCCAAGCGTCGCTAGTTCTCCTATGGAGCGGAATCATGGGAGCGCAGGACGTTCTCATTGGCTCTGTGACGTCGGGAAGGACAATCCCCGTCGCAGGTGTTGAGAAGATCGTCGGACCTTGCATTGCATCTCTTCCTCTGCGAGTGGACTTGAGCACTGTGACTGCAAACCTGGATATTTTGAACAACATCCACTCCAGCAATCGCAAGGCTATGCAGCATTGCATGCTTCCCCTTGCTGAAATCAAGAAGCTTGCTGGCTTACAGCCCGGCGAAAGCTTGTACGACGTCCTGTTTGCGTATCAGGAATCTCTTGACAGCTCAGCACGCATCCACAATCTGGTAAGAGAGACAAGGCATCTTGACCGCCTCGAAACGCCGATTCTGTTCGAGGTCGAACCGACACAAGAAGGGTTCACTCTGCAGGTGACACATCGGCCCGATGTCATTCCATCAGTATTCATTGAGCACATTGTTCAACAATTTGAGATGACGAGTCTCGATATCCTTGAGAATTCTGCCCAGGCCATCAAAACAATCCAACGCAGCATCAATGTTCGTTTGTCGACTTACAACACTACCCCTGATGTTGGTCAAGAAATCTCAGACTTGTCGAAGGGGTTCGAAGCGGCCGCATCCCATAACCCCACACTCAGTGCGCTATGCTTTGTTCAGCAATTCTCAGGGCAGCGCAAACTCACGACAATGTCATTCCAAGAGCTGAACAGCTCTGCAAATCAGCTGGCCCGGCTCCTAAGAAAACAAGGCGCTAAGATTGGCGACGTGGTTGCGATTATTATGGACAAGTCACCAAGCCTATATCTCTCCATACTGGCCATTTTGAAAGCTGGCTGTGCCTATCTTCCAATTCTGCCCTCAACTCCAGCTGTTCGCATCCAGGATATCTTGAAACAAGCCCACGCAAGGTACTGCCTGGTTGATGATGAGTCGAGTCCTGCTGTCCCCAGGGCTCCTAGAACTTGCTGGATCAATGTTGATTCTGCTCCCTTGGGCAATCAATCTAGCGACAATCTCGATACCCCGACGGATACCTCCCGACTGGCCTACGTCATTTACACCTCTGGGACGACCGGCGTTCCCAAGGGTGTGGCTGTGCAGCAACAGAGCATCATGTCCAATCTCTCAGTTCTCAAATCGACGTACCCAGTTAGCTCAGGGTCTCAGGGCCGTTTCCTGCAAACTTGTTCACAAGTGTTTGATGTGTCTGTCTTTGAGATTTTCTACACATGGCACATGGGGATGTGTCTCTGTTCAGGCCCGAACGACACACTTTTCGAGAATCTTGAGAAGTCCATTCGTGAACTGGATGTTACGCACTTGAGCATGACGGCCACTGTTGCATCTTTGGTTGATCCTCGCAACGTTCCTAGCGTGGAGTTCCTCGTCTCCGCTGGCGAGGCGTTGACCAAGTCTGTCCTAGAGAAATGGCATGAGAAGTTGTGGCAAGGTTACGGACCATGCGAGCTGACCAACATCTGTACGGCCAAGAAGATGACCTCTGGCGACAATGTTGAGCATCTGGGACATTCTCTCCCGAACACCTCGGCTTTCGTTCTATTCCCAGGCAGCCTTGACGTATCTCCTCTTGGCTGGGTTGGAGAGTTTTGCTTTGGGGGTCCTCAGGTAGCCCAGGGCTATCTCAACATGCCTGAACTGAATGCGGAGAAGTTTGTCGAGCATCCTCAGTACGGCAGACTATACCGAACCGGCGATCTGGGTCGGATGTTGGCTGACGGATCAATGCTGATAATCGGCCGCATGGATGGCCAGATCAAGCTCAGGGGACAGCGGATCGAGACCACCGAGATTAACAGTGTTGCTACCTCCACCGGACTGGGGAGCTCGGCGGTGACTCTGTTGGCTCGACAGGAGAAGACAGCCGCAGAACAGCTGGTCTTGTTCTATGTGCCAGAAAAAGGCCATTCTGATTTCTGCGAGATGGAAGTTGATGCGGAAACGCACCGCTCTCTCTTTGCACTTTTGCAATCACGACTGCCCGCCTACATGATCCCGTCGTACTTGGTACCTGTTTCGACTATTCCGCTTGTTCCCAGCGGCAAAGTTGATCACCGTGCCCTCCGCTCGTGTTTTGAACACCTTGGGCAACAATACCTTGAGACCGTGTCAGGCTCCTCGCAAGATTTCCACGACGATGGTGATTGGACTTCTATGGAATCAATTGTAGCTGAAACCATCGCTCGCTCAACCAAGTCGTCAAGACATGATGTTGGGAGGTGGACCCCGCTCCCGATGCTGGGAGTCGACTCAATATCTGCAATTCACTTGAGTCGCGAGCTTGGACTTCAGCTGAAGAGGCGAGTTGCTGTCTCTGAAATTTTACAACATCCAACAGTTGCGCAGCTCTCTCGCCACCTCTCTAAAGAAGCACAGGGCCAAAGCGAGGTCAGCCCTGTGGAGTTTTTCCCCTCTGCTTTTGTCGACTCTGTGACAAATGCCTTTGCTGAGCGGGGAAAGACCGTCGAGGCTGTTCTGCCATGCATGCCGCTCCAAGAAGCGATGCTCTCGCGTGGCCAGAGAAGTTATTATAACAAGGTCCTCCTGCGCCTTCACATTGAGCCCCGGATTCTAAAAACCTACTGGAAGATTATGGCTGAGCGACATGACATACTGCGAACTTGCTTCATCACTACTTCTGATGCTCAAAGGGCGATCGCGCAGGTCGTTCTCAAAGGATGGACCATTCCCTGGATGAACTTGGATGTAACCGAACTATCGTTTGATGGCGCCGTACAGGAACATCTCAAGACTCTTCCGGACCCAATCGACTCGCAAACGCCACCTGTGTGTCTCTTGCTCTGTTGCGGTATAGGGGATCTTTATTCCTTTCCTTCATTTGCCATCACGCTCTGTACGATGCTATCGCTATGGAGCGACTTCTAAAGGAGGTGGAAGCACTGGCGAGACGGGTCAAGCTCCCCCCACCCGCATCATACAAGCAATTTTTGCGAACGGCCATGGAGCTGCCGGTAGATGTTGACCAATTCTGGGTGGAGCATTTCCATGGATACCGCCCGTCAAGTCTCTTCGCTGCCATGACCAAGGAGATGGATCAATGCACTCATACGACCTCTCTGGATCTCCCACTCACAGAGCTCCTAACACGAACTCGACATCTCGGCACGTCTCTACTGGCTATTTGCCAAGCCAGTTGGGCGAATGTACTCTCCATGGCCCACAATAGGCATGATGTGTGCTTCGGAAACGTCGTTGGTGGCCGCACCCTGAACATGGAAGGGCTTGACAGACTTGTTGCCCCTTGCTTCAATACCATCCCCGTTAGAGTCGACTTTTCTCCAAGTTGGAGCAATATTGAGATGGCAAAGCACCTGCAGAAACTGAACACCGAGCTTCTGGCATATCAGTTCACTCCCTTGCGTCTCATTCAGCGGAAGGTGAACCGCACAGGTAGACATCTTTTCGACACCCTTCTACTTGTCCAGACGCCGCTGCAGGACATTGACAACAGAGTTTGGACTCTCGAAGGAGATTCCGGCGATATGGATATCCCGCTGGTCTGCGAGGTTGTCCCATGCCCGAGCTTGAACTCTTTAGTCATCAACATTCATCGCGACATGAGCATCGTGACAAGCGACGTTGCTGCTGCTCTGGCGGAAGCCTTCAAACTCCTGCTGAAGGCAACACTTACCTCGCCGCATGCAACGATTTTGGACAGAGAGCATCTGCCGCCCACAGTCGGTCTCGGTCTGAGCGCACTCAAGCCTCGACAGCAAAGGTTGGAAGCAACTGCTCTCTCCCAATTGACCGAGGAGAAATGGAGTGCAGTCGAAACCCAAGTCCGTAGGGTTCTCGCGCAACTTTCGGGGATGTCCTTGTCCCAGATCCACCGTCGGACAACTATTTTTCAACTTGGCCTGGACAGCATCAATGCAGTTCAGATCGCTTCCATCTTGCGTCAAGAGGGCTTCATCGTCTCGGCATCCGATGTCATCGAGTGCCCCACCACTTCCAAGATAGCCGCTAAGCTGCTAGAGAATTCCGCGAAGAAAGATCTAGAGTCGCATCGGGTCTATGATTTTAGTCAATTTTCAAGCCAGGTCTTTTCGCATGTCACGACAAGCCTGCCAACCGATGCCAAGGTCGAGTCGATCCTGCCCTGCACGCCTGTTCAGTCTGCCATGATTGCATCATTCCTTCAATCCAATGGAGATCACTACTTGAATGCCGTTCGGTACCAAGTTGATCGGAGCGTCAATGCTAAAAACCTGAAAGAGTGTTGGAGATCTCTCCAAGCCAACCATCCTATGCTCCGAACAGGCTTTGTTCCCGTCAACCATGGCGATGCCTCATTTGCAATGGTTAGATACCATTCGGGATCTACAGTACTTCCACTCGAGATTCTGCAGACTTCCCAAAAGGATGATATCGATCTTTTGCAGCAAAAGAAGGACATGGTTCACAGCCTTCAATGCTCTCTACGTCTCCCACCTTGGAAAGTGGTGTTGGTTGAGACGGATGACCAGCTTAGCATGAACCTCATCATTCACCACGCTCTCTATGATGCTCCATCGCTCCATCTAATGTTAGATGAGCTGTCAAGACTGTTGAAGAATCAAGAGCCGCGCGGTTTCCCAGCGATCGAGCCAGCATTGTCCAGTATCTTGTGCAAGTCGTCGGAGGGAAAAACACAGGAGAAGGAGTTCTGGGAGGCAAAGGCAAGTCAAGCAGTCGTGAACAAGTTCCCTGTGATGACCCCTCTACGCATCGAGAGCAGGGTCGTCAAATCAGACACGATCATATCATCATTGTCATTCTCCAACCTGCAACAAGCAACACAGACCTCAAACATCTCCATACAGGCTGCCATACAAGCTGCTTGGACGCGAGTGCTGGCGTCGTATTTGGGCGAAAGCTCCGTCATTTTTGGAGTTGCATTGTCTGGAAGAACAACCGATGAGACGAAAGACGCACCTTTCCCCTGTCTGAATACAGTCCCAATCGTGGCATCCAACAACGCGTCAAATGCGGATCTGATACAATACATGATGGAGTACAACCGATACCTTCATAAACATCAGTTTTCGCCTCTTGGCCAGGTTCAAAAATGGCTGGGCCACCCCTCAGGGACTATTTTCGACACTCTCATCGCCTACCAGAAGATGGATACTGCAGAATCGGCCACAGTCCCATGGAATGCAGTGGCAGACGAGGCAATGGTCGAGTACCCTGTGTCCCTGGAGATTGAGCCAGTTGATAATGACCAACTTCGCCTATGTATCACTTACTACGCCGACCTTCTTCCTCAAGAACAGGCGAAGATCTTGGTTGAGCAATTTGATCTGTCTTTAGCACACATTGCTCGTAACCCCACTGGCCATGAGGACGATACCTGCAGCAAGGCGCCACACCTCTACTCGATACTGCCAGCGGTCTCTCCGACTCTCACTGCCCCAGTCCAGCTCCTTCACCAGTTTGTTGAAACAGGAGCACTTTCCCACCCAGACAAGACCGCTCTCGAATTCGTTTCAGGATTTGATGGCGAGACTCCTATTAAGCAAAACTGGACCTACAAGGAGTTTGATTGCTTGGGAAACAAATTAGCCAACATCCTGAGAGTTCAGGCTGTTCCTGGAAGCATTGTCGCAATTCACTTTGACAAATGTCCCGAGGCGTACTTCTCCATCCTTGGCATTCTCAAAGCAGGCTGCTCCTTTGTGGCCTTGGACCCTACAGCTCCGATGGCACGGAAACAATTCATCCTCCAGGATTCCAAGGCCCCCTGCCTATTGACTACCGACCCAACCTCCTTGGGTTTTGAAGTCGATTGCAAGGTTATTACTATCGATACGACCTCTCTTGAGGGCATGGAAATACCCCAGCATGTATACGCGCCATCCATTGCACCCTCAGATACCTGCTATTGCCTGTACACATCAGGTACAACAGGCACGCCAAAGGGATGCGAGATCACGCACGACAATGCCGTGGAAGCAATGATGGCATTTCAAGAGCTCTTCAAGGGACACTGGGATGTCACTTCACGATGGCTACAGTTTGCTGCACTACACTTTGATGTTTCAGTTCTTGAGCAGTACTGGAGTTGGTCAGTTGGCATTGCTGTTGTTGCCGCCCCCAAGGACCTCATCTTGGATGATTTGACAGCCTCCATCAACAGGCTCGACATCACACATATTGACTTGACACCGAGTCTGGCACGTCTCACTCACCCTGATGAAGTTCCGAGTCTCTGTCGTGGCGTGTTCATCACTGGTGGCGAGCAATTGAAGCAGGAAATTCTTGACGTATGGGGGCCCAAGGCCGTCATCTACAACGCTTACGGGCCGACTGAAGCAACCATTGGCGTGACCATGTATCAACGTGTTCCAGTCAATGGCCGTCCCAGCAACATTGGACAGCAGTTCCCGAATGTTGGTTCCTATATCTTCCGGCAAGGCACCGAGATCCCAGTCATTCGCGGCGGAGTCGGTGAGCTTTGCGTTTCGGGCAAGCTTGTCGGCAAAGGCTACTTGAATCGACCTGAACTTACAGAGGAACGCTTTCCCATACTGAAAGAATTCGGCGAGAAGATTTACCGAACGGGAGATCTCGTACGAGTACTTCATGATGGTTGCTTTGATTTTCTTGGTCGAGCTGATGACCAGGTCAAACTGCGGGGACAGCGTCTCGAGATTGCCGAGATCAACCACGCTATCCGTACTGGTGTTAGCGAGATTCAAGATACTGCTACCATTGTAACTCGACATGGAACAAGCGGCAAGGACGTCCTTGTTTCTTTTGTGGTTGGTCAGAAAGCAAAGGCCGGAAAGCTTCAAGTCCTTCCAGATGATGAAGCGTTGGGTGTGAAGGCCAAGGAGGCATGCCGAACACGGCTTCCCGGTTATATGGTACCGACGTACATCTTCTCTCTCCCTTACATCCCGCTCTCCTCAAACAACAAAGCTGAAGTCAAAGAGCTTAAGAAGATATTCGGTGAGCTCTCCCCCGAGCTGCTCATGGAGTTGTCCCATGCTTCGACAACGCCCGTGTCTGCCGGTGCCGTCGAAACCATGAGCAAATTGATTGAGACTCTCGCCGAATTCAGCGACATCAAGCCAGAGGATCTAAGCTCATCAACTAGCATCTTCGATGTTGGTGTGGACTCGATCACTGCGCTGAGACTCTCTGCTCTTCTGAAGGCTCGAGGCATCAAAGGCGCTTCACCAGCCGCCTTGCTCAAGTACCCAATTGTTGGCGACCTTGCGAATTCTTTAGCCAAGACTTCTACAGTCCAACATGACAAATTCATTCGCGAAGTAAAGCAATCTATCCGGGCATGCGGACACAGACATCGTGGTGTTGTTTGTCGCGGACTCGGCGTGAAAGCCGCAGACATTGAGTACATCGCTCCCTGCTCACCTCTTCAACAAGGCATCATTTCTCGAACCATGACTAGCGAGCAGCAAGATGCCTATTTCAATGTCTTTGAACTAGAACTTGCAGCTACGGCATCTATAGAGCTCCTACACACCTCATGGAATGAACTCGTGCAGTCCGAAGCCATCCTCAGGACTGCTTTCGTTCCGACAACAAATGGTTTCGTCCAGGTCGCTTTAAGAGATGTCTCACCGCCTTGGGAAGAACACACCCTCGAGAACCATGAACTTCTTGGAAACTATTTGGAGGAAAAGAAAACGGATTGGATCCAACAAAACGTCTCGCTCATCGCGACGCCTCTACGACTCATATATCTTACGACTCCTCAGTCCAGAAGACTCGTCATCCACATCTTCCACGCGCTCTATGATGGAAACAGCCTCGACCTCATGATGCAGAGGCTGTTGGCAAAATACGGCGGCAGAGAGGCACCTTCTGGTCCTCCTTTTCTGGAGGCGCTCAGCCATGGTCCGTTGCTGAGATATGATTACTGCAAGCGATTCTGGGAAGAACATCTCCTAGGTTGGTCCTTCACGCCTGTGCCACAACTCGGGCAGCAGCGGGAGAACGACGCTGTCACAGCCATGCGAGAAATCTCCGTCAAGACGTTGGAGCGGGTGCGTTCATCGCAGAATGTAACCCTCCAAGCAGTCTGCCTGGCATTGTGGACTGCTGCGCTTAAGAACTGCTTAACAAGCAGTGCAACGATTGGTGTGATCGTATCAGGCAGAGCAATTGAGCTGGAGAATGTTGAGCATACAGTTGGACCGCTTTTCAACACAGTCCCATTTTACTCCAAGACCATTCAGAAGCAGACCTGGTCGTCACTCATCCGACAATGTCATGAGTTCAACACGGCGGTTCTTGACTTTCAGCATGTTCCTCTGAAGAGTATTCAGAAGTGGTGTTCAGGTGGCAAGGCATTATTCGACAATCTCTTTGCCTTCCAGATTGAGACGCCTCGGGATGAGGGCTCGTCGCCATGGGAGAATCTTGAAAGCCACGGAAACCCTGATTATCCACTCGCTCTTGAGGTTGTCTATTCACGTAACGGCAGTCTACGGTTTGCTCTTGTTGGACAAGGTCACATCGTCACGCCCGCGAAACTGGAGGAGTTGCTTGATCAGCTCGAGGAAAACGTCACACTCATGGGAGCAGCGCCAGACAGCGAGGTTCCAATCGGGCTTGGACAAGCAACTACGGTCAATCAAGGCGCCCTGGAAAACGCCCCCATTCAAGCTCAAAAGGTCGAGAACTTCGAGTGGACAGATAAAGCCCTCGCGATTCAGCAAGAAATCGCTCTGCTTGCCGATATTTCGTCCCAAGATGTATCTGAGACGGTGACGGTTCTAGAGCTTGGACTTGACAGTATCGATGTCATCAAGCTCTCGGCCAAACTCAAGAGACGACAAGTCACTATCGCGCCGTCACAAATCATGCGCTGTCAGACGATTGCCAAGATCATTGAAGAGTTGGACAGGTCGGTCTCGGCTGACTCTCAAGTTTCCAATGGCAAGGAGTCACTCCAGAACACACAACGCAAGCTGTGGCAGTATCTGGAAAACTCGGGTGTAGAGATGGAAAAGGTTGAATCAGTGCTTCCACCCACGCCCCTGCAAGAGTCAATGGTTGCCGGGATGATCCAGTCCAATTTTGAATCATACTACAACCATGATATCCTCGAGATTTCCGACTCCGTGAATACAAATACACTCCAAGACGCATGGCAAGAGGTCGTTAATCGTTCGCCTATTTTGAGAACGAGCTTTTTTGAGGTTGACAGCCACGACCTGAACATGTCATACTGCCAAGTCGTGTCAAAGTCAGTAGACCTTGATATTCAGCAGGTTCGCCTAGATCAATTCGAAGATGTACACCATATCACTGCCAAGGCAACGGAGCACGCACGAAACGAGAAAGCACAAGCTCACTTGTTCCAATTGGCATTTGCCACCCTGGGGCCTCGAAAATTCGTGGTTCTCTCAATGGCACACGCCCTCTACGATGGGTGGTCCCTGAGCCTGTTATTTCAGGATCTCCAGGCTGCTTACTTTGGGAAGCAAACGTCAAGAACATCTGTCAATTCATTCCTCTCACAGATTACATCTGTCGAAGGCTCAGATGCGAAGGACTTTTGGAGCCAATATCTGGAGGGAGTGGCGCCGACACTGGTCCCCAAGAAAGAGTCACCAGGTGTCGAGTACACGACTCAATTGAACAAGAGAGAGCAATCATCGGCCCTGCACCTCTCTGAGATCACATCCTTCTGCAAGCAACAGTCAATTGGCCTTCAGGCGTTGTGCCAAGCTTGCTGGGCTATCATGCTGGCACAGCAACTGCAAACCCTAGACGTCACGTTCGGAGTCGTCGTCTCTGGCCGTGACTTTGATGGGGCCGAAAATCTGGTGTTTCCCACCATGAATACCATCGCACTGCGTTGTCTTCTGTACGGATCTCCATCGGCCTTCCTCCGATACTTGGAAGAAAATATGGGAGATATCCGAGAGTTCCAGAATTACCCGCTTCGAAAAGCGCAGCTCGCTACCAACATCAATGGCCAGGGGTTGTTCAACACCCTATTCATTCTACAGAGGTCACCTGGAGATGATTCAACAGACTCGATGTTCAAGTCAGTTGGGGGGTCATCGGCGACCGAGTACCCAGTGTGCGTTGAGGCCGAGGCGGTCGCCGACAGTCTGGTCTGGAGAGTTGCTTGCCAACCCGAGTATTGTGTGACGGAAGGTCCTGAGACATTAATCAGGAGCCTTGACGCAATCATGCAATTCTTGATGACTTCGGACGCCTCGGATATTCTCTCATTTGAACAACAGGGTGTGTCTATCTGCGGCATGCCCCCGATCCTGCTCAAAGACGACATCTTGCCCGACGGTACCCCAGCCATGGAGGGGCAAATAACTCAGAGCCAAGAATGGGATGAAGCCTCTTCAGAAATTCGAGAAACCCTCCACCAGGTCTCGGATGTTCCTTTGGAATCAATCAGAACGTCCGATAATCTCTATAATTTGGGACTCGACTCCATCAGCGCAATCAAGGTTGCGTCGCTTCTGCGGAAGAAGGATATCAATCTCAGACCTCAGGACCTCATCAAGGCGACCAGCATTTCGCACATGGCCCAGATTGCAGGCACTTCTTTGGGAGCCAAAGCAAAGACCAATTCAACTCTGAATGCTTGGGAGCCGCCGAAGGATGTCGAGACCGACCAGCTTCTTCAGAAGTTTGGCGTCTCCAAGAATCAGGTTGAACTCCTACCAGCACTTCCGATGCAAGTGTACATGCTGAGCGCATGGGAGAATGCAGAGGGATGTGTCTTCTACCCGAATTCCCGTGCCTATTCGAGGGACCGATCGAACTAGAGGCTATCCAGGCTGCTTGGGACAAGCTCGTCTCCGAGACTCCACTCTTGCGGACGTGTTTCATCGCCACTAACACCAGAGGGGTTCCCTTCTTGCAGGTGATTCTCAAAAATCATCGCGTTCCAATTGGATTGGCAACGCAAAGCACTGAATCCACTGGCCTGCTTGAGCCGTTAATCAAGGCTCAGGCTGCACAGAATAATGACAAGTCGTGGACGTTCCGTTTGAGACTTCACCATGCCTTGTATGATGGAGTTAGTCTTCCGGCTCTGTTACAGCGGCTCTCGGAATTGCTGGGTGGCTCCTCCGTGAACATTGACTGTGGAATGTTGCAATGGAGACAGTTCGCGGTCGATCAGGTGTCCCGCAAAGCTCGCGAGGCAAGACGAGCGTTCTGGACCAAGTACTTGCAAACTGTTCCTCCAATGCCTGCAAACAATACATCCTCAATCGATGTCCAGGAGCGAGTGTCGTACCTTGAGAAGTCTGCTCTCTCTGACTTGACCAACATCAGGACCATTGCTGCTCAGTCTGGAATCTCCATCCAATCTGTTTTCCTGGCGGCATATGCCAAGGTTCTCGCCAGGAAGGAGAATTCTGCCTTGGTTGTGTTCGGGATCTACCTCGCCAACCGAGCCGCGGAGCATGGGCTCCCACCAACTTATCCAACGTTGAATCTGGTCCCCTTAAGGGTCGAGTCGCCCGAGGATCGGTCGCTAGTTGATGTGGCCTCGGCCATTCAACAAGATATCCACCTGATCGCTTCCGAAGGCCGAGCAGACGTCGGCCTCTGGGAAATTAGCAGCTGGACCGGTGTTAAGATCACGTCTTTTGTGAACTTTCTCAGCCTCCCAAATACGCCAGAGGCGAGTGGCGGGCGGGTCAAACTGATGGCTGAGGGAGGAGGAGGAGATTTTGGCGATGGGCCAACTCTCCTCACATCCTACAGGCAGGTTCAGAACAACATAGTCAAGAATGACTTTTCGGTGAGCTATTTGACTAGTACGTTAATTCACTGATAGGAAGGCTAACCTACATTGTGCTATAGATGGCAGTGGATATTGAAGCCTCGGTCCAAGACTCTGGGCTAGACATTGGCGTATTTGGGTCACGCCAGCAAGTGTCGGGTGATGAAGCTGCGGGTTTGATCTTGGAAATTGTGTCTTTTCTTAACGAGATTGGTATATAGACGAGAGGTATAAAGGTCATGGCGTTGGGGATCATTGAAAATGGGATTCATGAGTTATGCAGTCAAAAACCAATGTCAATTCAACGCAATGCAATGGTTTAGTCCACACAGGACCAAAATTATCCAAATCCAAACACACAAACGCCAAATCGATGCAGATTTGCCCCAGCCTTGTATATCTACATATTTCCTCTTGAATTATCCAACGGAAGTGTCCTTACTGAAACTGGCCAGTGAATGGGCCAAGTCACGCTCAATTGCTGCTTACACAGAGTATCCGAGCATGGACCGATCTGGAAAGAGGATAATGTTGGCTAAGCGCACAACCTCTGCTTCTGCGTGCGAGCTCGACGATGAACTCGTCAAGCTCTTCGTCTCGGCCTCAGCCTCCATCTCAACATCATCTTCCTTGGATTTCACCCTGTCGCTTGGTGGTGTGCCGGCGCGAGTCCCAGCGACCTCCCATGGGGCCAGGCCCATAGCTTGCAAAGCGGCAGGGCCGCCAATCTCAGCAATCTCCTTCTCACCAGGGCGTGTTTCTGCGTCTTCCATCACGTTTCCTCTACCGGTAGAGTCAAAGTCTGGCCCTGGATGACCCCGCTGGAATGCCTTCCTCTGGCGAGCAAGATAGAGGGCATTTGTTTGGGTCAAGGGTGCTGCCGGGACATACACCAGCATGCTAACATTGTCGCTATCGCCGCTGGGTGTCTTGAGACCATAGTTGTTGCTGGACAGATAGTACGGGAGGTCGGGATGCCAGAAAATATAGTCGCCAGCCTGCAGGGTCGGTAGAGTGATCATGCTTCCTCTCAAGTGGAGATGGGGATGCCAGTGCTCCGTGATTCTCTGAGCATGGCCGGGAACAGCTCCATGGATGATCGTATCGGGTTCCTTCTCGAGCTTCCAGTTATCCGGGTGAAGGTAGGCTTCCCACTCGGGTCCGCTGCGAGACTCTGGGGGCGGGTTACGGGTGCTAAAGAATGGCCGCAGCAGATAGTAGGCCGTCGCGAGCTTTGGGGACGGCAACAACCGGACCATACCAGGCTCAACGGTAGAGAGCGCCAGTACTCCCTGAAACATTCGAAAGATAGTGCAGGCGCCGTAGCCATTATATAGGTCCATGGTCGCAGAGACGCGGCTGGCGCATTCCCATGGGTCGTGGTCTTCCCAGCGGCCATGGAAAACGTGGTTGTAAGTCCCTGCATGCTGGTAGCCATCGGGTTCCCCAGCGCTCAAGGGAACCATTGTCCACTTGAGCGATGATACCAGCGGAAGACTCAAGGGCATTGATCCAGTCGTCGGCAGACTGTGGGGGTTCGAGGGGCGGAACGTTGAGGTCGTGGGGCCGACTTTCGCCGGCTCCGTGTACCCGCAGTCGGTCCACATAGGTTATGGGCAGCCGGGTGACAAGTCGGTCGTCGGGGCTCGTCTCCCAAAGGTTCATCATGAAGCGCTGCGCACTCAGAACGCCGGGGTGGGCGCGGGCGCGGACCTGTGCAGGTGTCCAGAAGAAGTCGAAACAGGCAGGGTCGTGCTGCTGGGTCTTGATGTGGCTCTTGCTGTTGAGGTACTCGACCGTCTCTTGCACGGCGACGTCGGCATCTGGTTTGGGAACGACCTTTCGAATCACTCCAACGCCGTAGCGCCGGAGATCGCGGCCGAACCGGGTTGACTGCGTCGGGTTGTCGATATCAGCGAATTCGATGGATGGGATGAGATGAGCACCGAGGTCCTCGATGTGGTCAACCTCGGCGACGAGGGCGGTAAGAAGGCGGGTCCAACTCGCCTCAAGCTCGGCCTCGTGGCCCCGGATGAGATTGCGTTTGATTCTGGCAAAGCGCGACGGTAGGGGAACGGGCTCAGGGCCCCAAAAGGAGAGGACGGGAGCGTCCTTGTCGACTGCCGCAGCGGTTGCCGCGGCCGTCATGTTTGAGGGTACTGAGGAGGGCTTTGAGGAGCCTGCGGCAGGAGTTGTTTTTAGTGACGATGCTGATGACGATGCCGATGATGATGGAGGTCCAGTAGTGGTCGTAGTCGCAGGCGCAACGGTGGAGGGCGTTGTCGTCGCCGTCGCCGTTGCCGCTTGTGGGGTCGATGGCCTCGGGGTCATCGTCCTGGGTAAGTTGGTTGAAGCCGCGGACGATGCCGGCGCTGCTGAGCCCGCTCGCTTCGCTGGCGGTGCTGCTGCTGCTGCGGAGGTAGCTTTTGTGGCCTTGGACGTCGCGATTGCCGCTGCGACAGCTGCCGCCAGGTTTGTCATTGAAGCTGACGCACTTGGGCGATGCCGAGTTTTAGTGATCCTGCCCCCCTGCGTGTACGCTATGGCTGTCGCCGGCGCAGTGGTGGGCGTGACCTTGGGAGCGGGCAAATGTGACCGTGTGTGATGGTACGAGGGGCTGCTATTATCCGGACGGCATGGGCGGGAGGGGGAAGCAGCACTCCTGCCCTGTAAATCTGGCGCTTTTGGAAGGATCCCCCCTCCACCCCCCGCCTCAGTTGATTCTGATTCTGATGCTGTCGTTGGGGCTGCTGTTAGTGGACCTGAGATGATGCCTTCCATTTCCTCCGTCTCTCCTCCATCTTCACCATCATCACCTTCTTCACCATCTTCACCATCGTCTCGTCGCTTTCCCTTCCCAGCAGCTCTCCCTGCCACTGTTTCTCCTCCGCGTCCCAAAACATCTCCCAACGCATGATGGTGGCCTGCGACCGCCGCTGCTGCTACGCCAATGGCGGATGCCAGGCCACGAGCGCGGTCGAGCATGGCAGGTGGCGTGGCCTCCTCGTCGGGCTGTGGGGGTAGGTCAACCGAAGATGCAGCCATGGCTCCGCTGGGTCCGCTGTTTGCGCTGTGAATGAATGAGCAGTTCACCCAAAATATCCCAACATTAAAGGATTAACAAAGGTTGACTAGCGATTGACGAGAGGAATCTAGGCTTGGAATGGCGGTTCGGCGGAGACGAGCGAAAGAAAAAAGAGATCTCAGCGTCGCGTGTATAGGTCGTCTAACAAACACCGATACAGTCCCGAGGTTGAGGATGGAGAAACCAGCTAATGATATTGGTCAGGTCTCACTCGACTTAGTCCCTGCTATGATCCCGATAGACAAGTCGTTCCAGCTGGATAGGTGAAGCACCAGATTGAGGGGCGGCTGGACGGACCGGACTTATAAGGCGCGCCCCCTTTACCCTCACTCACGCGTTGCCTTCAACTTTGAACACACGACGCCCCCCGTCAGTCGTCAGTCGGCTGTGTTGGGGGAAGAATGTGACAAGGCAAGTGGATCTTGCAGCAGTTTTCGGGCCTGACATCCGTTAACCAAACGCCTTCGGTCCCATACCTTCCGCCCCGAAATTCCCGGTCAGCCCCCACAAGCAAGCAACCCATCACAAGCCTTCCCTCCCCTCCACATCCCCATGCTGATGGATGCCCGGCTTTTCGGGCCACCCTGTCGCTAGCCAGGAGCCAGGAGCCAGTGTTCTTGGCCTCATTATTCACTACCATGTCCAGTGTGTCGGAGCATTCGCAGCAAACGAGATCATCATTGTCGGTCGATCCGCAAAGATTCAGCTGAGCAGTTCGCCACCAACACCCACGCAGACAGACACCCTCTCGGCCATCTTTCATCTTATTTCCCGAGGTTAGATGCTGCTGTTCCGGCCCTGGCTTGCGATCACCCGCAACGGTACTCGACGCATCGAGTAGGGGTATCATCGTCTGTGATGAGAAGTGTGCATGGATCGCGAATGCACGCCATCTCATGGCCTCCATGCCATTGTTTCTCACAACCCATCCACGATTCTTCTATGCTTTAGTCACCTAGACGGACCTCAATCTGTTGCTTTTCGAAGCATATGTCTCTCCATTTTCAACTATGATCGATATCTCTGCCGATGCTAATCATTTAGTTCTTTATTCGCATTGCACCAGGGTTTCTTGCTCATGAGCACAGACCCGTCTGTGACTGGTTGTCGGCCCGTGACTCCCGTCCACGACACGCGCGGTTGTCCATGATGGAGACAGATCCGACGGCCAAACTTGCCGCATCGTCAATGGCCAGAGACCCCTGGCTCGGCCTATCTACTCCCAGGCATGTGCAGCACCACAAAGATGACCCTCTCAATTGGGAATTTGGGCTCGAGGCAGAGCTTTCACTTTCGGCTCGTGGCGAATTTATCCTAAATAGCCCCATTCTGCAAGACCCCCTTACCCCACAGCTTAGCCGGACTTCTTAGTCTCATAACGTTATCTGCATTCTCATCATAATACGCTGGTCCGCATACGGATAAGCACCGCAGCGGCAATATTCTATGATACATCAACCAGCACTTCGTGCTCCAGCTGGCCTGATAAGGCGGCAAACTACCCATCTTCTCCGATCGCTTACAGGCGGGATCGGTTCTCGAGCTTCCATCCCTCATCCATGGCAATGAGCTCCGCAGCACGCTCTCCAACAGCCAGGACCGTCACCATGGGGTTAATGGTAGGCATCTCGGGGAAGATGCCGGCGTCGACGATGCGCAGCTTGCCAATGCCGCGAACCTTAAGCTTGGGGTCCACCACAGCCATCTCATCGCGGGTCACGTCACCCATCTTGGTGGTGCCGGCGGGGTGGTAGACGGTGTGCGCAACGCGTCGGGCGTACTCGCTAATCTCCTCATCGGTCTGCACCTTGGGTCCAGGGGCGACCTCGCGCTTGAGCCAACCCTTGAAGGGGTCTTGTTGAGCGATCTTGCGGGCAGCCTTAATGCCGTGCACAAGAGTAGCGGCATCGTATCCCTCGGGGTCTGTGAAGTATCGGAAGTCAAGAGCGGGCTTGACGTTGGGGTCGGAGGATGTAAGGTAGATGCGGCCTCGGGAGCGGGGACGGGGGATGTTCGGGGTCATGCAGAAAGCGTAGCGGTCGGGAACGATATCATATCCAAGTCGCTCGGTGTTGAGCGTGAAGGGGATCTGATAGCAGTGCATCATGAGATCGGCAGCATCACCATCGTTGCCGGCGGCGTTGGTGGGCTCGCGGCGCAAGAAGATGCCGGCATCCGAGTCCATGGTGGTCTGGTTGGCGGGGACGGGGCGGTTCAGCTCCCACATGATGATGCTCTCGGGGTGGTCGAGTAGGTTCTCGCCAACACCAGGAATGTCCTTGACAACAGGGATGCCGAGGCTCTCGAGCTGGGCGCGAGGGCCAATGCCGGAGTGCAGGAGGAGGCGGGGAGTGTCAACAGCGCCAGCGCAGAGGATGGTCTCCTTGCGAGCGTTGAGGGTGTGCTTCTCGCCTGACTTAAGGGTGAGGACAATTCCGGAGGCGACGTCGTTCTCGACAATGAGCTTGGAGACGTGAGCCTCGGTCAGAACGGTCAAGTTGGGTCGTCGCTCCTCGCCGCGCAAGATAGGGTGGATGTAGGCAACGGAGGCGCTGCTGCGGCGGCCGTTGTCGGGGTTGTAGGAGATGGAGAAGAAGCCGGCGCCTTGGGTCAGCTGGCCCTTCTCAGCAATCTCGGCGTTGAAGTCGGTGATGACGGGAATGTCCATGGCGGTGGAGCAGGACTTGACCCAGTCCTTGCAGAGCTGGTTGCGGTGGCGCGCGTGGACGGGCTGGATCTGGTTGCGCAAGTTGTCGACGTGGCGCATGACGGTGTCAAAGTCCCAACCGGCGCAGCCCTGGGCGACCCATCGCTCCATGTCATGTCTGAAGGGACGGAAGGAGATGAGGGTGTTGTGGGAGGAGCAGCCGCCGAGGACCTTTGCGCGAGAGTGGCGGATATGGCTGTTGCCCATGGGCTGCTCAGTGGTGCCGTAGTCATAGTCGAGATCGCCGCCGAGAAGGCTGAGCCATTCGCGGAGGTTCAGGACATTGTTGAGGTCGAAGTCAGAGGGACCGGCCTCAATAAGCAGGACCTTGCTCTCGGGGAGGTAGGTGGACAGGCGCGAGGCCAGGACACAGCCAGCGGTACCACCTCCGACAATGATGTAGTCGAAGGCGGAGCTGGGAGAAGGAGGGAGAGTCTGGGTGGTAGCCATGATGATGGATTGGGGTATCGAAGATGAGGAATTGATAGGAATAGCCAAGTATTGGGTAGGATGATCTCAAGGCTCCACGGGAGGACCAGTCCTTGCCGTGTTCCTGGAATTGGGATTGGGATTGGATTGAGATTGGGGTGAGGAGGAGTGACGAGGGGAAATAATTCGATTTAAGCCAGGCTGAACGGAGTGTTTTGAACGAAACGACTCTGCGCAAGGTGGGGGGTCCGGACCGATCGATGCCTGCAATCAAGGCAATGCTCGAAGGTTGAGAGCAGCACGGTACACAGTACGAGGATGACAAGGTACCTTGCAGTTACTAGCTGTGTCTAGTCTAGGAGAGCAGCTGAGGTGGATGGATGACGGACGCACAGCAGTACGGCGCCAACAGATGACGAGGGGTGAGCTGCTAAGCTAGCGACGATGCCGGGTGGAGCAACACCATGGCAGCCCGGCCGAGGAGGATCGAGTTGGAGACGCGACGGTGGCGGAGGCGGGGCGGCCGGAAGGGAGAAGTCTCTCACCGACATTCACCCACGAGAAGAGCCGCCTATACCACTCAGCCTCGGTCAACGAGCGCCAGTAGCGAGTACTGGTGTTTACAATTGCAACGGGGGAAAACACCCGCCTCCGTCTCTCCAATATCAGGCGCAGAAAGGCCAAGATGGTCTGGAGTCGGTACATCAACGGGCTGCTTGCTTATCTGCGGAAGCATACCTACCTAGGTAAGGTACCTAGGTAACTAGCAGAGAGAAGATGGCTGAACAAGCATTTGCGGCACTGTATACAGCACAACCAGCATCTTGGTCAACTTTTTCCAACCGGAACCAATACTCAAGATGCTCGTACAACCAACTCCCGCCCCTCATCGGTACCGTAATTACAGGCATACAGCTCCCGAACAGCCATTTCCCGAACGGGATCCTCTTGTCGTACGGTTCTACGGCAGGGGATCCACGGTGGGCGCCGTCTGCGTGGTTGCTCGGCGGTCGGGCGTGGCCGTCCCAGACCCTCCGTCGCCGTCTTGGCCGCTGCTGCCGCGCACTCACGCATCCGCACTGTGCCCCGGCCCCTCTTCCTCCTCCAACCACCGTTGGCCGGACATGAGCTAGCGGATGGTGCGCCGTGAATAGTCCTTTCACACACGTCGCGATGCGCACGAGGTCGCAGGGAGGCGCAGGCAAGATAGGATTTTTCGAGATATCGCCAGGCACAGTCGGAGGTGACCGTAGATGAGGCCGCGCAGAGCTTCCGAGACGGGATAGCAAGTATTAGATGCGGCATTCGGCAATGATACATCCGCATCGAGACTCTGACGGCATGGACGCCTGCTGGGTTCCAAAAGGTTCAGATAGGCCCAGATACCCGTTTCTGGAAACAATATGATGAGCCTGCTTGTTCGTCGTGGTGACTTGCCATTCCTGGGCTAGTATATGTCATGTCTCTCGCTCTCCTTGACAGGGCAGCACCGCAACCAGCCGCCACGGCCAATGACGTAGAGCGGCCCCGCCGGGCGCGTGGCGGGATCGTGGAGTCGTGTGCGCGCACCGGTGTGAACCCGGCGGCCGCGATAGCGTCGACGCCCGCCAAGCGCCCGCCGTTATCCGCAGTTGGGGTCCCCTGTTTCGTTGGTTCCGTACAGGACGGTGTTGTACGAGAGCAAGTACATACGTACGTGTCTAGGCGGGTAAGGGTTATTACCAAGGGGGAAAAAGCACACCAGCCTCCGGAGCTGAATTGAGTGATGGTATTGGCGGGTTGTGCTAAATGGAGCAGTGCAGGGTTCTGCTGTTGTTTCTGCTGCTCCTGATCCTGCAGGGACACACAGGGTTATTTCTCCACCTTGGATGTGTGCCTCGCCATGTGTCATCTGCCGAGTATTGTACACGTTAGGTACAATTGATTCTTGGAACTGTCGTGGTTGGTCGGTTGGTTTTTGGAATTTTTGTTCTTCCTCCTGACAGTTCTCGGTAGATTTTCTTCCTCGTCGACCTTTACTGCCGCAGAATACGGGTCCATCTACGGAGTACTGTGCCAGTGTTTCGTATTAGTGTTCCCAGCCCTTTTATTTCCACTCCAAATTTTTTTTTTCATCAATTGAGACCTCGGCGTTAGTCAATGCGCTGTTGGTCATGTCCCAATTGCTAGCTTAATTCCTTTCAGCAAGTTCGTTTCAGCGGTGGCCGTCTGTATCTCTTCATGCCTTGGTTGAGGCGGCAAGCCAGCCCAGTGAGGCATAGTGCGGCCTGGGTTGCAATATGCACTGTATCCGCTGATGGGTCGCCAGCATGACGTGAGAGCCCACTAAAAGACCCCGCAATCTAGCGCCTATTCGATGGGAACGAGTCGTAGTCTGCATGCCATTGGCACCGCGCCGTCAGCCTGCCTTGGCGACCTGTAGCTCGCCTCCGTGTGAACGACTCCAGGTGACATTGTGTTTACGTCTGCGGATGTTCCGTTTAGATGATTGACGAAGGGGTTTGTTACTTTTTCCTTCTGTCTCTTGTTTCCTCCCGTCTCCAGCCGTCAGCAGTCGGGGTTTTCCAGCGCTATCATCCGACATCGTGCGGCTGCTACCCAACCCCCACTCCCGGCCCGGTCCTGATGCGGGTGCTGTTCGTTTGCGTGAAGATATATCTCGACCTTGCGGTTCAGGAAGCAAGGTATGGAGTACCATAAGTATTGCCGCACACAGTATCAAAGGTACTTGACACTACTTGATACTTCATATTGGAGACATTGTGTTCCTTGTCGTTTTCCTTCCACTTGCTCCGTCTTCCCTCCAACCCTGCTCAATCCGTAGCACTGTACTAACCGATGAGATGGTTGCCTCGAGTCTCTTGCCACGTACAAGTAAACGATAGCACAATTGTTCATTCGCAGAATTAACAACCAAAGGCCACTAACTCAGGATGGTCAGTCAAGCCGACTATCCATCCTTGATACTTGTTGCTGTTCTTGTCCCTACCGGTGTTGGTACAGAACTCTCGTGGTTCAGCTCTACTTCCGCCCCACCCCCCACTTCGGGCCAGCGTTCGGCATTTGGGCACTCCCTGATTTTTTGGCCCGTTTTCATTGATCAATTCACGCTCCACGAGGGAAAGGGGGGGGCTCGTTCTGGTCCTTGCTCTGTCCACCAAGCGCATCTCCATCGCTCCATCGAATCTTCATCGGCGTCCGCGATGCATCTCACCGTATCTCTACTCCCGATCAGATCGCGTCCCAGCCTGCTTGCTAACTGAACCGCGCCTTATGTAATTGCGCCCCCGTTCTCGCTTGCCGCCCGCCTACTCAATTCGTATCTATCCGGTACGTACCTGTCCTGCGCTGTTATACGCATCTCCCCTCGCCGTCGTCATCGGCCATACCTGAAGCTATTGTCGTCGCCGTCGCAATTCTTTACACCCATCCACCTGCGAGCACCCGCCTCGTTCTCCAACCCTCATCTACCATCCTTCCCCGAGGTCATTCCCTTCCTCTCGCCCTCTTCCTCTCTCTTCTCCCAATCACCCCATAATACATCCATCATGACTTTCGCGACCGAAATCCACACCTTCCACTCGGGCCGGCCCCAACCGGAATCCTCTTCCTCCACGTCCACCTTCACCTCGGTCGACCCCAGCACCGCGAAGCCCCTCGCTACCATCTATACAACCACTCCTGCTCAGCTCAACGATACCATCGCTGCGGCTCAGGCTGCTTTTCCCGAGTGGTCCCAGACCCCGGCTCCCCGCCGTGCCGAAATCCTGCTGCGCGCCGCCGCCATCCTCCGAGAGCGGAACGACCAGCTCGCCCTCACCGAGACCCTCGACACCGGCAAGGCCTGGTCTGAGACCTCCACCGTCGACGTCGTCACTGGCGCCGACGTCCTCGAATACTATGGCCACCTCGCTGCCGGCAGCCTCCCCGGACACCACACCCGCCTGCGCGCCGATGCCTTCGTCCTCACAAGCCACGAGCCTCTCGGCGTCTGTGCCGGCATCGGTGCCTGGAACTATCCCATCCAGATTGCTCTGTGGAAATCGGCCCCGTGTCTCGCTGCCGGCAACTGCATGGTCTACAAGCCGAGTGAGGTGACGCCTCTCCATGCAAACACCCTCGCCGAAATCTACATCGAGGCAGGTGTGCCCCCTGGTGTCTTCAGTGTTGTCTACGGCGATGGGCCCAGCGTTGGTGCCCCCCTTGTCGCTCATGACGGCATTGCCAAGGTCAGCTTCACTGGCCAGGTCAGCACCGGCAGCAAGGTCGCCAGCGAGGCTGCCAAGGGCATGAAGGGCATCACCATGGAGCTCGGCGGCAAGAGTCCCCTCGTCATACTGCCCGATGCCGACGTCGATGAGGCCGCAGATGTTGCCATGGTTGCCAACTTCTTCTCCACCGGCCAGGTGTGCACAAATGGAACCCGCGTCTTCGTCCCTGATAATCTGCTGAGTAAGGTCGAGGCAGCCCTGGTTGAGAGGTGCCGCGATGGCCTTCGCATGGGTCTGCCCAGAGATGAAAAGACCAACTTTGGCCCCATGGTCAGCGCCGCGCAACAGGAAAAGGTTAAGATGTACATTCAGCTTGGCCGAGATATCGACCGGGCTAGAGTCCTCTATGATGGTTCCCTCGCCGCTCAGAAGACATTGCCTACGGCGGATGGCTTCTGGGTTCCCCCAGTCATCTTTACCGACTGTACCGACGAGATGCGCATTGCTCGTGAGGAGATATTTGGTCCTGTCATGTGCATCCTACCCTACAAGACCGCTGGAATGGACACTGGGGATTGGCTGCCACCGCTCATTGCACGAGCCAACGACACTCCCATGGGCTTGGCTGCTGGCGTTGTCTCGTCCGATGTCGGTTTGGCTCAAGATGTTATCAAGAAGCTCGATGCTGGCATCACTTGGATCAATACCTGGGGTGAGTCTCCTGCCGAGATGCCTGTGGGAGGATGGAAGATGAGCGGCGTCGGGGTTGAGAATGGTATCGAGGGAATCCGGGCCTACATGAGGACCAAGAGCACCCTAGTACAGCTCGGCAGGGGCGCATGCAAGGGCGTGTTTGCCAAGCTGTAGACGATTTGACGATACCCATGTAGAACTGAACGATTAAAACTGCTACGATAGACCTATTTTTTGGCGCCATGATATCGTGCTTTGTTATATCATTTTCCCAATCCAGTTGTTGTACTCATCGCGCCCTGGTTAATCTGTATCTATTTTGGCTCGCTCGTGGTAAACTGTAGGGTAGCAGCAGCCGACTCTAAGTAGTCGGTCATTCTACGACTGCCCAAGGAACAACGATGTAGCATCGCTGTACTTTCGAACTTCTTTCAAGAACACACGTATCTAGTTTGCTGATACAGTTTGGAATTGAAAGCCAGGGAGTACAATACGGGTAACGACATTAAAGTCGATAAGACATGTAGAGAAGGACGCTCATATTATTCACTCTTGATAGGCAACGAAAGAATTTAAAAATCATTGGAGCAACATGTTAGTCCCCAATAACTTGTCACAAACTGGACTAACGGTCGTGAACTTTCTGGCTGAGCACTAACAAACCCTGAATCTTCCGCTGCCGGCCAAAAGAATAAAAAGGTGCAATGGACGCTGGGTGGGACGCTTTATTGAGGTGCTTTTTTTCTTTATTATCTAATAAGATATAAAACCACGTGGAGCTGCGGGTTATCTCATGAACACCTACCTGGGCGCGCTACCACGATGAAAATGGCAAGGAACAATTTTCTCTCGCCATACACATCAATGGGAGGCCAGTCCGAATATTTTTGTAAAAACCCAATTTCAGAAGGTCACCCCTGAGAATGCAAGAGTTCCAACTCTAAAAAACAGGTCTTCGCGTGGATGGCGACAACACCAACAGTAGCGATGATGAGAATGACGAGAAGGCTTCACTCTCAACGGACAGCAACGAAGAAACCATCGATTCCACAGCCGACCGATTTAACCGAGCAGCCGGTCTGTATCTCGAAATATTCGACAGTCTCGCTTCAACACCGATGGAGGGTATCCAATTGACCAGTGGAGAGTTCTTCTACCAAGACTCGTTTGAATGGCAGCTGTGGGCCATCGACAACTAACTCATTACAGGTCTAATTAAACCTAGGAATAATAAGGGATCTTCATGGCTATGACCTAAGCCTTATTGGATAACTAAATTTCTGTCATTTTACCCGGGCGACATGGAGATTTTGTGTGATCAATGAGATGGGCCCAGTAATTTGGAGTATACCACCCCTTCCAATGATATTGTCAACAAAGAAATATTCTACTTCAAAGACGTCTGACCAACTGTAAGTCGAACTGTCGAAAACGAGGTTAAGAAACACGAATGGATAGCCAGACCCAACTTTTGGGGTGCAAACATCGTGACTTCATGCCGCCGTGGTGAGCCTAGCAGGACAACTCCTTGGGCTCCTACTCCATCGTATCGCAGTTGACATGAAATTGAACAAGTGTTATGGGCTATCTTGTAGGCCGCACATGCAGCTAGAATTGTGTAGGTGGAAGAACGCACAACCTCTTAACGTTCAGATCGATATTGACGGCAACGCCTGGGTAGCTGAATCTGCAGAAATTCAGTCGCTAGTGTGGGAAACCAAGGGGAAGTTAAACAAGATAGAAGAGATCTAAAACGTCTGGAAAATATCATCAAACTCATAAAGGAGATCCCTGTCGACATAAGTTAGAACCATAGTAACTCAAGACAGGCGGACTCATCATGTCAAGGATCCTCATCTATCTGCTTATTGTTCATTCGTACCAACTTAGGGTCTGGTGGCCTTCGAATTATTTTTAGGGTGCCTTAGTTCTTAGAGTTTGTCAACATCGCTTGATTTGTCAACGCGAAGTTTTATGACTTTATTTATAAGCCTGCTGACATCGTGTCTGCAATGCACAGTTTGCTTGCTTTAATATTGCGAAATCCCCCTTTTATGGCCGCTAGATTCACCGAGGTCCAAAATCTGGCTTGTAGATTCGATTCCGCGGCCCTGGGAGTCCAGTGAGAGGCTGAAAAGGAGACATAATACAACATTTTCCTTTCCCTCGGAAAGATTCATCCTCCACGAGCTAAATTCGCGAAAAGAATGGCGCATCACCCTTAACGGGCCCAGGTACACCGTACACACCACCGACGATGATGTTTAAAATGCTCCCGGAAGCCCGCGAGCGTGTTATAAATCTCATCGTGTGTCCGACATTGTATATTCCAGCAACCTGTAAGTTTACTTGCAGATACCATCCCTATAAAGACGCTTGTCGGAAGTGCCTTGCCGTGAGCACTACTTACCCCGCTTGAGGTAGGCATCGTCGTCATAATTTCCAGCTTCGCTCTTTGTATCCTTCACCTGGGAGACATTATTGCTGAGATTCTAATATACTTTATTCACCCCTCTAGAGCATCCAAAAACCAGCATATCTCCAAGAGACGACAAGATGAAGGCACTCGTCCTCACCCCATCCACCCGCGAAGCAGCCGTCCACGAACTTTCCCGCCCAGTTCCGGGTGTCGGGGAGGTGCTCATTCGTGTCCACGCTGTGGCTTTAAATCCGGTTGATTCGCTTTATGTCTCCCATCCGATCGCCATCCAGGAATATCGTGTTATTGGCACCGACTTTGCGGGCATCGTCGTTGGCGCTAGCCCAGAGCTTGCCGGGTCACCCGATCCGAGGACGAAGTCGGGTGGACGAGTCGCAGGATTCCTTCAAGGAGGTTCGTCCATCTTTTCTTATTTGCTTCTTTACTTCATTTCCCTTTTCTAGATCGGTTTGGTAGCAACAATACAGACCTAACTGTCATGTCACCTCGGTAGCCTGCTCTGTCAATGATCGCCCAGGTGCGTTCGCAGAGTACATCACAGCGCCATATGACCTGGTATGGAACGTGCCTGAAAGTCTTTCCCTCGAAGCTGCATCTGCGGTCAGCATGTGTGGTCTCACTGCTGCTCAAGGCATCTTTGTCCGTCTCGGGCTTCCAAGTCCCTTCGCGTCGAGTTCTGGTGCGCTTCCAGTTGAGAGTCGGGACACACATAGCCCCATCAATGTCTTCATCTACGGTTCTTCAACTTCACTGGGCCTCTACGCCGCCCAACTCGTGCGCCTTTCTTTCCTTGCATCAGGTCGCAAGATTCGTCTTATTGGGGCGGCGAGTGCTTCAAAATACGACTTTCTCCGCAAGGCACCGTACTCGTATGACGCACTTGTGGACTACCGGGACTCAGACTGGCCGGACAAAGTACGGGAAGCAACTGCTGGTGGAGGTGTGGACTACGCCATTGACTGTATCTCGGAGGGTGCGACAGTCGAAAAAGTCCACAGCACTTTTGGCCCACAGGGTCGATTCGCGGTGTTCCGGAGCCCGGGTGGCGGGGGTTTCGACACTTCTCGCTTGAGGGTGAAACCTATTTATGGTGCTGTATGGGAAGGGCTGGGAGTTGAGATTGGTTACAATGGTTCGTCCTATTCTCCTTGCCCTTGTTATCTGTGGTGGCTTCTCGCCAGGTTTGCTGATTGACCTTCCCAGGCCAGACTATTCCTGCCAGTCCGCCTGCAAGGGATTTTGCAACAAAATTCTTTGCCTTCCTAGGCTCCGGTGCCGAAGAGGGCAAGGTAAACCTGGAGCCAAATCCCCTGCGTATCATGCCGGGTGGGCTGATGCGAGTGGTGCCTGACGGGTTTACATTGCTGGGGGGTGATGGAGTGACGTCGAGAACGACAACGAGAGGCGAGTTGGAGCATATGCGGCCAATCAGTGCGGAGAAGATGGTATATGTAATCGAGTAGAGAATTAAGCAGAGGTATGTTAGGTTGCTAAGGAAACTGGTTGGCAAATCTTTGTCAGACTTTTGTACTAGTCTTGTTCCCAAGTACTGCACAGTTCCTCCTGGATAGAAGGCTAAGCAATAACGTGAAGGAAAGTGTATAATTCCCCTAAACTTCAAGCTTCCCGGCCCCTGTGTCAACTCAGAGCCAAGTGGTAGGTCGCTCGAAACATAGCTCGATTCTGGGCGTCACCTTTGCTCGCCGAGTTCCTCTGACTCTCTAGGTCTTAGACAAGTCCTGTTTTCATAGTAAATTCCTCCGGCGGTCTCCAGGAATACAATCTTGTCGCTAAAAGCTCACCGTGAAGGTTGTCCGTGTCTACCTTTGCACTGAAACCTGGTAACGCTGTGAACAGGCCTTGGTTCGTGACCCTTCGGCCGTCAATCTGGCGGACTGAACTAAGCCTAGCCTGTGTACCGCTATATTTTGCTGCCAAGTGCTATTAATCCTCGGGCGATTGGTAGCGAATTACGGGGATCGCAGGGTGTAATTTTGGATTGACTTTGGAAGACTTGACGTCCTGCGTCGTCCAATCTAATTACAGCACACTCATATATGTGGCCCCAACGCTCGTGGCCAGGCCAGAGTGCTACCGGTCATGCAAATCGTGTCTTGGTATATTGAGCAGAGGTTGGATAGAAGCTCACGATGAACTGGAGCCCAACCTCAAGGTCATCGCCGAGGACCAATAGGTCAACGCAACCGATGAAAAGGGTATCCATTATGACAAAAGATACTCCGAGACCGAAGTTGACTCTACTACGGGCAACCTCTTTTGGCCGGAGAAGATGGAAGCCAACGTGGACGTGAACAAGGCCATGACATATTGCATCCGACCTTCTGTACACATCATAACTAACCCCAAGTCGTTGAAGCCTAGAATCTGACCTAAATTTGATAAGAACTCGCTTAGCGCTTTTACAGACTCGTCACAGCCGCAAATTCAAGCTCCCTGTTGGCATTTGTCGTCATCAATTTTGGTCTTTACGGTCTCATGCCCGCCACTAGTTTTTTCTCCAACTTCACTTCCGGTAAGCAGACCACATCTTAGTTGAATCATCAACTTCATTACCAGAGTCAAGGCCATTTTTTTCATGCTGTCTAGGTTGTAATCGTAATATTCTACCCTCGCCCACGAAAGCGTAAGGCTCAATAACTGAGAGATGTCTCTGCCTTTGATGGCTTTCTGTACAAACGTCCAAACCGACGCTGTGGCTTATGTATATCTTGATATGACATTAGGTATGTCTTTAATACTTTTATGGTCCATGCCACTGCCTCAAGAATTAATGCTCTTTGGCTTTACATGAACGTCCTGGGTGTCTGGCGCGATTCCAGTAACGCAGCTTCCTTAACTTGGTTGATCTTTTAGGCTAACAGGCAGGGGGGCTATTATGGACTGGGTATGCTGCCTCGACTCTCACACGTAACTTCAAGAGCTGATTAAGCAACAACTTTACGATACAGATGCCTGCCTATACAATCTGTATATACCACTTTGGTTACATCAGCTCTGACAATCACAAGCTTTTATTCTTAATATGAACACTTATCAATTATTCCTATATCTAGCTAGTAAGAGCCTCTCCTATCAAAGCTAAATTCTGAATTGCTGCCAAACCATATTGTGCAACATCATTTGTTGAAATCCAAGATGCTTCCTCCACTGGTATCAATACACTACTTCCATTAAGGTATGTAGTGTTCCAGGGAGCAGCTGCAGAAAACCCATCTGTGTTGAAAAACTCGTTCCAGGCTCGCTCCTCAATTGTCGAGTTGCCCAGCTGGTTGGCCGCGTATGCTGTAAGTCGAGAATGTCCCTGGAACAGGTTTAATTTGCCAAAGTCAGAACCATACCGGGCAGCCTGCTCTTGTTTTGTTGCCCCGAAGTAGTAGCAATAGTCGAGCCATGCCTGCTTGAAACCCTTCGGCAGAGTGTTGCCGTAGTACTCTATCGCTTCTGACACAACCTCCAGTAACCCAAAAACAGCCGAGAGATGAGAAACGGACACATAGCCGAGGTTCTGAGGATCGGCAGGAGGGGGCCCAAGGGTTCCCAGCTCAAGATCATAGAGGCCAGCGCCCGTCACGAAGCCGTTTGTGAGATTTGCTATACCCGTGATCGTGCTTGTGAGCTTTGCCTTCGATTCTTCCCAGCGCGATCCTCGCCGCTCCCATTCGATGAGCCATCCACCCGCAAGAGCAGACCAATCCGTCCCCAGACCAATTGCAACTGTTGAATTTGGAGTTGGGGTCCATCCGTCTGTCCGAACCTTCCTATTCGGATCCAGAATTCCGTACGTTTTGTCTGTATCGAGCAGCTCTTCTAGTAGTTCACCGACTCGCTCGTCGCCACCTGAGAGGTAGTAAAAGTACTTCCGATACTGGGGTTGAGAGATTCGAGCTTGCTTGGCACTGTCGCCCCAATGTTGAACCCCATGGCGTGTGCCTAGGCCTTTCCAGTTGCCCAGATGGTATACGTCAACCTCTCCAGTATGCCGTGTCAACGCCTCCGCAAACCTATAAATATCCTCCCGACCAGTACGGAGGAAGTAGAGCCAGAAGAAAAGATCAGGGGAAAGCTCAGAGTTATCCCACGCGTACCCTCCAACATCGTAACGCCAAGTGTGTCTGTCGGTGTCATATGTGTGCATAAAATCTCCGTAGTCGAGGAACCCATACCACCTGCGCTGCTCAACTTGGTCTTGATAGAATTTGGCTAGAAAATCGAGATGAGTTTCCAAAGTCTTTGCGGCATCGCTACTGGTATCTGGAACGTCCCAGTACGAGCCGAGTGCCTTTGTGTCCTTGATGTAACTCGGGTTGGCTACCAAGACCGGAGGGTTGTTGACATAGGTAACTAGTGTGGACAGGGTTTCCCTTGATGGCGTTTGATCAAATGCAATTAGAGAGATCTCACTCGTTCTGGCGATGCCGTAAGGAGTATCGAAACCGTCCTCCCAATCTTCGTACGTGATCTGAAGCGCATCTAGCTCATCTTCGTAGCCGTCCTGCCCCAAGCCATTGTGAAAGGGGCGGAGATCTAATGGCTCCGCAGATGGACTATACAACCATAGTGTGATGCTTCCAGTGTCAGAGGCTGCGTTGGAAATATCGAAGCCAGTAGGGTAGCGCTTCCAGAAATCACGGAGCCCTACTGCGAGGCCTCCAGTGGTCGCCCCGCCAAGGTATGCGAGCCCTTCAGCCCGAGTTCCACCCGGTATATTGATCCAACTTTGTCCAGCCTTGGTTCTCTTCTTGAGCGTAAATCCGTCGGGGGAGAGTTGACTGAGGGAGTAGTCGTTCCAAGTTGGAATCCAATGAAGTCTGGAAGAGACTCTCGTGTCCCAAGTAGCAGTATCGGGCAGCTCGGTTCCATCAAACTGGGCAGTCTTAACCACTGTTCCTGGATCCCGTCGCAATCCAGTGATGCCTTGCACGGCTTCATTAAGCAGACCACCGTCAACTCCTGCGATTCTGATGTGGCGATTATACATCTCTTCACCATCTAACGGAACATCAAAACGGATCCCGATGCCGGTGATGAAATCGCTTGTAGCATTGCCATCAAAAACAAGGCTGTGGACAATCTTGATTGACTCCGAGTTGGAATACAAGTAAAATCGCAGCACAAACTGCAGCCACGCATCATGAGACGAGGAGCCTGTAACTTGATGATCTCCTCGAATGGTGACTAGTGCACGAACAGATGTCTGTTCTGCAATCGAGACGTCACTTATACGACTCTCAAAGTTGAAGAAGTCGATGGACGAATTCCCACGAGCTTCTGGGGTATCTGCTACTCCGGACTGGGAATACAGGACCAACTTTCCGTTTTGGCCGACTTTCTTGCCGCTTTTCGTCTCGACTGTTTTGAGAATAGTGCTGCCTGTCTTGGGGAACGAGGCAATGAGCTTTCCGGTGTCGACCTTGATCTCATCCGAGGACTCTGTGACAACAATGCCGGTGGTTGTGTCGTCCGCTCGGGCTGAAGCAGTGGAGTTGGTCGAACCATTTGATGCGGTCGCTTTGACAGTGTATCCTTCGGATATCAAGTCTAATCCCGGGATTGCGTGGCCTGTCCACTTCACGGAGCCGTCCGACCAGTACCCGGTGACCCAAGACTGGAGGTCAATGGTCTGACCCGAGGTGCCTGAGATTGAAAATTTGGTGCTCTCTGGCCAATGTTTCCCACGTGGCCATGGGAGCCCGAAAGTGGTGCCTGAATGCAGTGTTGGTGTTTTGCCAAGCCAATTGACAGTCGCTGATGAGCTAGAATTCCCAGTCGCAGCTGAGACAGGACGGCCAAAGAGGGCCGACACGGCGAGAAGACATAAACTTAATGGTGACATTGCGTGAAAGCACCGCAATAGCTCTATGAAAGGCCAACTGCAATGCAAGGCTTCTTTCGATAAAGATACTGATTGGAAGGCCTCCATCTACATGGTCATGCACTACGCTTTATAGCAGTGAGCGACGCAACTTGCCCTGTCCATCGCAATTTCGGACCATTTCCCTCGTGCTCTGTAGCAAGCTCTGTCCGGAGATTGCGAGAGACCTTTCCGCCCGTGAGTTGGTGAATCTCGGGCGAAAGTGTGACGAGCTGGCTTGGTCAAAGATGTAAGTCGACTAGCCCTTGCGTTTATCCGCCAGGGGAAGATTCGCAATGGCCCCGGGCAATGGCCCAATCAGTATAGACGATGATGCCATAACTTACTCAGTATAGTTTGCAGCCGAATAACGCGGGGTGGTCAGCAAATACTAAATTACAGGGTAACGTTCGGCTCTCGATCGACCGACAACAGGGTCGATCGAAAGCTACACTCAGCATAGTACTGTCCGTTCGAACCAGACTTTTTGGCTTGGCTATTTTGCCACTGACGGCATGGGGAAGCGAACCAATTAGATGTCGGCGCGTGTCAGTCAACCCATGCCATTCAATCCTCGCATGCGGAGAATCACGAAATAGGGTTACCACCAATCGGCGCGCACGTTCTCTTTGCATCTGCCTCAAGAAGAGGGGTATTCGGGCGAAGCTTTCTTTCGGGGATTGACTTTGGCCGGAGACCCGACCTCACGCCGATGGCAACATACCAGAACGGGACGGGACGAACGGTGCTTCATGCATGCTGATATTAAGGGGCTCGATGGGTGGATCTTTGTTCTCTAGGTATTATGTCGTAAGAATTTTGCTTTTTTTCTACAATGAGAGTATACCTGATCAGGAAATAGTCATAACGCAAAACCGACCATGTCATGCGGGGACAATGAATACACTTATTATACATGATGCGATGGCTTACGCTGTTAGAGAATCTCGTTCGTGTCGATACATATCATCTGTCCTGGTAGGCGATTTGGTGGTCTTACGTATTCCAGAGTCAGAGTCAATGCCAGCCAACTGATTCCTTTAGGCTTATTGTGAAGACGGCTATAATCGCAACATTGATGGCTCTGGTAACGACAACAGGAGGGCGAAATAGAAATGGTCGAATCTCAAATATCCAATTACGTCAACTTCTTGCAATTGGGTTGAGAAGCAGGGAGAACATTTAGTGGCTTGATAAATCGCTCGTTCAGAAATCAATTTTACGTGATAGTGGTAGCTTTGAGAGTATGCGGAAGTTGATGAAAAGCGCACTGGAGAGGTATTAAAAAAGCATAGACCGCTTTGCAGCGGGGCTCAATTGCAGATGAATTCCGAGCATTCCATCGCTTCGGAAAGTGCTGTTCCATTCCGGCTGCCACTAAGCGCGGCCCGCCAATCGGTCATGTAATTCCCATATAGTGATTGGTTGGTAACTGCCGACTTCCCCTCATTTCGACTGCCGCGGATGTCCAAGAGAGCGGGTGACTCTAGAAAAGGACTCGTCTTTATTGTACAAGTATCTCGATGTTATCTCAACGGTACCAGTTTGGTCGTCTTTTCTTAAACCCCATCTCACTCTCGTCGTGAAACTCTACCAATATGTCTCGAACAATCTCAGCAAAACGAAATCATCCTCCATAACAAGAGCGATGATATCTGGATTGTTGTTAATGGAAATGTCTATGACATGACGAAATTTGCACCCGATCACCCGGGAGGGCCCGAAAGTGAGTTTAAGACTACCTGGGTAGTGGACCAAGCGAATTATTAATTATGAGATAAAGTAATACATCAATTCGCTGGGCGAGATGCTTCTGAAGAGTACAACAACGTCCACGCACCTACTTTAATCCAGAAAAGTCTCAAAGAGAAACACTACCTCGGCTTTCTTGATTTGTCGAATGTTCCTTCTCAATGGAAGACGACTAAAAATGAACCGAGTGTGGACATGTCTAATCAGAATGTCACGAAGCCTCCTTTGAGCAGTATCATCAACCTGCACGATTTTGAGAGCATCGCTGCCTTGACGCTGCCCAAAAAGGCTTGGGCATACATCAATGGAGCTTCAAACGACAATCTCACACGTGATGCGAATTCAACCTTCTTGAATAGGATATGGCTTCGGCCCTCCGTGATGCGCAATGTTGGCACCATCAACACGAAAACGAGTTTATTTGGATGCAATCTCGACTTGCCTGTCTACATTTCACCAACTGGTGCAGCTAGAACTGCCGGGCCGGAGGGAGAGCTGGCTTTAGCAAAAGGAGCAGCCGAGATGCGGATTATTCAATGCGTTGCCACTCCAGCCTCATACCCCCATGAAGACATCCTTGATGCTACGCCCCAGCATGCCTTATTTCAACTCTACGTCAACAAGGACCGAGCAAAGTCGCAGGACCTCCTACGCCGCATTTCCGCTTCAGGAAAGTTCAAGGCTATCTTCGTAACAGCAGACTTACCAGTTGTATCGAAGCGCGAGGCCGACGAGCGGGCTAAAACGGTCGATTTCGTTCAAGAAACGGAGATGAGAAAAGACTGGAAAGGTTCCGGACTGGCACGGCAAACTGGTTCCTTTATTGATCCAACATTAAACTGGGACGACATCTCCTGGTTGCGCCAGCTCACTAACTTACCAATTGTGGTGAAAGGTATACAACGCTGGGAAGACGCCAAACTTGCCATGAAGAGCGGGTGTCAGGGCATTGTTCTAAGCAACCACGGAGGCCGAGCGGCTGATGGTGCCCCCCCAACCATTGTGCTCTTGTTAGAGCTACATCGGAACTGCCCTGAGGTATTTCAAGCCTTAGACATTTTGATTGATGGTGGGTTTCGAAGAGGATCCGACGTGGTAAAGGCAATCTGTCTTGGGGCCTCGGCAGTGGGCCTCGGAAGACCTTTTGTATATGCTGTTAATTATGGCCAAGGTGGTGTGAGCCATGCCGTCAATAGTGAGATTGCTCCCTCTAACAACCAAGAAGATCCTCAAATGTTAACTTATACAATTAGTCCTGCAAGACGAAATCGAGACGGCCATGCGCCTTTGTGGGATGACGGATTTGATGAAGAATGCCCATCCAGACTATGTCAATACAGCTGACATCGACCACTATGTTCTGAAACGTGGGCATCCATACGCTCAAAAAATACTCAAACTGAATCCTAGACTTTGAAAATTGTCTCTACGGATAGGACAGGCGAAATTAATACACCCTAGCTAGAAGGATCTTACCATTGTGTTTTATTCTGTCAACATCGGGGCTAGCATTAAAGCAGTAAACAGATGGGGAGGGAATCTTTAGCATTGATTGATCTAATTTTATCAAACTACCGCGGGTCTCAGTGTAGTGTCTTGAGTAGATTATTCGGGATACCTGTCAGCTACCCTATCATACTCCTCCTGGGTCAACGGCGTGACCGATCCATGCTTCAAGCCAGTGGGGAAGTTGGATAGATTCGAGGCCACCCAGGCCGGGGATAAAATGTCTGTAGTCTGGTAGGGAATATATTGCGTGTAATCATCAAGAAGCAGATGGTAAAGACCAGGCGTCAGGTTGTCGGCGAACGACGCTGGGCCTTCGAGTGGACTCTGGTTGCGAACGTAACCCGGAATTCGAGTCCATTTCCCAAAAAGCCCGCCAGTCGTCTTTTCCTGATATACTTGGTTGGTCGTCTCGTTCTTGAGGAACCTAACGAAGGAGCCTGGGGTGCCAAGATACTGGAATTCCTGGTCAATCAACGGTGTGGTTACAAGAGCAACATAGTCAGACGGAGAGCTGAAGGTGACGAAGTCTTTGGTGGTCGCGTAGCGGATCCGATCTAGGTTTGCAGTACCCGTGTGGCCTATGTCCGCGGAGTCATATAACCGGGAAGCCCAGAAGACGTAATATTGTTGAGTCGCATCATCCCAGACGACGGATGGCGCCCAAACCATGCCAGCCCTATCTCCTTCAACACTAGTGGACGCAATCAGTTCAAGAAGCGAGAAGAATTGAGTAAGGATCCATACATTCGCAATGAAGACTCTGACCAATCGACGAGGTTGGATGATTTCCAGACAACAATGCCGCGACTGCCCTGTCTTGTGGCCCAATCCCATGAAAAGCCGGAGGCATTTATGTCAAGATCTAGGTGCGGCATGAATGCTTAGTTACTGCCGAATTCCTTGGAATTAAAGACTGACCGGTCGCAATTAAGAAATACTCAGACCGAGCAGAGTTTGTTGCGAGGAAGATATCCCTCACACCTTTAGTACCGACAGTTGATGCGAGAATTGAACTGCCATGGTTCAAGAATCTAAAGCTCGATGCACTGTTGCCATTCGAAAGGTGCCATTGTATTTGGGGGTTGGCATCGCTGAAGGTTGAGATGAGATATCCAGCATAGCTCGTGCCTTGGCGAGGCGTGGGACTGCTGACCACCAATGCAGCTGAGAGGGCAGCGGTAAGAATTGATAGTAGTTTCATTTTTGTAATCCTGCCGTAGCCCTTGAATTGTAGAGCGTAGAGGGCCTCACGTCTCTTGCTGAGCAACTTCTGAAATGGGAGGACTGTCCTTATAAGGACATCTCATTACTGGGGTTGTCAATACACTCGGACGAGGTATTTACCTTCCGTCACACATTATGGATTGAGCTAGCCGCAGGCATTACATAGGACGTCTTTGGTGCGGCTGCAACCAGATCGCTTAGTGTGGATATTTCGGGGTAGCACATGGCCGAGCCGTGTCGCTAATGTGGAGGATCAGCGGTCTGGGGAGAGCATTCTGAGTATGATTGGCGGGGAAACTACATGGAGATGGCAAAAAAGTTACCGGGGGCGACTGTGACGGTCGGGTCTAACCTAGAGGTATAGGGTAGGTCCAAGGCGTGTGGTTTATGATCGAGTGGATCAGGACGTCGTAGTGAGCAATGTAGGTCACGGTCTGGTAATGGTAGAATAGTAGATTTCAATGTAACCAAGTGTGTTGATAGCTGGTGAGGCTATCTGTCTATGAAAGTGTTAAATGAGTGTCTATATACTAGATGGCGATCGGTGGTCTCAGTGGTCCTGTCGTGATGCTCATTGATGAGACCGACGGTCTCATTGATGAGAGTCGTCAGTGGAGCACTGATACTTGACTTGTCTGCATGACGGGTTGCGCCAATGGGCGTGCGGGAAAAAGGTGGGCACCGTCGTGGTTAAGACTGTGCCACGAGCTGAAAAGTGGGTCCACGGGGATTCTGCCGGTTGTGACCGCCTGGTCTCAACCTGGGCCGTGACAGCGACGATGAAGTCAGGGCGCGGGCAGAAGCCAAATCGAGATGTACCATCACCGAAACTCGTATTTAATATCGAGTCGCCAGTGGAGAAAAATGGTGGCATAGCCATCCTCGGCTTTCAAAAGCGCTCCAACCACGGCAACTATGCACCCTTTAAGTTCTTTGCCTACATGTGATATGACTGTCCATGTTTTGATGCATTTCTGTGATAGGTGGCAAAGACAAAATAGCTCAATACCCTGGTTCTGGGTCTGGTAGTTTAGACCCGGATTGGCGCGCTTGCTATAAAGGTTTAGAGGTTGGGTTTTAGAGCCTACTTGCCTGCAGCTTAAGGAAAGTAGCAAATAAAAGATTATACTCAGTATTAAGACTGATACTGTATATAAGAAGCTGAGTCTTAAATAAGAAATCTAGCTTAAGCTATATCTTAAGAAATTAATATCTAGCTATACTATAAATATAATAAGAGTAATATTAAGAATTATAGAAAAGTAAAGAGATAACTAGCTAGCTAATAAGTTATTTTAATATTATAATTTAAAGATACTTAAAGTTATAAATTAATATATATATTAAGCTTTAGGAATATAGTAATATAACTTCTTTAATTTAAAAGAGAAGTAAGCTTTAATTTTAATTTATTTTCTAATATATTTTTTCTCTATTTAATTATATAGTATAGTTATTTTCTTATTATATATCTAACTATTTAAATAGATTAAAAAAGTATAGTAATTTATAAATAGTAAATTTTAAATAGTTAGATAAATATCTCTTAAAATAAATAAAATAGAGAAAATTAAATAATAGTATATATCTTATATAAAACTCTTCTTCTGATATTTATTTAGTAGTAAATACAGTATTAATCTTAATATCTTTTTTTCTTAGTATTTTTTTACTCTATCTAACTTTATTAGAATAATAACCTAATTAGTTATATATAGACTGCAGTAAATTAATTAGCTTTTTAATAAGAGAGTTTTAAGTTTACCTTTTTAAAGCTATTATTTTAAAGAGTATTAAGTTCTTTAAAATTTTAATTTTAATATAAGAGTTAGTCTTACTAGAGTGATATATAAGATCTAAAGGTAGAGTCTGCTATATTGTAAAGCGTTTACTTAGTGAGTACAGAGCTTACACTCGCCGAATAGAGCTATAAACACTATATTATATAACCTCGCTCTTAGGTGGGGCGATATCTCTTAACGTTCTAACTCTCACATTTAATTACTATATCTTTAGTTAGGTTTAAACTGATAATCTACTATAAGATTTTAGGTATTTAACTGCTATACTATAGAGGTTTCTATCTAATTATTATTATTAAATTCTTAGTAAAATTCTATTAGTATAATATTTTAAAGTTTCTCTTATAGTTATTTAAATAAATAAAAAAATTCTATTAAATATATATTACTTTCTAAAGAAGCTTTAATAGAGTATTTATTATATTAATAGAAATTTACTAAGAATTCAGTAATAATAATTAGATAGAAAGAATATATATTAAAGAATATATTAAAATTAAACCTGATTTTCTTTTATATTAAAGAAATTATACTACTATATCCCTAAGGCTTAATATATATATTAATTTATAATCTTAAGTATATATTATTAATACTAGATATCTTTTAATATTAAGCTCTTTAAGTATAAAAAAGAAACTAAATAACTACTATATAACTTTAATATAAGCTATAAGTAAGCTTAAAAAGTTCTATATACTAAATATAAAAGAAGGCACTTTAAGGAATAATTAGTAAAACAGAAAAATATAAGAAGATATTATATATAAATACTAAATATAAAGAGAGTAAGCTAGAGACTAAATAGAGACTGCTTTAATAGCACTTTAAAATATAAGTAACTATAAAAAACAGACTATCTATAGAATAAAAACCTCTATATAGAGGGAAGTAATCTATATAATATTAAATAAGCTAAAAAGAGTCTATAGAATAATAAGATAGTAAGATAATACTAACTAGTATACTGAGGTTTAATAATAGTAAGTCTAGCCTAACTAAATTAAAGCCTACTTAAAGAAATAACTCTTTCTGTAGTAGGAAGAGTATGCTTTTTCCCTTTTTTAATTTAAACTTTTTAAGATACTTATTATTATCTCTTTACTACTAAACTAGCTATTATAGCAGCTCTTATTTCTTTTTCTTTTTTTTTTTTCTATTTTATCTTATATAGAAGTATTTAATTAAGAGCTTATCTTTTTTTTCTTATTAAATTTCCTTAGCTAGTTTTAGCTATAAGACTCTCTTTAGTTTGAACTATAGAGTATTTTAGACTTTTTGCTGTTATAGGCTCAGTCTGTATTAAGTGTATCTCCTACTAATAAAATAGACTTAAACTAAAAGCTAAAAGACTTTAAGCTTAAATAGTATCTTAATATTTAAATAATTAAATAGAGAATTAATAACTATATAAGAGGAAAAAGTAAATATATTAGTAGTAAAATTCTTTTTAAAAGTAATAAACCTTAAAAAAGATATTAACTTACTACTAAAGTTACTTTAAATTAATAATATTCTAAAGATATTATCTATTAATAAAGTAACTTAAATACTATATAATATTTAAAATTAGAAGGCTATAAGTTTATATAGAAACTCTAATAGGCTTTTAAAGCTAAATTATATTAAAATTACTATAAGAATTATTATAATTATAGATATAAGCTAATTTCTAATATAATTTCTAATAGCCTTTTAGTATTTAAATATAGTAGTTATTTTTAAAGTTAGATATAAAAGAGAGAAAAATAAAATAAATTTATATTAATTTATAGTTTTATTTTTAATATTAGAAAAAATTCTTAAGAAGATAAATTATTATATTTATACTCTATAGATCTAATTAAAAATAGATAGTACTTCTATACTATAGAAATAGAGGAAAAACTATAGTAACTAAAAGAAAACTTCTATTCTATATCTTAAGCCTAAATTAAAAGCTCTATTAGTATTATATAAATTAAGAAAGTAATCTTTCTACTAAAATTAAAATTATTCTATAACTTAAATATTCAGGTTAATCTATATATAGCAGAAGCTATATACAGTTAAGTTAGATATATTATCTAACCCTACTGTATATTAATATTATTATTAGTAGTTTATAGCTGCTACAGACAGATTATATATTCTAATATAAGTTTAGTATATTAAAATAATCTGCTAGCTATCTGTAGCTATAAAAGCAGAATTTAGTACTAGCTAGCTGTTAATATTTAGACTGTTATTAATAGCTTAAAGAGGTATTTAAATTTTACACTCTAGCTATTATAGTTTTCTTTTTTTTCTTTTTTCTTTAGAGTCTTATAAGTTAACTTTTACTCTTCTTTCTGCTATACTAATAGTATTTCCAATTTAGGTTTATATTACTAATCTAACTATATTACTAGGATTTTATTAATAAGTTAGTATTCTCTATTTCTGTTACACTAGTAGGAATTCACTAAGGATTCAGTAACAATAGTCAGGCAGAGAAAAAGTATATTAGAAAACATATCAAGACTGAAGCTTACCCCTCTTCTGTATCAGAGGGGCTATACTGCTATATCCTTAAGGTCTAATACATATATTAATCTCTAACCTTAGGTATCTCTAAACTATAATATCAGGATAACTTATCAGCCAGCTAATCGTCCCTTTACTCTTCTGTAATCCTTAATACCACCCTCGTTATAATATCCCCCTATCAACCTGTAGCGTTCTCGTCAGGTAGTTAATAATTAATTTGGGAATACAGTAATTAATCCTAATAGTAATTTCGCTTGGGATTTGGGGCCCTATTGTCCGGAAAACCCAGAGCTCGAAACTAATAACGCTAGTAGTTAGTAGGGCTGTAATATTAATACGATCAGTAGGATATTGCTGTAAATTACAGTATATTTGTAAATTATGCAGTCTGTTTTTATTTTTTATTAGAGTCTGAATTTTTATTAACTTATTTAATTTTTATTTAGGAAGTAATTATAGAGAGAGTGATTATATTTATATTGTATATATCTATATATAAATATAGCCTTATATGCCTATCTTTATTTCCCTTTTTTATTATTATAACTTTATAGGTCTATATTGCCTGCTATTTTTTCTTTTTTAGTTCTATTAAATTTATTAATTTCTTTAAATATTATATCTTTTTTTAACTCCCTTTTAAGCTATTATTTATTTAAGATATATATCTAGCTGCACTCCTTAAAGTGCTATTTATACTGGTTTTAACTTAAACTTTAGGTTTTTATCTATATATTCTTTTTTAACTAAGGTTTCTAGTATTTAGTATATATTATATATTCATTCAGTCTTATTAGCTAGTTATATAATACCTAATCTAATACTGCTAAGGCTTAAGAGTCTTTTAATTTCTTTTTGATCTTTTATTTATTTCAGAATATAGCCTCTATTTATTATTATTACTGTAATTAGACTAAAGGAATTTATAATCTATAAGTACTTTTCTTTTTTTTAATTTAGTTTAGGTTAATTTAGTAGTACTCTTATAATAATAAAGAAAGATACTTTTAATTTTAGCTAATTATATAAATTTACCCTCTAGCTTTTTTTATATTAAAATAATTATAGTATCCTACTTTTTTAGACTTCTGCCTATTAGAATATAATTACTTAGTCTGTAATCTTTTTAATAGAGGCTTTCTATACTATTAAGAAATTATATTCTTAATATTTTAATATTTCTAATACTAAGTATTTAATAGTAGTAAGTATCTCTTACTTCTTAAGGATATCTTAATTTAATTACTAACTTTCTTATAGAAGGTTTATTTCTAATATAAAACTATAGCTAAAAACTATTACCTTATTTTAAGTACTGGTAAACCTTTATATATAGTTATAAGTTTAAATCTTCTCTATCTCTTAAAGTATTTACTAATATTCTGACTAAAAATACTCTAAAGAAGAGGTTTATATCTAAATTAATTGCTACTACTCTTACTTATAAATATCTAATAAGGGTTTTTCAGTCTTAACAGCTATAAAAGGTACTTTTTACTACTACTCTATAGAGTTTTAGCTAGCTCTAGCTTTTTCTAATAAGAGTTAGAAGGTTATTAACTGAATTACTAGATAGACTCTCTAGAAGAATATACTTTAAATCTCTAAGTTAACTTTTATAAACCCTATTAAGGAGTCTCCTACTGGTAAGAAATCTAATAAGAAAATAGAGAGTAGTAACTAGGGCTTTTTATATTTTAACCCCAACTTATTAGGTAGTTAGTATTTCTTTTAGTTAATAGTCCCTCTGTATATCTATATATATTAATTTAGCTTTAGCCTTTTATTTAAATTAATCTGTTATCTGGGCTTTTTGCAGTCTTTCTCTTTTTATTTTTACTTTTTTATCTGGCCTTATATTCTTTAGGTGTCTGTATTTTTACTTAGCTTTTACAGTAGTATTTTAATATTTACAGATTGATTTAAGGAAATATGCTATATTATCTTCCCTAATCTATTAATTATACTCTAAGGGCTATCCCTTCTATTTTACTAGAAAGTAGATTTTGTCTTATTGCCTCTTTTTGTTTTTAATCTTCTTTACTTCTCACTTAGAGTTATACTCTTTAAGGTTAGATATTAGTAGGGGTTTTAAGTTAATTTTAGTCTCTTAGGTGCTATAGCTTTAGGAGACTAATATAGAATATATTATAGATATAGCTGTATTTATCTGGTAATACCAGATAATATACTTATAAGCTAATTTTCTTAATAATTTAAAAAGGTCTAATATATTTTAATACCAGCTTGTACTTTTCTTTTTTAATATTAAGGTTTTTAGTTATAAGGCTGATTAAGCTGCTAATCTTAAGGGAAATATCCTTATATTATCTATTATAATTTTCAGCCTATTCTTTTACTGCCTTTTCCTAATAAACTTTAAGTTTTTTATATAATTCTTTAAGGCAATATACTCTAATATTAGCCTTTAGTATCCCCCTTCTAAGTATATCATTCTTAATATATAGCTTTAGGTTAGATATATAGTTCAGTAGGACTTTAAATAGAGGAATAGTAATTATACTGTTTTTAGTACTATTATATATATATTATACAGTATGTAAAAGAGCAGTCTAATTAGTCTATTACTTATTAATAAAGTATCTTAGGTAATATTTAAGGATTTAGTTTATTCTTTCTATTTGCCTATTAGTCTATAGATAAAATACTATTAATAGCTATTATTTAATATTATTCTAATAGTATAGCTCTAACTAGAAATTACTTATAAATATTAATTCTTTATTGCTAATAATCCCTCTTAGCGACCTATATTATAGCTTAATCTTATTATAGAAGAATTCTGCTAATTCTGCAGTATTAATTATTATTGAAATAGAAAGAAATACTAAAAACTTAGTATATTAATTAATAATTATTAATATAGTATCTACTTTCTTTTCTCTATACTATACAGATAGAAGATCTATAATAAAGTCTATTGAGATTTCTTATTAGGGTTCTATTAGAATTAGAAGGAATTTAAGCTTACTGTATAGTTAATATCTTTTTACTATTACCCCTTAGCAGACTGTATAAATCTCTACCTAGTTCTTAATATTATTTTTAATTCTAACCTAATAGAATCTTTTTTAGAAAAGTATTTTAATTCGTTTAACCCTAAAATAGCCTGTAAATAAATTATTATAATAAAGCTACAACAGTATATACTTTACTAATTCTTTATTTAGGATAAATAGTTGCTCTTTAAAGTAAAGTAGGCCCTTCTTAAAAGACTATAGTTCTTCTTTAAGGTTAGTTACTATAGAGTTAACTCTCTTTTAGCGCTAGATCTCTAGATTCTTATTTTTAAAGGAAATAGATTAATTCCACAATCAGTTAAGATACTACAGTCTTATAGATCTACTCCCAAAAAGTAGCCTTCTTAGTCTTAATTAGGGAGATAGATAGTCTATATTCAGTCTTCCCTTAGGCCTAATAAGTCTAATTTTTTAGAGTCAGCTATATAAGCTTAACCTCTAGGGGATTTATAGAGAATTTATCCTCTTTTTTTACTAATATCCTTCTAACTTTAAGCCTATAGCTTCTATAAGTTAGAGTGCTCCTACAGAAGATAAAGTAATTCCGCTTTAGCTAATTAGCATTCCAATTAGTTAAATAGTTTACTATTTAGAGGTATCTTACTTTTAAATTCCAGCTATTTTAACAGACTGTCTGCTGGATTTATCTTTCTAGGCCTATACTTTATTATAAAGTTATAGGGCATAAGGTAGGTATACTATTTAGTCTGCCTACTATTAAGTCTTAGTATCTTTATAAATATCTATAAATTCTAATAATTACTTAGGACTTTAATAGAAGTTATAGCTTCCTTAAGGTAGTATTGCTAGTATTTAAATAACTCCATAATAGCTATTAATTTATAATTTAGAGTCCTATAATTTAGCTCTACAGGCTGGAATTTATAAGACTAAAATACAATTAGATAGTATTATTCTAACTTATTTAGCTAAAATGCAATTCTAGCTATTATAAACCTAGAGGTATTAGTCTTTAAGTAGATAGAAAGAAATAGATTATAGTGCCTTAAAAGTAGTACCTCTTAAAAAGCTTAAATAAGCTAGCAGAATACTCTCCTTTTAGTTTTATCTAGTATAATATACTTCAGTTTCTTCCTCTTTATACTCCCCTTCAGTAAGTTACTTAGGGGGGTAGAGATATCTAAATACCTATAGATAAACCTATAATAAAAGTTATAGAATTCTAGGAATATCTAGATCTCTCTAAAGATTTTAGATTCTTTCTATTTAGCTATAGTCTAAACCCACTTAGAATCTATTAATACTCCTTTAATTAAGAGGAGAAACCCTAAGAACTTTACCTATTACTAATAAAATTTATACTTAGCGGCTTTAATATATAACTTAGTACTATAGAGGTAATTAAGTACTTATTATAAGTATTTTATATAGAATTCTTAATTCTTTAAGTAAATTAAAATATTATTTAAGTAGGCTATATAAACTGTATCTATTAGCCTTTAAAGAGCTTAATAGATATAATCTTAAAAGGTAGCTAGAGTATTAGTTAGTTTAAATAGTATAATTAAATACTTAAAATAACTGTATTAGGTATAAAATACAGTCTTCTACTTATCTCCCTCTTTAATATATATCTAATAATAGGTATTCTTAATATTAATCTTTAAAAAGAACTTAGCGCTCTTAATACAGTTTAGAATCTTTACTATTAAGAGGAGGGGATATTAGTTTTTCTTTATAATAGCGTTTAGTTCTTAATAGTTTATATAGAGTCTTAGACTTCTATCCGATTTAGATATAAAGAGAATAGGTGTTCCTACTGGACTCTTAGAATGTTAAATATAGCTATTTATTAAGCTTTTCTTAATATACTTATAAAAAGTCTGTAGCTCTTTTAGCAATAGGAGGTATATTAGTCTAAAAGGTAGCTTCTTTTTAGAAAGTAGTTTTATATTATAATTAGCAGAGTGATAAAAAGGGAGAATTCTTAAGCTTTCTGTTAAGAATATATTCTAATAGTCTAGCAGCTTAAAAGGAATTTCCTTTTTTTTTAATCTTATTAGGGACTTATCCCTAGGGATTCAGTAGGATTTATTAAGAACTATAATACTGTAGATCTTAGCTGTATTTCTATATAGTTACTAAAACTTATACTTAGAAATTATTTTTAGGTCAGTTTAGAATATCTTAAAAACCTATATCTAATTTATAGGGTTTAGTATTATAGCTATCTTCTGTAATATTAATATCGCTAGAATTATAGAACTTTTATTAAAATCTAAATCCCTTTTAATACTAGCTATTATCTATATAAATAACTTTTTCTATCTTTAAAAATCTATTATTATAAGAGGAACTACCTAAGCGTTTTTAGTCTTATATTTTAAACTGCTAACTACCTCTAGATTTAGAATCTTAATCTTCTTTAGATAGAGTTATAAGCTCTAAATAAGTTTATTACTAATTATATTAACTTTAGCTTTAGTATTTAAGATAACTGAAGTTTCAGTAGACATTTAGGCCTAAATTATAGTCTTAGCAGTTATTTATTATATAACTCTAAGAGTTAAGTCTTTAGTCTCTATTAAGTTATTTATATTAACTAAATCTCTTTTTTCTTAAGTTTTACCTAGGTTTTTAGACCTTAAGTTTTTCTTTCTTTTTATTTAGATATTAAAGAGTAAAGTAATCCTTACTATTATAAATATAGTATTTTTTTGAACTTATTTTATTTATCTTTAGGGTTCTTTCCCCTCCTTTTTAAGTTTAAGTTATTTCCCTACTAATTTCCTTAACCTTCCTATTAGATTTTAGTTAAAAGAGTATCTTATAATAACTTCTTTAGGAACTTAACTTACCGCTCTAAGTTATCCTTTTTTAATTTCCTCTTCTTTCTATATCTATATTTAGTATCTTAGATTTAAGATATAAATATAACTAATTCTTTCTGTTCGACTGAAACTTAGGCTTTACTCTAGAGGATAATTTACTATTATAAAGTAGGTTATAATTTTATAAGATAAAAATTCATTTAGGTCTCTTCTAATATAAACTTATTATATTTCTTAAGAAAATTAAGATAAATATAGAAGTTATATAGTAATTAATCTTTCTATTATTTAGCTAATTTTAAGTTAGTAGTAATATTAATTATATAGTTCTTAAAGTTCTTAACTAGAATATCTATCTAAGTTTTAAATCTTAACTAGCTATTACTAAAAGCTATCTGTATTTTCAGATTCTTAAAGTCTAGATACTAATACCAATAAGTTTAGCCTTTAACCTCTATATTATCTAGAGCCTTTAGAATCTTATTTTTATCCTAACAGTATATATACAGTATACCTATAAAGACTTATTCTATCTCCTTAAGCTATTTAGCTTATTTTTAAATAGTTATTAGGATCTTAAGAAATATAATATTCTTAATTCTTATTTCAGAAAGATTACTATCTAACAATAAGTTTAATTTCAGAGGCAAGTTATAATTATAACGATATTGCACCTAATATAATAAGTAAGGCTTTCCTAAAGATTAGAATCATCTCAGAGTAGTCTCTTATAATTCTGCCTCCAGACTTTTTAAGGCAGCCTTTACGCAATATACCTTCTGCATTAAGGCTATATAAGCCTACTTTCCCTTTTCCTCTATTAATTTATTAGGGGGTAATAAATTTAGGTATAAAGTTAGTAGTTAAGCTAGCTGCAGACTGAATTGCAACTTAGTCTCCCCCAATTCAACTATATTATCTCCAAACTCTACCAACTTATCTTCACTTAGGAACTCTTATAAGATTTATACACTCCCTCTAACTTCCTTAATAGTAGGCTGCCGTTCTAATAAAAAATAGATACCCTATTGGGTTTCTTTAGAGAGTAATTATACTTCTAGTGGGATACTATTTTCTTAGTCTGGGCGACTATAAAAGAAGCTTTAGAATATTATACTAATAGAAATTTACTAAGAATTCAGTAATAATAGTTAGGCAGAGAAAAAGTATATTAGAAAATATATTAAGACTAAAGCTTGCCCCTCTTCTATATTAAAGGGGCTATACTGCTATATCCTTAAGGTCTGATATATATATTAATCTCTAACTTTAAGTATCTTTAAACTATAATATCAGGATGACTTATCAGCTAGCTGATTGTCTCTTTACTCTCCTGCAATCCTTAATACCACCCTTATTACAATTTCTAACTTTAAAGTGTAGCTTTCTAAAAAAAAATTTACAGTAAGAATAGCAGTAATAATAATAATAATAGTATATTTCTACTGTAATTTTATTATAGCTATTTATACTAACTTTTTATTAAATAATAATAATAATAATAATAATAAAATAATACTAATTATTTTAGTATAGCTTTATATTAAATCTATAGAGGTTTTATTAACTTACTATTTATTAAATAAAAAAAAAAAGAAAGTTATAAAAAGTACTATAATAGGCAGTTAGAGACACTTAAGCTAGCTAGTTACTAGTAGGGATATCTTTAGAATAACTTAAATAAAGTTAAAAGGGGAGGTTAGATCTATTATAAGAAGGAGGAATTATCTTTTTCTTTTATTAGTAATTCTTTTAAGAAGTTAGAGAGGCTAGAAGAGCTTAAGGCTACTTAGAAGTCTATTAATTTATTATCTTTATTTTTAAGAGATTTATTTAAGTCTATTTTAACTGTTACTATAATCCTTATTCTACCTCTATTTTTAACCTCCTTTAGATATCAGGCTACTATAGGCTCTATTAATATCTTACTAGCAAACTTTCCTATAACTAACTTAATATTCTACCTTATTAGATACTTCCCTACTAGAAGATATAAGTCTTAAATTAATCTAACCTTATATATATAATCTAGTGTAGCTTCAGGCTGACTAGCTAAAACACCTATATAATAATCCTCTATATATCTCCTTTAGAGTAAGTTAATAAGTTAGATGTTATTTCTATTTCTTTCTGCTGCTAAATTAAAGGTTATAGTAGGGAGGTAAATTAATTAATCTTACTTATTAGAGTAATTAATTAATATACTTCTATACTGTAAGCTGCTAGACTTAAAAAGAGTAAGAGGAAAAAAAAAAAAAAGATAGAGAAATTAAAACCTCTTTAAGTTTCCTATAAGCTAAAGGAGCCTAAAAAAGCCCTTATTAATTTAGTTAAAAAGTAAGAATTCCTATTTAAGATATCTTCTATTAGAGGTAATATTTATAATAGGCTAAACTTTAAGCTATACTGCTTATTATTACTCTAACTCTTTAGCTTTAAAAGTTAGATTAAAAAAGAAAGTATAATTAGCTTAAAAACTATCTTATAGAATAATATCTTTAGATAATTATATCTATAGAAAGTCTATTTAAAACTTAAACTGCTAATTTTACTTAATAAGTTATTAGCTAGATAAAAATATATAGAAGTTAGTTAGATAGAAAGATATTACTGTAATAATTATAACTTAATATTTTATAAAAAACTAAAGTCTAGCTATATTAGTCTTAATATCTATCTATAGTATTAGAATCTTAAAGCTTATAGAAAAAGATATAAGAAAAGAAGTTTTAACTCGAAAAGTAGAAAGAAGAATAATAAGAGAGAAAAATAGCAACTAGAAAGAGAATTATCTTTATAATAATCGCCCTACAAAAAGAGATTTCACTAGAGAGTACAGAAGAAAACTAAATAAAGATTTTAATTATTAGTTAAAATTCCCCTCTATTACTTTTAGTCTATTTTTAAGAGATTTTTATAACTATTATAAACTTTAGTCTATTTAAAGTAAATATCTAACCCTCTTTTTATTTTCTTTTATTCTTTATTTACTGTTTTCTTCTAGCTATTTATTTCTCTATATAAAAGAGATATCTTTACAGTTAGGTATTTATTTTAATATAGTTAGCTAAAACTGTATTAAAAAGGAATGATTATTCTTTAAGAAACCTAAATTTCCCTAATTATACTTATAATTTAAATACTACTATAAAGATAAAAAGAAGAAAGAAAAAGAGAAAAGTATCTAATTTAATACTTATAAATATAACTAGCTACCTTCTAACTGTAATAAGAGTAGTATTAAGAATTACAAGAGAGTAAAAAGACAATTAGCTAGCTGATAAGTTATCCTAATATTATAGTTTAAAGATACTTAAGGTTGGAGATTAATATATATATTAAACCTTAAGAATATAGCAGTATAGCCCCTTTAATACAGAAGAGAGATAAGCTTTAATCTTAATATATTTTCTAATATACTTTTTTTCTATCTAACTATTATTACTAAATCCTCAGTAAATTCCTACTAGTATAATATTCTAAAGCTTTTCTTATAGTTACCCAGACTAAGAAAAATAGTATCCTACTAGAAGTATAATTACTCTCTAAAGAAATTCCAATAAGGCTTTAATTTTCTATTAGAATAGCAGCTAACTATTAAGGAAGTTAGAGGGAGTATATAAACCTTATAAGAATCCCTAAGTGAAGATAAGTTAGTAGAGTTTAGAGATAATATAGTTAAATTAATAGAGACTGAATTATAATTTAGCCTCCAGCCAGTCTAATTACTAACTTTACAGCTAAAATTATTAGCCTTTAGAAAACTAATAGAGGAAAAGAGAAAGTAGGCTTATATAGCCTTAATATAGAAGGTATATTATATAAGGACTGCTTTAGAAAGCCTAAAGGCAGAATTATAAGAGACTACTTTAAGATAGTTTTAATCTCTAGAAAAGCCTTATTTATTATATTAGGCGCAATATCGCTATAATTATAATTTGCCTCTAAAATTAAGCTTATTATTAAATAGTAATCTTTCTGAAATAAAGATTAAGAATATTATACTTCTTAAGATTCTAATAACTGTTTAAAAGTAAGTTAAATAGCTTAAAGAGATAAAATAAGTTTTTATAGGTATACTATATACAGGGTTGGTAAATTTGTTAGTAGTTAATTGTTAATCGTTAATTAACTACTAACTAATTAGTTTTAGTTAGTGATTTCTATTAACTAATTTGTTATTCGTTAATTTTTTATTAATGAAAACTAATTAGTTTTCGTTAATAGTTAATAGGTAATTAACGAAAAACTAATTAACGAAAACTAATTAGTTAGTAGTTAATTTTTTATATTACTAATTAGTAACGAATTCGTTAATTTCTATATATAGATTATTTAGAATATTAAGAAATAGCTATAATATAATTCTTATTAAATCTAATTTAATATCTATATACTACCTTATAATTATATCTCTTTATAATAGACTTATTATATTTCTTACTATTAAATTAAAAAATAAAATAGCTATTAGTTAGTAGTAACTAATTAGTTTTCGTTAATTCTTTCGTTAATAGTTAGAAATCTATTAACTAATTCGTTATTTGTTAATTTTATACTGACTATTAACGAATAAAAATTCGTTATTAGTAACGAAAAACTAATTAGAAATTAACGAATTTTAATTTGTTACTACTAACGAATTTTTATTCGTTAATATTCAGAGACCTAATTAACGAATTCGTTAATATTCAGAGGGGTAATTAACGAATTAGTTATGAATACCAACCCTGATAATAGGTATCTTTAATATTAATTTTTAAAAAGAATTTAGCACTCTTAATACAGTTTAAAATCTCTACTATTAAGGGGAGGGAATATCAGTTTTTCTTTATAATAGTATTTAACTTTTAATAGTCTATATAGAGTTTTAGACTTCTATTCAATTTAGATATAAAGAGAATAGGTACTCCTACTGAACTCTTAGAATATTAAATATAGCTATTTGCTAAGCTTTCCTTAATATACTTATAAAGAGTCTATAGCTCTTTTAGTAATAGAAAGTATATCAGTCTAAAAGGTAGTTTCTTTTTAAAGAGTAACTCTATACTATAATTAGCAGAGTAATAAGAGGGAAGAATTCTTAAGCTTTCTATTAAGAATATATTCTGATAGTTTAGTAGCTTAAAAGGAATTTCCTTCTTCTTTAGTTTTATTAAAAACTTATCTTTAGAGATTTAGTAGGACTTATTAAAAACTGTAATACTATAGACCTTAGCTGTATTTCTATATAGTTATTAGAACTTATACTTAGGAATTATCTTTAGGCTAGCTTAGAATATTTAAAAGATCTATATTTAATTTATAGAGTTTAATATTATAGCTATCTTTTATAATATTAATATCACTAGAATTATAGGGCTTTTATTAAGATTTAAATCCCTTTTAATATTAGTTATTATTCTTATAAATAACTTTTTCTATTCCTAAAAATCTATTATTATAAGAGGGACTATCTAAATATTCTTAGTTTTATACTTTAAACTACTAACTGCTTCTAAATTTAGAATTTTAATCTTCTTTAGATAGAGTTATAAGCTCTAAGTAAGTTTATTACTAATTATATTAACTTTAGCTCTAATATCTAAAATAACTAAAGTTTTAGTAGATATTTAAGCTTAAATTGTAGCCTTAGCAGTTATTTACTATATAACTCTAAGAGTTAAGTCTTTAGTCTCTATTAAGTTATTTATATTAACTGAATTTCTTTTCCCTTAGGTTTTATCTAAATTTCCTAAACCTTAAGTTTTTCTTTCTCTTTATCTAAATATTAGAAAGTAAAGTAATTCTTACTATTATAAATATAGTATTTTTTAAACTTATTTTATTTATCTTTAGAGTTCTTTTCCCTTCTTTTTAAGTTTGGGTTATTTTCCTACTAATCTTTTTAATCTTTCTATTAGGTTTTAATTAAGAGAGTATCTTATAATAACTTTTTTAGAGACTTAACTTACTGCCTTAAGTTATTCTTTTGTAATTTCCTCTTTTTATTATATCTATATTTAGTATTCTAAATTTATAATATAAATATAATTAATTCTTTCTATTTAACTGGAACTTAAACTTTACTTTAGAAAATAATTTACTATTATAAAGTAGGTTATAATTTTATAAGATAAAAATTCACTTAGGTTTCTTCTAGTATAAACTTATTATATTTCTTAAGAAAATTAAGATAAATATAGAAGTTATATAGCAATTAATCTTTCTATTATTTAGCTAATTTTAAGTTAGTAGTAATATTAATTATACAGTTTTTAGAGTTCTTAACTAGAATATCTATTTAAATCTTAAACCTTAACTAGCTATTACTAAAAGCTATCTATATTTCTAAATTCCTAAAGTTTAAATACTAATACTAATAGGTTTAGTCTTTAACTTCTATATTATCTAAAGCCTTTAGGATTTTATTTTTATTCTAATAGTATATATATAGTCAGGGTTGGTATTCGTAACTAATTCGTTAATTACCCCTCTGAATATTAACGAATTCGTTAATTAGGTCTCTGAATATTAACGAATAAAAATTCGTTAGTAGTAACAAATTAAAATTCGTTAATTTCTAATTAGTTTTTCGTTACTAATAACGAATTTTTATTCGTTAATAGTCAGTATAAAATTAACAAATAACGAATTAGTTAATAGATTTCTAACTATTAACGAAAGAATTAACGAAAACTAATTAGTTACTACTAACTAATAGCTATTTTATTTTTTAATTTAATAGTAAGAAATATAATAAGTCTATTATAAAGAGATATAATTATAAGGTAGTATATAGATATTAAATTAGATTTAATAAGAATTATATTATAGCTATTTCTTAATATTCTAAATAATCTATATATAGAAATTAACGAATTTGTTACTAATTAGTAATGAAAAATTAACTACTAACTAATTAGTTTTTATTAATTAGTTTTTCGTTAATTGCCTATTAACTATTAATGAAAACTAATTAGTTTTCGTTAATAAAAAATTAACGAATAACGAATTAGTTAATAGAAATTACTGACTAAAACTAATTAGTTAGTAGTTAATTAACGATTAACGATTAACTATAACGAATTTACTAACTCTGACTATATAACTAAGTTTACAATCTTCTTACTATATAAAAAGACCTTAATAGCAGCCTAACTAATACAGCTAATTTATAAGTATATAGAATACTAATATAGAACTCTAGAGGGTATTATTAGTAACTAGAATAAACTCTTTATAAGTTAATTTTAAGGAGACCTTATAATAGAATAGATAACTACTTAATAAATATTAACTGTATACTACCTGCAGATAGACAGTTAGACTAAAAAAATAAACCAAATTATAAAAAGATACCTCTAAATCTATATAGATAACTTACTACTATAGTAAGCAGTATAGTTACTAGAGGCTGTATTTATATGTAATAATAGTTACTATAGCACTATTAGAATCTCCCTAATAGAGGTATTATATAGATATTACTTTAGAATTGTAGAATATATACCCTAATATTCTAAGACTCTAGTTTAGAAAGTTATTAAGTATATTATAACTCTTTAATAAGTATATACTAAAATACAAAAAGTATAGTAATAAATAGTAAAGTTATAGACTAAATACTATAATAAGAAATATTAAGTATAGAAATATTAAATAGAATAGACTGTAGGTCTCTCTATAAGAAATTTCCAATTTAAATACTGTAAACTAACTCCTAAATATATTAAGGTTGCTATTGCTAAAAGAATTAGAAAATAGACCGATTAGGTTTACTTGCCTAAATAATATAAATATATATATAATATATTTCTTAGTCTCACTCTTAAAACTATAGCTAGAAGCTTAATAAGTACTTAACAGATATTTAATAAACTTCCTTAAACTAAAAGAAGATAAAAATAAATAGAAAGTAGAAGAAATTATAGCTAATAAGAAAATTAGAGATAATACTTTCTACTTAATAAAATAGATAGAATAGCTAGTAGAATATAATACTTAGAAACTACTAGAATACTTAATAAATATATTATAAGCAATCTAGAGGTATTACTGCTAAAAAAAGTAAAATTACTAAAAGTAGAATAATAAGCAGGGTTGGTAAATTCGTTAATTCGTTAATTTTCTTAGTTAATTTTTAAAATCTTTAAATCTATATATCTTAGTGCACAAGATAGGTAAAATTAAAAGGAGAGTAATATTAAATACGCTATTCTATAAGCTATTTAGCCGTTATAGGCTAAAGTGCTTATTAATTTTATTTAGCTCTATAAATAGAATTCGTTAATTTTTCGTTAATTTTTCAAGGAAAAATTAACGAATTTGTAACTAATTGCTTATATAAGCCTATTTAGCAGGGATAAAATTAGGTGGGGCCTATTTTATTATATATATACTATATAGCTATAGATTACTTGTCTTTAATTATTTTTAGCTGCTTTAGTTAAGAAGATATTAAATCTTTTATAATTACGAATTACTGAATAATCCTGATATTTTTCGTTAACGAATTAACGAATTTACCAACCCTGATAATAAGTAATACAGTTATTACTTACAGAATATATAATAAATATATAAACTTAGATACTATATTTTAAATACTCTAACCTAAAGATAGATTAAATACTAGAAAAAAATACAACTATAAAAAATACAACTAGAGACACTTCTCTATTTAATAGAGGTCTTATAGGTATAGCTACTCAGGGTTGTGATTTAGTCAGTGACTAAATGCTTTAGTTAGTGACTAAGTTTAGTCATGACTAATTAGTCACTGACTAAGACTAAAGTATTTAGTCTTAGTCACTTTAAATTTTGACTAAGCTTAGTCTTAGTCAGGGTTTTAGTCTGACTAAAGTGACTATAGTCAGTGATTTTATATGACTAAAGTGACTATAGTCACTAGAGTGACTAGACTAAGAGTGACTAAAGACTAATTAGTCAGACTAAATAGTCAGACTAAATAATTAGACTATTTAATTTAAAAGAAAATAACAACTATATCTATATAAAATTATTAAGTTAATTTAAGGCTTTTTAGATTATTTTAATTTAATTTAGATCTTATAATTATTTAGATCTATTTTAAACTCTTTTTTACCTTTCTAGCTATAACTAGCTAAGATAAAATATATAAAGAGTAATAAAAAGAGTTTTATATAATATCCTAAATATCAGGGTTGTGAAATTAGTTAGTACGTACTAATTACAATTAGTATTTAGTTAGTACAGGCCTGTACTAATACTAACTAATTTACTAGTACAGCTTGTACTAATTCTAATTAAAGTGGGGCTTCTCTAAATTTAAAAAGCTAGTTATTTAATATTTTATTAAATATAGTTAGCTTAGCTATTTAATTTAGTTTATCTTTCTATTAAACATAATATACTAGCTATTTTAAAGAATTAAATATAAGCTATTTTAAAATAAGCATATCTTTTTTAAATTAAATTCTTTATAAGAATAATTATATAGAAAATCTATCTATAGCTAGATATAGGTTTTAAATTAAGCTCTATTTTAATAGCCTTTTTATAGCTTAATTTGAATTATTAAATTTAGCTAATTAGTATTTAGTTAGTACAGGCCTGTACTAATACTAGTACTAATTTTCTGGACTAAGTACTAACTAAATACTAATTTCTAATTAGTTAGTACAGGCCTGTACTAATACTAATTTTTTGGACTAAATACTAACTAAATACTAACTAATTCCAATTAGTATTTAGTTAGTCCAAAATGGACTAACTAATTTCACAACCCTGCTAAATATCTTAATATATATTTACTCTGTATACATCTTATTGTATAAGATCTTAGTAATATAGCTTTTTTTAAAATACCTAATTACTTTATCTCTTAAATCTTTATATTTACTAATAATATATTTCTTATTTCTTTTTAGCTATAACTAGCAGTAGAAAAAAAAAATTAGATTAAAGGCTATTGTATATTATTATATATAGTTTAATATATATTAACCCTATATAAGTTTTATTATATAAGCCCTTAGTTATAGTATCTTTTTTAATTTATTTTTACTAATTTATAATTTTAATAGGATTTCTATACTTTAAGCTATAACTAGCTACAATGTAAAGTTAATAAGCTAAGAAATATATATATAATAAGACCTATAAAAAGAATTATTTCCTTACTCTAGCTCTAATTGTAACTAACTTAGGTTATTAAAAAATAGAATAGTTATTTGGAATTACCCCTCTTTTACCCCTCTTTTAAGCTAATGCAATATATAACTAAATCCTGTTTTTAACTGAACTAAGGTAACCTTTCGGTCCTTTTATATAACTAGTTTTCCTTTTTAGGCCTATCTTATATACCTAAAATAGCTTATATAGTCTTATTGGCTAAAAAAGATTCCTAGTTATATAATAACCCCTCTTTTAGTATTTAAAAACCTGTTTTTAATATCGGCAGTTAGGAAATTACATAAAGGCTGGCGTAACTATACAATCCTTACGGCGTAAAATTAAGCCGGTTTTTAATTGAAATAATAGCCTATTGGACTAAAAGGTTCCTAGCTATTCTATTACCCCTATTCTAGTTAGATAACCCCTCTTTTAGTAAGTAATTAGTTAATTATATTTTTATAATAGCCTGGTAAATATTAGAAAAATAACCGAGGTTAAAGATGTAAAATATAATTATAATAAGAGATATAATCCTTCCTAAAATCAGCTTTTTTAACAGCTTCAATCAATTAGCTATTTTACCTATTAAATAACCTACTTTTACAAATCTTTATTAAATCCCTATTTCTTCTCTTTAAAATGGCTTCTTCTAGCTATATTGAATCTGAGAATTATTCTCAAAGTCAGGATAATCTTTCTGATATTGAGCTTAATAATCAGGATTCTTCTATAGCTCCAGAAGACTCTATTTCCTCTTCTACTATTTTTAATTATATTGAAAATAGACCTAGTTTTCAACTGGATCCCCCTTCTAAGTCAAAAATCTATATATTTGCAAATAAGCTATTTACACAGTCTCTTCTGCCTATAGACCTAACTAAGAAGAGGCAAATGCTAGTTAGTTGTACTAGGTAAGTATTTTCTATATATCCTTTTTATCTTATTATAATATATTAAAAGGGTCTTTTTTCTAATATTTTAATAGTTGTAATTGGTCTAAGCAGGCTACTGTTAAAGGCTTTCAAGCCTCTAACTTTACACGCCACTATCGAACTATTCATAAGGGTATAGCTTGGAGTGAAAAAACCGAAAAAACACTTAAAAGAAGTAAGTTAAATATTCTATTCTATTCTATATTCTATATTCTATATTCTATATTCTATATTCTATATTCTATATTCTATATTCTATATTCTATATTCTATATTCTATATTCTATATTCTATATTCTATTTTATTTTATATTCTATATTCTATTTTATAGCTTTTTTATTAACTAATATTAATAGAAATTGATATTCTCTCTAGCCCTAGGTCTAAGTAAGATTTCTTTAATTTAAATATTAGAGAAAAAAGACCTAAGGTTACAGAGCCTGATTTTACTGAAAAAGGCAGTATAAATCGGGTCTTACATTTTCTTATTGAAAATAACCTCTCTTTTCGAGTTTTAAATAGTGAATCTTTTAAAAGACTCCTATCTTATTATAATAAGTATATTTCTCCTTTTCCTAATTTTTAATAAAGCTATTGTAACTAATAATCTTAGGAATGCCCCTATTATAAATAGGTGGAATATTAAGGTCTCTTTAGAAGAGAATTTTCAAGAAAGCTTAAATAAGCTAAATAATAATCTAGCTGAAAATATTAAAAGCTTAGGGACTTTTTCCCTAACTTTTGATATTTGGACTTCTAATAGTCAGACTGCCTTTCTAGGTATTATTCTAGCTTATATTTCCCCCGATTTTAAGCTAGAATATAAGCTTATAGGTATTTCCTTTTTTTCTTACTATATTATATTTCATATAACTAATTTATCTAACAGGCTTTAATGAGCTTGATGAAAGTCATACTGGGCAATATATCTATAAGCAATTTTTAGCTGCTTTAGAACCTTACCCCAGTATATATATAAAAAATATCCTTAGGTAAGTATTTCCTTCTTTCTTTCTATATTTAATTTAATACTAATTACTATATAGTATACAGGGTTGGTATTCGTAACTAATTCGTTAATTACCCCTCTGAATATTAACGAATTCGTTAATTAGGTCTCTGAATATTAACGAATAAAAATTCGTTAGTAGTAACGAATTAAAATTCGTTAATTTCTAATTAGTTTTTCGTTACTAATAACGAATTTTTATTCGTTAATAGTCAGTATAAAATTAACGAATAACGAATTAGTTAATAGATTTCTAACTATTAACGAAAGAATTAACAAAAACTAATTAGTTACTACTAACTAATAGCTATTTTATTTTTTAATTTAATAGTAAGAAATATAATAAGTCTATTATAAAGAGATATAATTATAAGGTAGTATATAGATATTAAATTAGATTTAATAAGAATTATATTATAGCTATTTCTTAATATTCTAAATAATCTATATATAGAAATTAACGAATTCGTTACTAATTAGTAACGAAAAATTAACTACTAACTAATTAGTTTTCGTTAATTAGTTTTTCGTTAATTACCTATTAACTATTAATGAAAACTAATTAGTTTTCGTTAATAAAAAATTAACGAATAACGAATTAGTTAATAGAAATCACTAAAACTAATTAGTTAGTAGTTAATTAACGATTAACGATTAACTACTAACGAATTTACCAACCCTGATAATTAGTAATAAACTTACTTAGAGCTTATAACTCTATCTAAAGAAGATTAAGATTCTAAATCTAGAGGCAGTTAGCAGTCTGAAGTATAAGATTAAGAATACTTAAGTAGTCCCTCTTATAATAATAGATTTTTAGGGACAGAAAAAGTTATTTATAAGAATAATAGCTAGTATCAAAAGGGATTTAGATCTTAATAAAAGCCCTATAATTCTAGTGATACTAATATTGCAGGAGATAGCTATAATGCTAAATCCTATAAATTAGATGTAGGTCTTTAAGATATCCTAAGCTAGCCTAAAGATAATTCCTAAGTATAAGTTCTAATAACTATATAGAAATACAGCTAAAGTCTATAGTATTACAGTTTTTAATAAGCCCTACTGAATCTCTAGGAATAAGTCTTTAATAAGACTGGAGAAGAAGGAAATTCCTTTTAAGCTGCTAGACTATTAGGATATATTCTTAACAGAAAGCTTAAGAATCCTCCCTCCTTATTACTCTACTAATTATAGTATAGACAGGGTTGTGAAATTAGTTAGTACTTAAAATACTAACTAAATACTAATTAAAATAGTTAGTAAAATACTAACTAAATACTAAAAGTTTTAGTATTAGTATAAGGTAGTACTAACTAATTTAAATTAGTATTTAGTTAGTATTTAGTATTAGAAATTAGTATTAGTATTAGTATAGTATAGTACTAACTAAATACTAATTAATTAGTATTTTAGTATTAAATTAGTATTTAGAGTTAATACTTAATAATATTAATTGACAATTTAGTATTATAATTAATAATAGATATCTAGATTATTAATTAAGTATCTGAATTAATTTTACTAATTAGAAGATTTTAGTAATTAGATTAATAATTAGATATCTTAATTAATAATAGGTATCTAGATTAATAATTAAGTATTAGAAATTAATATTAGTAATTAGAAGATTCTAGTAATTAGATTAATAATTAGATATCTTAATTAATAATAGGTATCTAGATTAATAATTAAATATTAGAAATTAAAATACCTAATTAGAAGATTCTAGTAACTAGATTAATAATTAGTCTAGATTAGAAAGTTAATACCTAACTTAATTAATATAAATAAGCCTTTAACCTTCCTTCTAATTTATATCTTTTCATTCAACTATACTATTCTATTATCAAGCTTATAATAGGCTAGCTTTTCCTTTTTCTTTATATTTCTATCTTCCTATAATAGATTCAGCCAATGGATTCAAATGATGATTTTAATCCTTCCTATTCTGAGTCTGAGGCAGAGACTAATCCATTTTCAGAAGAAGCTAGCTTTTTAGCTCCTTCTGAAGTAGATAGTCTTAACCAATCAGGTCTAGACTCGGAATTAGCCTCATCTTCCTCACAAGCTATTCCAGAAGATATAAACTCTCGAGCTTATATCTTTTAAATATAGCTTATTTAGGAAGGTCTTATTACCTTTTAAGGAAGGCAATGAGCTAGAAATGGAAGTAAGCTGTACAATGTAAGTCTTCCTTTTTTAATTACTAATTAAGCTATTTATTAATTATCTATTAGGTGTAAATATAAGAAGGTTGAAAAGGTCTAAGGATTTCAATCTTCTAACTTCCAAAAACACTATAAGGCAAAACATCCACAAATTGCTTATAATAAGCAATCTGAATCTACTAGAAAAAGAAGTAAGTTATTTTTTATCTTTACTATTTAAAATAGCTTATTAAATACTAATAATTATTAGAAGTGGATTTCCTTAAGCCTAATAGTCCTTTTGACCTAAATCTTAGGACTAAAAGGTCTAGATTAAATCTATTTGATTTATCTAGTAGCTTTAAGGAAGAAGAAGCCTTAAAGAAGATTCTTTATTTTCTAATAGAAAATACTCTATCTTTTAATATCTTAAATTCCTCTACTTTTCAAGACCTTCTAACCTATTATAATAAGTAAGTCTTCTTTCCTTTAACTTTAATTCTAACCTTATAATATACTAATTTTAATAGGGCTAGTCCTTCTATTAATAGGTGGAAGATTAAAGGTATCCTAAATAATACCTTTAATAGTAGCTTATTACAGCTTAATAAGCAACTTGAGGAAAATATATCAAACTTAGGGTCTTTTTCTCTAACCTTTGATATTTGGACTTCAAATACACAAACTGCCTTTTTAGGTATTATTGTGGTTTTTATAGATGGGGATTTTAACCTTATCTATAAGCTGATTGGTAAGTATAGATTTTATTATACTAATAATAATTTCCTATTTAGAAGTTAGCTAATAAGCTTAATTTAACTAACTTCTAAATAGACTTTAATCAGCTATCTGAAAGTCATACAGAACTTTATATCTATAAGGAATTTCTTAATTCCTTACTTCCTTATCCCTCAATTGCAGCAAATACTATCTTTAGGTATGTTTTTAATTATTCTAGCTATTTAAGCTATTAAAAGCTAATAAATAACCTTATAGTATTACAAGGGATAATGCAGCTAATAACAATACCTTTATTTCTACTTTTAAAAGATGACTATATGTTATCTTTAAATAAGAGATTTAAAGGGGATATTCGCTGTATAGCGCATATAATTAATATTATAGCGCAAGATATCCTTAAAGAATTCCTTTTAACTAAGGAATTCGAAATATTATTATCCAATCAGGATAATAGTATCTTAGGAAAGTCTAGTAATGAGTTTACTAGTAAGTTATTTATTTAACCTTAATTAAATACTTAAGCTAATTTTTATAGCTCTTATTACTCGAATTCGAAGAATAGCTGTTTTAACTAAGTATACAACTGAGGTTAAATAGCTATTAAATGAAGGAATAGCTAAATTCCAGAGGGAAAATAAGCTTCTTACTAAGAAGAGAAAGATCCCTTTAGGTAAGCTTATTTTTATTCTTATTCTATTTTTATCTTCTAAGCTAACTTAAATTAGATAATTCAACTAGGTGGAATTCAACATTTCGAATGCTTGAATCTAGTATTGAATTAAAAGACCCTCTATCTTATGTTTATAAGAATACAACAAATAGGGAATTTGAAGAGGTTAGTAAATTCCTATTTTAATAACCTAGAAAGGCACTAATAATTAAATATAGGCTTTTTTAACTGATCTTAATTGGGACTTTCTAGTTGAAATTCAAAGACTATTTGAAGTCTTTGTAAAGCCTTCAACTAGATTGCAAGGTCAATTTTATACTACTATGCCTGAAGGCTTATTATTTATTTATCAAATTTATAATAAGCTAGAAAGCTTAAATAAAGCTTTTATTAGTTATAGTAGTAGAAATACCCAATTGGTAAGTTTTCCCTATTTAATCCTTATTTTATTATTAATAACTAATTATAAAATTAGTCTCAAGCTTATTTAAAGCTATTACAAGCTATTAAAGCCGGCTTAAATAAGCTTGAGAAATATTTTCCTAGGCAGCTTAATAATAGTAATTTATCTAGCCTTAAGCTCTATCTTTATAGTATTATTTTAGACCCTAGGTTTAAATTAATGCACTTTAAAGAAGGTTGCTTATTGGCTTTTTATCTTTCTATTAGCCAAGATATAATTAGCCTATTTAAGGCTGATTATTAAAGGTATGTTATAATTCCTATTTAATCTTATTTTACTTTAAAGAAATAGTAATTAATATTTTAATAGGATATAACAGCAAAGAGGGGATTTTCAGCAGCTAATTAGGTCTAATTTATCATTTGATGAATTAGGTCAGGAACCTTCTTTAGAAGATAAATTATCATCTAATAAAGAGTCTGAAGATAACTTTTATATAAGTGATATTCCTAAGGAAGAGGAATATCTTACTTATATAAATGAGGCAGTCTTACCTAAAAGGGTTAGTATGTCCTATCTAAGCTATGTCTATAAGCTTAATTACTAACCTTAATTTAATAGACTAATATACTAGAATATTGGAGAAATAACTCAATTAGATTTCCCAATCTAGCTATATTAGCTCGACGGTATTTAGCTATTCCAGCTACATCAGCAGCTATTGAAAGCACATTTTCTATTAGTAATAATATTATTACTAAGTCTAGAAATAGGCTTTTACCTAATACAGTAAAGCAGCTGATTTTGCTAAAAAGCTGGAATAAGAGCTTTAAAGACCTTCAAAAGGAAGAAGAAGAGGGAAATAGGGAAGAAGAAGAGGGAAATAGGGAAGAAATTGAGGAAGAAGTTATAGAGGAACTTACAGAGGAAATTGAATCAGATTAGTATTTCTTTATTATACTATTTTCTTATTAGTCTATTTTATATTAGCTAGTTCTTTATTTTACTATATTTTAATTAGCTTATTTTCTAGGAGTTATTTCTTAATTTTTAACTCTTATTATATCTTCTTTATTTCTTCTTTAATTAATTAAGATATGGTAATTTATAAATAACTTTAACTAGAAAGATTACTTAATTTTAATTAAATTTAGTATTAAATATATTTTATAGATTACTATTACTTAAAATTAAATATATAATCTAATCTTAATTAACTATTTCTTTTAAGCTTATATTACTATTTTTATAATTTACTAAAAGTAAAGAATTAACTAATATAAGAAATAGAGATTTAAAGATAAGATACTGAAATAGGCTATATAAAAATAATAAAGATATTACTAAGCTTTATAAGTGTAATTTAAGTCTAAATTCTTAATTTAATTTAAGTTATCTATTTTTAATAAGCTTATATTACTATTTTTATAATTACTAAAAATAAAGAATTACTTAAGGTAAAAAAAAAAAGATTTAAGAATAAAATAATTAATTAAGCTATTTGAAAATAAAAGAGATTTTAATAGTATTTATTACTACATATTATATCTAGAATAAATAATATTAATTTAATATATCTAATTTAATTAAGCTTTTATTAACTTCTCTAAGAATATATCTTAATTTAACTATATTTTTAGTAAATTAAATTAGTATTCTACAATACTAAAATACTAATTAATTAATTAGTATAAATACTAACTAAATACTAATTTAAAATACTAAATACTAACTAAATACTAATTTGAATTAGTTAGTATTAGTATAGGTAAGTACTAACTAAATACTAATTTGAAAATACTAAATACTAACTAATACTAAAAGAATTAGTATTTAGTTAGTAAGTACTAACTAATTTCACAACCCTGAGTATAGAGCTACTCCCTAAAAAGAAGCCACCTTTTAGACTGATATACCCTCTATTGCCAAAAGAGCTATAGACTCTTTATAAGTATATTAAGAAAAGCTTAGCAAATAGCTATATTCAATATTCTAAAAGTCCAGTAGGAGTATCTATTCTCTTTATACCTAAATTATATAGAAATCTAAGACTCTATATAGACTATTAAGAGCTGAATACTATTATAAAGAAAACCCAATATTCCCTCCTCTTAATAGCAGAGATTTTAAACCATATTAAGAGCGCTAAATTCTTTTTAAAAATTAATATTAAAGATACCTATTATTAGATATATATTGAGGAGGGAGATAAGTAGAAAACTGTATTTTACACTCAATACAGTTATTTTAAATATTTAGTTATACTATTTAGACTAACTAATACTCTAGCTACCTTTTAAAATTATATCTATTAAGCTCTTTAAGGGCTAATAAATACAGTTTATATAGCCTACTTAGATAATATTTTAATTTACTTAAAGAATTAAGAATCCTATATAAAACACTTATAATAAGTACTTAATTGCCTTTATAATATTAAGTTATATATTAAAGCCACTAAGTGTAAGTTTTACTAGTAATAGGTAGAGTTTTTAGAGTTTCTCCTTTTAACTAAAGAAGTATTAATAGATTCTAAGTAAGTCTAAACTATAGCTAAATAGAAAGAACTTAAGACCTTTAGAGAGATTTAGATATTCCTAGAATTCTATAATTTTTATTATAGGTTTATCTATAGGTATTTAAGTATCTTTAAGACTTTACCCTCTTAAGTAACTTACTAAAGAAAAGTATAAAGAGAAAGAAACTAAAGTATATTATACTAAATAAGACCGAGAGGAAAGTATTCTGCCAGCTTATTTAAGCTTTTTAAGAAATACTACTTCTAAGGCACTATAATCTATCTCTTTCCATCCACTTAGAGACTAATACCTCTAGGTTTATAATAGCTAGAATTATATCTTAGCTAAGTAAGTTAGAATAATACTATTTAATTGTATTTTAATCTTATAAATTTCAGCCTGTAGAGCTAAATTATAGGACTCTAAATTATAAATTAATAGCTATTATAGAGTTATTTAAATATTAGCGATACTACCTTAAGGGGGCTATAACTCCTATTAAAATCTTAAGTAATTATTAGAATTTGCAGATATTTATTAAGACACCCTAACTTTAATAGTAGGCAGACTAAATAGTATATCTACCTTATACCCTATAATTTTATAATAAAGTATAGGTCTAGAAAGATAAATTCAGTAGACAGTCTATTAAAATAGCTAGAATTTAAAAGCGAGATACTCCTAAATAGTAAACTGCTAAACTAATTAGAATACTAATTAGCTAAAGCAGAATTACTTTATCTCCTGCAGAAGCACTCTAACTTATAGAAGCTATAGGCCTAAAGTTAGAAGGATACTAATAAAAAGAAGAATAAATCCTCTGTAAATCCCCTAAAGGTTAAGCTTATATAGCTAACTCTAAAAGATTAAACTTATTAAGCCTAAGAGAAGACTAAATACAGACTATCCGTCTTTCTAATTAAAGCCAAAAAGACTACCTTTTGGGAGCAGATTTATAAGACTATAGTATCTTAACTAATTGTAGAACTAATCTATTTCCTCTAAGATAAGAATCTAAAGACCTAGTACCAAAAGAGAGTTAACTCTACAGTAACTAACCTTAAAGAAGGACTATAGTCTTTTAAGAAGAGCCTACTCTACTTTAAAAAGTAACTATTCATCCTAAATAAAGAATTAATAAAATATATACTATTGCAGCTTTACTATAATAATCTATTTACAGGCTATTTTAGAATTAAAAAAACTAAAATACTCTTTTAAAAAAGATTCTATTAGGTTAGAATTAAAGAAGATATTAAGAATTAGATAGAAACTTATACAGTCTGCTAAGGGGTAACAGTAAAGAGATATTAACTATATAACAAGCTTAAATTCCTCCTAATTCTAATAGAACTCTAATAAGAAATCTCAATAGACTTTATTATAGGTCTTCTATCTATACAGTATAGAGAAAAAGAAGTAGATATAATACTAATAATTATTAACTAATATATTAAGTTTTTAGTATTTCTTTTTATTCTAATAATAATTAATACTATAAAGTTAGTAGAACTCTTCTATAATAAGATTAAGCTGTAATATAAGTTACTAAAAGGAATTATTAGCAATAGAGGACTGATATTTACAAGTAATTTCTAGTTAGAGCTATACTATTAAAGTAATACTAAATAACAGCTATTAATAGTATTTTACTTACAGACTAATAGGCAAATAGAAAAATTTAATTAAATTCTTAAATATTACCTAAGATACTTTATTAATAAGTAATAGACCAATTAGACTGCTCTTTTGCATACTGTATAATATATATATAACAGTACCGAAAATAGTATAATTAGTATTTCTCTATTTAAGGCTCTGCTGGGCTATATATCTAACTTAAAGCTATATATTAAGAATAACACACTTAGGAGGGGGTACTAAAAGCTGGTATTAAAGTATATTGCCTTAAAGAATTACATAAGAAACTTAAAGTTTATTAGAAAAAGGCAGTAAAAAAACAGACTGAAAATTATAATAGATAATATAAGGATATTTCTCTTAAGATTAACAGCCTAATTATCCTTATAACTAAAAATCTTAATATTAAGAAAGAAAAGTATAAGCTAGTGCTGAAATATATTAGACCTTTTTAAATTATAAAAAAAATTAGCTTATAAGTATATTTTCTGGTATTACTAAATAAGTACAGCTGTATCTATAATATGTTCTATATCAGTCTCTTAGAGCCATAGTATCTAAGAGACTGAAATTAACTTAAACTTCTGCTGATATTTAATCTTAAAGAGTATAACTTTAAGTAGAAAGTAGAGAAGATTAAAAATAAGAAGAGGTAATAAGATAAGACCTACTTTCTAGTAAAATAAAAGGAATAGCCCTTAGAGTATAATTAATAGGTTAGAGAAGATAATATAGTATATTCCCTCAAATCAATCTGTAAATATCAGAATACTGCTGCAAAAGCCAGACAAAAATACAGACACCTAAGGAATATAAGGCTAAATAAGAAAGCAAAAGCAAAAAGAAAAAGACTACAAAAAGCCCAAATAATAAATTAATTTAAATAAGAGGCTAAAGCTAAATTAGTATATAGATATATAGAGGGACTATTAACTGAAAGAAATACTGACTACTTAATAAGTTAGAGTCAAAATATAAAAAGCTTTAGTTACTACTCTCTATTTTCTTATTAGACTTCTTACTAGTAGGGAACTTCTTAATAGGGTTTATAAAAGTTAACTTAGAGATCTAAAGTATATTCTTCTAGAGAGTCTATCTAGCAACCCAGTTAACAACCCTCTAACTTTTATTAGGAAAAACTAAAGCTAGCTGAAACTCTATAGAATAGCAAAAGGTACCTTTTGTAGCTATTAAGGCCGAGAAACCCTTAGTAGATATTTATAAGTAAGAGTAATAGTAATTAACCTAGATATAAACCTCTTCTTTAAAATATTTCTAGTTAGAATATTAATAAATACCCTAAGAGATAGAGAAGATTTAAACTTATAACTATATATAAGAGTTTACTAGTATCTAGAGTAAGGCAATAGTTTTCAGCTATAGTCTTATATTAGAAATAAGCAGGGTTGGTAAATTCGTTAATTCGTTAACGAAAAATATCAGGATTATTCAGTAATTCGTAATTATAAAAGATTTAATATCTTCTTAACTAAAGCAGCTAAAAATAATTAAAGACAAGTAATCTATAGCTATATAGTATATATATATATAAAATAGGCCCCACCTAATTTTATCCTGCTAAATAGGCTTATATAAGCAATTAGTTACAAATTCGTTAATTTTTCCTTGAAAAATTAACGAAAAATTAACGAATTCTATTTATAGAGCTAAATAAAATTAGTAAGCACTTTAGCCTATAACGGCTAAATAGCTTATAGAATAGCGTATTTAATATTAATCTCCTTTTAATTTTACCTATCTTATGCACTAAGATATATAGATTTAAAGATTTTAAAAAATTAACTAAGAAAATTAACGAATTAACGAATTTACCAACCCTGGAAATAAGCCTTCTATAAGGAAGTTAGTAATCAGACTAAAATACCCTTAAGAAGCAAGAGATACTTATTACTATTAAATACTTAGTACTAAAAATACCAAAATGTTAAGAATGTAATTTCTTAATAGCATAAAAAGCCTCTATTAAGAAGATTGCAGACTGGGTAATTATATTCTAATAGGTAGGGGCCTAAAAGAGCAGGGTGCTATAATTATTTTAATATAAGAGAAGCTAGAAGGTAAACTTATATAACTAGCTAAAATCGAAGGTATCTCCCTCTATTATTACAGAAGTACTACTAAATCAGTCTAAATTAAGTTAAAGAAAAAAGAAATACTTACAGATTATAAATTCCTTTACTCTAATTGTAGTAGTAACAGTAAATAGAGGCTATATCCTAAAATAAGTAAAAAACTAAAAGAAAATCAAAAAGACTTTTAAATCTTAGCAGTATCAAACTAGATATTATAACTGGCCGATAAAACTAAACAAATATATAATATATACTAGATACTAAAGACCTCAGTCGAAAAGAGATATAGAGATAAGAACCTAGGGTTTAAAGCAGAACCAGTATAAGTAGCGCTTTAAGGAGTGCAGCTAGATATACATCCTAAACAAATAATAGCTTAAGAGGAAGTCAAGAGAGGTATAATATTTAAAGAAATTAATAAGTTTAATAGAGCTAAAAGAAAAAATAGCAGGTAATATAGATCTATAAGGTTATAATAATAAAGAAGGAAAATAAAGGTAGGCACATAAGGCTGTATTTATATAGGCATACATAACACAAAATATAATTACTCCCTATATAATTACTCTCTAAATAAAGATTAAGCAAGCTAATAAAAAATTCAGGCCCTAATAAAAATCGGAATAGACTATATAATTTACAAACAGACTGTAATTTACAGCAATATCCTACTGATTGTATTAACATCACAGCCCTACTAACTACTAGCATCATTAGTCCCAAGCTCTAGATTTCCCAGATAATAAGGCTCTAAATCCTAACTGAAATTGCAATTAGGATTAATTACTACATTCCAAAATCAATTATTAACTACCTAGTGAGAATACTGCAGGTTAATAGGGGGATATTATAATAAGAATAGTATTAAGGATTGCAGGAGAGTAAAGAGACAATCAGCTAGCTAATAAGTCATTCTAATATTATAATTTAGAGATATCTAAGGTCGGAGATTAATATATATATGAGACCTTAAGGATATAGCAGTATAGCCCCTCTGATATAGAAGAGGGGCAAAACTTCAGTCTTAATATGTTTTCTAATATATCTTTTTTCTATCTGACTATTATTACTAAATCCTCAGTAAATCTCTACTAGTATAACACTTTAACTAGTAATCTAATTACTATAATTAGTAGTTTTACTACTTTAACTAATAATTTTATTACTTTAATTAATAATATAATTATTATATTATACTAAATTATTAATTTACTTAATTAGTTAATTAATTAATTAATTACCTTAATTAATAATCTAATTACTTTTATTAATAATCTAATTACTATATTATACTAAATTATTAATTAATTAGGACTTTTAAAGCTTTATTCTATTTAAAGTCTTTTTCTTAGAACTAGTTTTGGACTAATAGACTAAAAAACTAGTTTTTAGTTAATCCGGGCCTAAACTAAAACTAGGACTAGTTTTTTAGACTAAAAACTAACTAAGAACTAGTTTCTAATTAGTTAATTCACCCTTAAACTAAAACTAGTCTTACTGAACTAAAAACTAACTAAAAACTAACTAATTTAAACTAGTCCTTAGTTAATTTAAAATAGACTAACTAATTTCACAACTCTATTCTATATTAATATTCTATATACTTATAGATTAAAACTGCTAGCTAAATTACTATTAATATCTTTTTATATAGTAAAAAGATTATAAACTTAGTTATTTAATAGATAATTATAAGAATTATATTACATTCTTTACTATCTACTTAAATACTATTTAGTAAGCTTATAATAAAGTTTATATTAATTTCCTAAAAAAGATAGACTAATAGCAGTAAAAATTACAGCTTTCTATTAGACTTATATCTTAGTATATATACTTTAAGATACTGTTAATATTAAATAGTATACTTAATAATATCTTCTTTAATAAGATTCTAATAGAACTTCCTACTAATTAGCTTAAGAGTCTTTTAAGCTTCTATATACTTTACTCTAAAGTTATTATAGTATCTATATAAAATCTCTCTTTTTAATATTTTTTCTATAGAAATTATAAGTTTACTTCTAAAGAAGAAAGTATTCTATAAGTTGTAATAATATTCTTCTAACTTTTTAGCTACTTATTAAACCTTTTTTAATTATTACTAATAGAATTAGGTATTAATTTATAATTTTTAAACTAATTCTTCTAACTTTATAAAAAGTTATAATAGAAATATTATTTTACTCTCTATTAACCCTTTTATAATAGAGTATAAAATATATTACTTTAAATTAATAATTACAGCTTTAAATAAATTCTTTTGACTTCTATAAATAGTTAGCTCTTATTAAATATTCTCTATTTAGTTTTTAGTTACTTACTTACTTTTAGTACTTTTAGTAATAATAGAAATTAATACTTCTTATATTTAATCTTTATTAGTAGTATTCTACTTTTAGTTATAAGCTAAAGGTATCTATTTTTTAACTTATAGTTTAATAGAGTTTATTAAACTTATTTATACTGCTTAAATATATACCTTAGTAATATTTCTTTATTTTTTTAATCTGCTAATTATCTATTAGATATCTAGAGGCAGCTTATTAATTAGTTAGAGTTTTTCAGTTAGTATAGAAAGTATATTATTATATTTAATTTCTCCTTCTATATAGTTAGGCTAATAAGAGATTTTATTAGTAGAGTTTAGCTTTTCTAGTTAGTATTTAATATTAAAATTAAATAGAGCTAACTAATAGATCTATTTAGTTAGTTTTTTTTATAGATCTCTAGCTAGTATCTTTACTATATTTTTTAAAGCAGTATAATTAGTTAATAAAAAGAACTTTTTTAATAATTTTAAAAGGTAATAACTTTAATACTTTAAGCTTTTAATTACAGCTAGTAGCTCTTACTAATTAATACTCTAATATTATTTAGTATCTTTAAGTTTATAAGATTAATATACTATTAGTTTCTATTAGTTTCTATATAGTTAGCAGGGTTGGTAAATTCGTTAATTCGTTAACGAAAAATATCAGGATTATTCAGTAATTCGTAATTATAAAAGATTTAATATCTTCTTAACTAAAGCAGCTAAAAATAATTAAAGACAAGTAATCTATAGCTATATAGTATACATATAATAAAATAGGCCCCACCTAATTTTATCCCCGCTATATAGGCTTATATAAGCAATTAGTTACAAATTCGTTAATTTTTCCTTGAAAAATTAACGAAAAATTAACGAATTCTATTTATAGAGCTAAATAAAATTAGTAAGCACTTTAGCCTATAACGGCTAAATAGCTTATAGAATAGCGTATTTAATATTACTCTCCTTTTTAATTTTACCTATCTTATGCACTAAGATATATAGATTTAAAGATTTTAAAAATTAACTAAGAAAATTAACGAATTAACGAATTTACCAACCCTGATAGTTAGATTAAAATATTAAAAACTATCTAAAAAGATATATCTATTTCTACTTTAGAATACAGTTAGAGGTTTTAATAATATAGAATAATTATTAAATAAAAGGCAGATTTTAACTTTTAAAATATCTCTTTTTACTTTTTTTTACGAGAATTCTATTTAAGTTTTTTCTATTTTTAATAGCTCTATAAAAAGTACTATAATCCTAAAGTATCTTAAAATAAACTTATAATAAAAGTTATAAAAGCTTTAAAAAATTTAAATATTCTTAATATTAATAGATATTAGCTATTTAGTAACTATATATATTTTATCTAACTTTATTTTAAGTTCTTTTTAGTTTATAATATACCTTAAGAATTTAACTTTCTATTAGTAGAATATATATTTTAATAGTTTAATATATAGTTATAACTGCTATAACTTCTATAATATCTTCTAAATAATTTCAGTATATTTCTTTTTTATTTAAAAGTAGATAATAATATTATTTAGATATATAATATAGTAAGTATTTAGTAATTTAGTAAGTATATAGTAAATATATACCTAAAATATAGTAGGGGTATTTATTAATTTAAAGAGTACAATAATATACTTAAAGTAGCTATATCTTATATAGAAGGCAGTCTTCTAGTAATTTTTCTTTTTAATTTAAATTTAATAGTAAGTATCTTAAATATTAAGCTTTATAAACTATTTAGCTTCTATTAGTCTATTAAAAAGCTTTTTAATTAGCAGTAAGAAATAATAGTTTTTTACTATTACTATATTTAAACTATAGTAATCTATATAAATTCTAATTTCTCTATTCTTTTTAAATATAAATAGAATAAATACTTTAATACTATTTATTAAATAATTAATCTATCTGCTTACTATATTCTTAATAAGATATTTATAAATAATAGCTACCTACTTTTATTAGTTAGATATATTCAGTTTAATAAGAGTTTTTTTACTTCTATTAATTTAATAGAGTATTTTACTTTTTTAAGAAGTAATAATACTTTAGCTGCCTTTTTACTAAAGATTTTATATTTTAATTTAAACTCTAAAAGTAAAATTCCTACTTTCTCTATTTAATTCTTACTTAAGGCAGTTATTAGTTACTTATTTAGTAAGAGTACTCTATATATATATATTATATATATTTTTTCTTTATTCTCTATTAAATCTCTTATAAATAACTTTAAATTCTTGTAAGGATCCAACGAGGGCTCGGGGGGTGCCGGCCCGGGATGCCTTATCAATAGATGTGCGGCACGATTGAGTACGCTAGGTTACTCTGAATCGCTTGATCTTTTGCCTCAACAGGCTATGGGTCTTTGTGCGGGTCGGGCATGCCGCCCCAACCCTTATATTATAGCTCTCTTAAGATAGTATTATCAGTATTTAAATAACTCTATAATAGCTATTAATTTATAATCTGGAGTTCTATAATTTAGCTCTACAGGCTGGAATTTATAAGACCAGAATGCAATTAGATAGTATTATTCTAACTTACTTAATTGAGATATAATTCTAGCTATTATAAACCCAGAGGTATTAATCTTTAAGTAGATAGAAAGAGATAGGTTATAGTGCCTTAGAAGCAGTGCCTCTTAAAAAGCTTAAATAAGCCGGCAGAATACTCTCCTTTCGGCCTTATTTAGTATAATATACTTTAGTTTCTTCCTCTTTATACTCCCCTTCAGTAAGTTACTTAGGGGGGTAGAGATATCTAAATACCTATAGATAAATCTGTAATAAAAGTTACAGAATTCCAGAAATATTTAAATCTCTCTAAAGGTTTTAGGTTCTTTCTATTTAGCTATAGTCTAAACTGTTACGCTGGTAGGGATTCACTGAGGATTCAGTAACGATAGTCAGGCAGAGAAAAGGTATATTGGAAAACATATTAAGACTGAAGCTTGCTCCTCTTCTATATTAGAGGGGCTATGCTACTATATCCTTAAGGTCTAATATATATATTAATCTCCAACCTTAGGTATCTTCAAACTATAATATTAGAATGACTTATCAGCTAGCTGATTGTCTCTTTACTCTTCTGTGATTCTTAATACCACTCTTATTATAATATCCCCCTATCAACCTGCAGTATTCTTACTAGGTAGTTAATAATTGATTTAGGAATACAGTAATTAATCTTAATAGCGATTTTACTTGGGATTTAGAGCTCTATTATTTAGAAAACCTAGAGTTTAGGACTAATAATACTGGTGGTTAGTAGGGCTGTAATATTAATATAATCAGTAGGATATTACTATAAATTACAGTATATTTATAAATTATACAGTCTGTTCTAATTTTTTGTTAGAGCTTGAATTTTTATTAGCTTATTTAATTTTTATTTAGGGAGTAATTATAGAGGGAGTAATTATATTTATATTGTATATACTTATATAAATATAGCCTTATATATCTATCTTTATTTCTCTTTTTTATTATTATAATCTTATAGGCCTATATTGCCTACTATTTTTTCTTCTAGCTCTATTAAACTTATTAATTTCTTTAAATATTATACTTCTTTTAACTCCCTTTTAAGCTATTATTTATTTAGGATATATATTTAGCTGCACTCCTTAAAGTGCTATTTATACTGGTTTTAATCTAAACTCTAGGTTCTTATTTCTATATCTCTTTTTAACTAAGGTTTCTAGTATTTAGTGTATATTATATATTTATTTAGTTTTATCAGCTAGTTGTAATATTTAGTCTAATACTACTAAGGCTTAAGAGTCTTTTAATCTTCTTTTAGTCTTTTACTTATTTTAAAATACAGTCTCTATTTGCTATTATTACTGTAATTAGACTAAAGGAATTTATAATCTATAAGTATTTTTCTTTTCTTTAACTTAGCTTAAGCTAATTTAGTAGTATTTCTGTAATAATAGAGGGAGATATCTTTAATTTTAGCTAGTTATATAAGTTTACCCTTTAGTTTCTCTTATATTAAAATAATTATAATACTCTACTCTTTTAGGCCTCTACCTATTAGAATATAATTACCCAATCTGCAATCCTCTTAATAAAGACTTTTTATACTATTAAGAAATTATATTCTTAATATTTTAGTATTTTTAGTATTAAATATTTAATAGTAGTAAGTATCTCTTGCTTCTTAAGGATATTTCAGTTTAATTACTAACTTTCTTATAGAAGGCTTATTTCTAATATAAGACTATAGTTAAAAACTATTATCTTACCCTAGGTACTAGCGAACTTTTATATACAGTTATAAGTTTAGATCTTCTCTATCTCTTAGGGTATTTACTAATATTCTGACTAAAAATACTCTAAAAAAGAGGTTTATATCTAGATTAATTGCTGCTACTCTTACTTATGAATATCTAATAAGAGTTTTTCAGCCTTAATAGCTATAAAAGGTACCTTTTGCTACTCTATAGAGTTTTAGCTGACTCTAGCTTTCCCTAATAAGAATTAGAGGGTTATCAATTAAGTTACTAAATAGGCTCCCCAGGAGAATATACTTTAAATCTCTAAGTTGACTTTTATAAACTCTATTAAGAAGTTCTCTACTGGTAAGAGGTCTGATAAGGAAATAAAGAGTAGTAATTAGGGCTTTTTGTATTTTAACCCTAATTTATTAGGTAGTTAGTATTTCTTTTAGTTAATAGTCCCTCTATATATCTATATACTAACCCAGCTTTAGCCTTTTATTTAAATTAATCTGTTATCTGGGCTTTTTACAGTCTTTCTCTTTTTGCTTTTACTTTCTTATCTAGCCTTATATTCCCTAGGTGTCTGTATTTTTACTTAGCTTTTACAGCAGTATTTTAGTATTTATAGATTAATTTAAGAGAATATACTATATTATCTTCTCTAACCTATTAATTATACTCTAAGGGCTATTCCTTCTATTTCACTAGAAAGTAGGTCTTACTTTATTGTTTCTTCTTATTCTTAATCTTCTTTACTTTCTACTTAGGGTTATACTCTTTAAGGTTAGATATTAGTAGGAGTTTAAATTAATCTTAGTCTTTTAAGTGCTATAGCTCTAAAAGACTAATATAGAATATATTATAGATATAGCTATATTTATCTGGTAATATTAAGTAATATACTTATAAGCTAATTTCTCTTAATAATTTAAAAAGGTTTAATATATTTTAATACTAGCTTATATTTTTCTTTCTTAATATTAAGGTTTTTAGTTATAAGGCTAATTAGGCTGCTAATTTTAAGGGAAACATTCTTATGTTATCTATTATAATTTTTTAGCCTATCTTTTTACTACTTTTTCCTAATAAACTTTAAGTTTTTTATATAATTTTTTAAGGCAATATACTTTAATACCAGCCTTTAATACCCCCCTTCTAAGTGTATCGTCCTTAATATACAGCTTTAAGTTGGATATATAGCTTAGTAGGGCCTTAAATAGAGGAATACTAATTATACTGTTTTTAGCACTATTATATATATATATTATATAGTATATAAAAGAGCAGTCTAATTAGTCTGTTACTTATTAATAAAGTATCTTAGGTAATATTTAAGGATTTAGTTTATTCTTTCTGTTTGCCTATCAGTCTGTAGGTAAAATACTATTAATAGCTATTATTTAATATTACTCTAATAGTATAGCTCTAACTAGAAATTACTTATAAATATCAGTTTTCTATTACTAATAATCCCCCTTAGTAACCTATATTATAGCTTAATCTTATTATAGAAGAGTTCTACTAACTCTACAGTATTAATTGTTATTAGAATAGAAAGAAATACTAAAAACTTAATATATTAGTTAATAATTACTAGTATAGTATCTACTTCCTTTTCTTTATACTATATAGATAGAAGACTTATAATAAAGTCTATTAAGATTTCTTATTAGAGTTCTATTAGAATTAGAAGGGATTTAAGCTTACTATATAGTTAATATCTTTTTATTATTACTTTTTAGCAGACTGTATAAATCTCTATTTAGTTCTTAATATTATTTTTAATTCTAACTTAATAGAATCTTCTTTAGAGAAGTATTTTAGTTCTTTTAACCTTAAAATAGCCTATAAATAGATTATTATAGTAAAGCTGTAATAGTATATACTTTACTGATTCTTTATTTAGAATAAATAGTTGCTCTTTAAAGTAAAGTAGATCCTCCTTAAAAGACTATAATTCTTCTTTAAGGTTAGTTACTATAGAGTTAACCCTCTTTTAGTACTAAGTCTCTAGATCTTTATTTTAAAGGAAATAGATTAATTCTATAATTAGTTAAGATACTACAGTCTTATAGATTTACTCCTAAAAAGTAGCCTTCTTAACCTTAATTAGGGAGACAGATAGTCTATATTTAGTCTTCCTTTAGGCCTAATAGATCTAATTTTTTAGAGTTAGCTGTATAAGCTCAACCTCTAGAGGATTTACAGAGAACTTATTCTCTTTTTTACTAATATCCTTCTGACTTTAAGCCTATAGCTTCTATAAGTTAGAGTGCTTCTGCAGGAGATAAAGTAATTCTGCTTTAGCTAATTAGTATTCTAATTAATTAAATAGTTTACTATTTAGGGGTATTTTGCCTTTAAATTCTAGCTATTTTAATAGACTATCTACTAGATTTATTTTTTTAGATCTATACTTTATTATAAAGTTATAGGGTATAAGATAGATATACTACTTAATCTGCTTACTATTAAGTCTTAATATCTTTATAAATATCTATAAATTCTAATAATTACTTAGAACTTTAATAGGAGTTATAGCTCCCTTAAGATAGTATTGTTAGTATTTAAATAACTCTATAATAGCTATTAATTTATAATTTAGAGTTCTATAATTTAGCTCTACAGACTGGAATTTATAAGATTAGAATGTAATTAGATAGTATTATTCTAACTTATTCAGCTGAGATATAATCCCAGCTATTATAAATCTAGAGGTATTAGTCTCTAAGCAGATAGAAAGAGATAGATTATAATATCTTAAAAGTAGTGCCTCTTAAAAAGCTTAAATAAGCTGGTAGAATACTTCTCTCTTAGCTTTATCTAGTATAATACACTTTAGTTTCTTCCTCTTTATACTCCTCTTTAGTAAGTTACTTAGGGGGGTAGAGATATCTAAATACCTATAGATAAACCTACAATAAAAGTTACAGAATTCTAAAAATATCTAAATCTCTCTAAAGGTTTTAAGTTCTTTTTACTTAGCTATAGTCTGAACCTACTTAGGATCTATTAATACCCCTTTAGTTAAGAGGAGAAACCCTAAGAACTCTACCTATTGCTAATAAAACTTACACTTAGCAGCTTTAATATATAACTTAGTACTGTAGAGGCAATTAAGTACTTATTATAAGTATTTTATATAGGATTCTTAATTCTTTAAGTAAATTAAAATATTATCTAAATAGGCTATATAAACTGTATCTATTAGCTCTTAAAGAGCTTAATAGATATAATCTTAGAAGGTAGCTAGAGTATTAGTTAGTTTAAATAGTATAACTAAATACTTAAAATAACTATATTAGGTGTAAAATGCAGTCTTCTATTTATCTCCCTCCTTAATATATATCTAATAATAGGTATTCTTAATATTAATCTTTAAAAAGAACTTAGCGTTTTTAATATAGTTTAGAATCTCTGCTATTAAGAGAAGGGAATATTAGTTTTTCTTTATAATAGTATTTAGCCCTTAATAGTCTATATAGAGTCTTAGACTTCTATTCAATTTAGGTATAAAGAGAATAGGTATTTCTACTGGACTCTTAGAATATTAAATACAGCTATTTATTAAGCTTTCCTTAATATACTTATAAAGAGTCTGTAGTTTCTTTAGCAATAGTGAGTATATCAGTCTAAAAGGTAGCTTCTTTTTAGGAAGTAGCTCTATACTATAATTAGCAGAGCGATAAGGAGGGAGAATTCTTAAGCTTTCTGTTAAAAATATATCCTAATAGTCTAGCAGCTTAAAAGGAATTTCCTTCTTTTTTAATCTTATTAGGGATTTATCTTTAGGGATTCAGTAGGATTTATTAAGGACTGTAATACTATAAACCTTAGCTATATTCCTATATAGTTACTGAAATTTATACTTAGAAATTATCTTTAGGCTAGTTTAGGATATCTTAAAAACCTATATTTAATTTATAGGGTTTAATATTATAGCTATCTTCTGTAATATTAGTATTACTAGAATTACAGAACTCTTATTAAGATTTAGATCCTCTCTTAATACTAGCTATTATCTGTATAAATAACTTTTTCTGTTCCTAAAAATCCATTATTATAAGAGGGACTATTTAAGTATTTTTAATCTTATACTCTAAACTACTAACTGCCTTTAGATTTAGAACCTTAATCTTCTTTAAATAGAGTTATAAGCTCTAAGTAAGTTTATTACTAATTATATTAACTTTAGCTTTAATATTTAAGATAACTAAAGTCTCAGTAGACATTCAGGCCTAAATTGTAATCTTAGTAGTTATTTATTATATAACTTTAAGAGTTAAGTCTTTAGTCTCTATTAAGTTATTTATATTAACTAAGTCTTTTTTTCTTTAGGTTTTTTAGACCTTAAGTTTTTCTTTCTTTTTATTTAGATATTAAAAAGTAAAGTAATTCTTACTATTGCAAATATAGTATTTTTTAAACTTATCTTATTTATCTTTAGGGTTTTTTTTCCTTCTTTTTAAGTTTAAGTTATTTTCCTACTAATCTTCTTAATCTTTCTATTAGGTCTTAATTAAGAAAGTATTTTATAATAACTTTTTTAGGAACTTAACTTACCGCTCTAAGTTATCCTTTTCTAATTTCCTTTTCTTTCTATACCTATATTTAGTATTTTAGATTTAAAATATAAATACAACTAATTCTTTCTGTTTAACTGAAATTTAAGCTCTACTCTAGAGGATAATTTACTATTATAAAGTAAGTTGTAATTTTATAAGATAAAAATTCATTTAGGTCTCTTTTAGTATAGGCTTATTATATTTCTTAAGGAAATTAAGGTAAATATAGAAGTTATATAGTAATTAATCTTTCTATTATTTAGCTAATTTTAAGTTAGTAGTAATATTAATTATATAGTTCTTAGGATCTTTAACTAGAATATCTATTTAAGTCTTAAACCTTAACTAGCTATTACTAAAAGCTATCTGTATTTTTAGGTCTTTAGAGTCTAAATACTAATACTAGTAGGTTTAGTCTTTAACCTCTATATTATTTAGAACCTTTAGAATCTTATTTTTATTCTAATAGTATATATACAGTATATCTATAAAGACTTATTCTATCTCCCTAAGCTATTTAGCTTATTTTTAAATGGTTATTAGAATCTTAAGAAGTATAATATTTTTAACTCTTATTTTAGGAAGATTACTATCTAATAATAAGCTTGATTTTAGAGGCAAGTTATAATTATAATAATATTATACCTAATATAATAAGTAAGGCTTTTCTAGAGATTAAAATTATCTTAAAGTAGTCTTTTATAATTCTGCCTTTAGGCTTTTTAAGGCAGCTCTTATATAATATACCTTCTGTATTAAGGCTATATAAGCCTACTTCTCTTTTTTTTCTATTAATTTATTAAGGGGTAATAGATTTAGGTATAGAGTTAGTAGTTAAGCTAGCTGCAAACTAAATTATAACTTAATCTCCTCTAATTTAACTATATTATCTTTAAACTCTACTAACTTATCTTTATTTAGGAACTTTTATAAGGTTTGTATACTCCCTCTAACTTTCTTAATAGTAGGCTGCTATTCTAATAAAGAATAGGTATTCTGTTAGGGTTCCTTTAGAGAGTAATTATACTTCTAGTAGGATACTATTTTTTTAGTCTGAGTGACTATAAGAGAAGCTTTAGAATGTTATACTGATAGGGATTTACTGAGAATTTAGTAATAATAGTCGGGCAGAGAAAAGATATATTGAAAAATATATTAAGACTGAAGCTTGCCCCTCTTCTGTATTGGAGGGGCTATACTGCTATATTCTTGAGGTCTGATATATATGTTAATCTCCGACTTTAGGTATCTTTAAACTATAATATCAGGATGATTTATCAGCTAGCTAATTGTCTCTTTACTCTTCTGTAATCTTTAATACCACTCTTATTACAATATTATTATTATTATTAGTTATTTATAGCTGCTATAGGTAGGTCTTATATTTTAATATAGGTTTAGTATATTAAAACAGTTTACTAGCTGTCTGTAGCTATAAAAATAAGATTTAGTGCTAGCTAGCTGTTAATATTCTGGCTGTTATTAACTGCTTAAGGAGGTATTTAAATTTTATACTCTAGCTGTTATAGCTTTCTTTTTTTCTTTCTTTTTTAGAGTCTTATAAGTTAACTTTTATTCTTTCTTCTTACTGTACTAATAGTATTTCCAATTTAAGTTTATATTGCTAATCTTATTATATTAATAGGATTTTATCGATAAGTTAGTATTTTTCTACTTTTAGCTTACAGTATAGTCTCTAACTTCCTATAGTAAGAATAGTAGCAGTAATAATAATAATAATAATAATACAGTATATTCCTACTATATACTTACTGCAGTTATTTATACTATAGCTAACTTATTAGATAATAATAAAGAAGATAATAATAATAATACTAGAGACTCTAGTATAGTTTTATATTAAATCTATTAGAGTTCTAATAGCTAATCTATCTATAGATAAAAAAAAAAGAGAAGAGTTAAAAAGAATACTCTTAAGAAGTTAGAATTAATATACTTTACTCTTTATTCTATATATATTATATAGATATATAAAGACAGCTTAATAGATCTCTATAGAAATTAAGTTAGTAAGTTTTCTATTTCTAAATTAAATTTAATATACTAATAATATATAGATATAGCAGTAAGTAGCTATATAGCTTATATATATATATATATAGATATATATACTTCTAATATTTGCTGTAGTTACTAATACTTAAGTATTAGTAGTTATCCTTCTGTATAAAAATAGAGAGATTAATATAGATTTAAGTTACTTTTAATTTAGGTTTACTGCTAATACTATCTATTTAGAAGGTAGACCTTTAGAAGCTTAAAGATAAAGCTATAAGAGCTAAGAGTTAGATACCTCTAGTATACTTATATACCCCTATAGTTATTACTATAAGATTATTATCTAACTAGCTTATTAAGCTAGCTAGTAGGAAAATCTATATTACTAAAGTACTTAAGTATCTTAAAGCTATTATAGGTTTAATTCTAGCTGCCTTAGTTAAGTTCTTATAGTAAGAAAAGGCTACTAAAGCTAAAAGAGAAATAGAAGATATAAAAAAAAAAGAAGGAGGATAAAAATAAGGTAAGTCTAATAGGGAGGTAAGCAGTAATAAAAAAGGGGAAGAGTTAGTAGGTAGAAGATATAATTAATATAGGCTTAATAAGTTAGTATTATAGGCTCAGTATATAATATTATATATATATATAGGCTGGTTTTTTTCTCTTTAGGGGTTTTCTAAAGTATATTAAGTACTCTTTTTAAAAGAGTCTTAAAGTGCTATTACTAGTTATACTATAAGCTTATTAGTTCTATATTAAACTTATTATAGTATATTATATAGAGCTATATTATATATATTAGAAGTAGGGAATTAATTAGAGCTATAGAAACTAATAGGTAAGAGTATAGACTGTATCTAGCTTTAAGAGTTAAATAGTAAGTTTATACTAATTCTAAAGTGGATTTAAGATAAATCTATATTATTCTATATACAGTAGGCAGTAGAGAAAGATATAATTTAGAGTCTTATTTATATTTCTATATTAATACTGCAGTAAGACTATATTAGGTATATATATCTATTAAAGAGAAAGCTTTATAAATTTAGTCTTTTTATATATAGTTAGATAAGTATTAAACTTTTATATTTCTTCAGTCTGTTATAAAGTTAGGTAATTTTCTTTCTATTAAATAGTAAGCTTAATTTAGCTAGTTTAATTCTATTTTAAGTCTGCCTCTTATATAATATATAATAGGCTTAGTTCTACCTTTTCTACTATTCTTAAGATATATATTTCTGAATTTAGACTTATTTAGGCTGTTTGTTACAGCTAGACAGCTAGCTAGTAAGCTAGTCTTTATACTTCTATATTAGGCAGCACTATAAAGCTCTCTGCCTTTTCTATTAGATTTACCTTATAGCTACTATAGCTACAGTTTATATATAAGTATTTCTATTCTTTATTATTTAAGGCAGCTATAGAATCTAGTAATATATTTATTAAAGTAAATATTAAGTAGTAGTATGCCTAACCTACTCTTAAGAAGCTATACTAGAGTAACTTTATAGGCCCCTCCTACTATAAATATAGAGCTTAAATTTACTCTACTATAAAAGCTCTTACTAACTCCTATAGATTTTTACTTAAGGGGGTAGACTTATAGAATATACTAGTACTATAGCTAATAGTAGCTTTAATAACTTAAGTATATATTTATCTGTAAGGATATGCGCTAGCCCGAGGGCTTGCTGAGGACTCGCTGTGCTGCGGCGCGGGACCTCCCTTATAACCTGTTATGTGGCACGATTGAGTAACGCTAGCTTACTCGAATTGGTTGATCTTTTTGGCCTAACGGCTGGGACGATCTATTGCAAGGTTGGGCATGCCGCCCCAACCCTTACATTATCTTACTGCTATAAGGTTAATACTCTATATACTTATAGTAATTATAGTAAGAGCCTACCTTTAATACTTTAGTTTGCCTTTAAGCTTAAAGATATAAGGTTTCTATAGCAGTTTCCAGTTAATCTAAAGGCCTAAAAACTAAACTATCTAAACTAATACTATTAGGTTATTATTAAGTTAGACTTAAATTTAATCTGCCTAGTAGCCTTATATAAAATAGAGCAATTTAGCTTTATTCTACTTAAAGATTATTCTATTATATATTAGGTCTAATTAGTATAAATCTCCTATACAGCTTTAAGCTATATCTATATCTTTACTGCTAAAGTTCTAAAGGTAAATAGGTTTATATTATCTGTAAATTTAATAATAATTACTCCTTAAGCTCTTTTAAGATTTTTATAGAGGCTTATAATAAATAGAATAAAGAGTATTAGTAATAGTAGCAATTTCTATAGTACTTTAGCTTTAATTTTAAATAGCTTAAATACTATACTATTAAATTGAATTTATACTGTATGTACTATAAGATAGCTTATAAGCTAGTATAATAGCTATAGTAGAATATCTATTTTCTATAGAACTGTAATAAGCTTTCTATAGTCTACTAAGTTAAAAAGCTATAGTAAAGTCAGCTTAAAGTAGTAAGGCTATTTTATACTAGTTCTATACTATTTATACTATTTTAACTATAACTATAAGAGCTAGCTCTATAGATCTCTTTATATAGTTATCTATTTAACTTTTAGATAGAAGCCCTCTTATTTCTACTTTAGCTGTAATATACTTTCTAACTACTATTTCTATAATCTTACTTATTATATTAAGTAGGAAAATAGGTTTCCAGCTAGTAGCTATTTATTATTACTTAAGTATCTTATTTAGCTTTAGAATTACTATAATAAATATACTATAGAACTAAATTAAAAAGTACCTAAAAGTAAAGCTTATATTTATAATTATCTATAAGACTTCTAAAAAGAGTCTTCTATAGGCTTTTAGAAATTCTATTAAAATACTATTTTTATCTAGTGCCTTTTAGAACTAAATACTTATAAGAACTTTATAGATCTTATTAATCTCTATATAGATCTATATTAAGTCTATAATGTTATCTAATAGAGAGAGGTTATTTAAAATAGATAGAGTGTTACTATTATCTACTTATAGCTTTAGGAAGAATCTTATTACTAATATAGTTACTTTATCTATATAATTAGTTACTAGCCTAATGTTATTTAGCTAGTTTAAAGATAGAAGCTATAGTAGGGTCAGCTTAATCTTACTATAGAGCTAAGTCTATTTCTTAATTTCCCAGAATAAAATAAGCTTTTATTTTATTACTTTAGCTAGTAGGTTTCTTTAAGTAATCTAATAGGCTGTATTAATATTTTAATCTTACTAAATATAGGCTACTAGTAAATTATTTTAATTAGCTTACTGATCAGTCTATTAGTACTTACAGTAAGCTTACTTAAGTTATCTAGTTAAAATTATAGTATTATAGTTTTACTATAGGTTTCAGGCAGGCTTAATATATTTATATATTAAGGTAGTATAGACTGCAATAAGATAGAGCTACTTAGCTATTTAAGCTACAATCTAATTAAGTTAGTTCTCAGTCTTAATAGAGTCTTCTAACTATTATAGGTAGATATAGACTTTATATTCTGCTGTCTGTAGGTTAGTTATTTTCCAGTTTAAAGTAGGAGTAAATTTAGAGTTAGATATAGTATATATAGAGCTAAATTATAGTTACTATATAAAATAGTTAGAGCTATTAAGGTTATAGTTAGTATCTAAATACTAAAGATTAAGCTCTTTACTTATCTATATAAGGTTAAAAATACTATTATAGCTATCTTTAGATACTCTAGTAACTATACTATAAAGTGTAATAAGGGCAATTTAAAATTAAATTACAACCTTAAGGAGGCTGTTTATACTCTAAGATTATTATCTATAGTAGTCCTAAAGTAAGTAGTAAAAGTTAAAGTCTTTAAGTAGAATAGTATAGTTATTTAGTTTAGCTTCAGTAAGAGCCTACAGTATAGAGGAGTTATTTTTACTATTTAGAAAGTTATATATAGATATTATTTAGTATTAGGGTTTAGTAAATATTATACTTATATAGTCTTTTATTAACTTAAAGATTTATATAACTTAAGCCTATAGTACTTATAGATATAGAGAATTATATAGCTACTATAGAAGACTATATAGTAGTTTAATATACTTAGGTATAATAAAATATTAGTTAGTTTTAACTGTATTACTTCTATTAGTGTAATTATATTATATATAGTATATACCTATAGTACTAAATATATTAGGGTTAGCTTTTTATATATATTCTATAGAAAGATTTATATTAATCTTATAGAGAGGAAGATATATTATTAATAAAGTTTATAAGAAGTAATAATATACTCTTAATATAGCTCTATATTAGTAATAAGCTATATAAGATTTAAGATTACTTATTAATTAATTCAATAGAGTAATTTAGTTATTTAGAGCTTTAAAATTTAAAAGAGGGGTTTAAGAATGTCTATAAAGGTAAACTTAAGGTATTAGGTATTATTATCCCTAAATTTTAAAAGTCTATTAGAGTATTTTTATTTTACTCTTTCTTAATATAGTTTTACTATAGAGTAGAATTAACTCTATACTAAATAGTCTTTTTTATAGAGAATATAGTAGTATAGAATTTCGTTTTTCTTAGCAGAGTAATTCTTATATACTGTACCTCTATATTATCTACAGGTTGAATTTACTTTATATATTTAGGTAATATATCTAAATTTAAAGTAGGAAAAGTATTATATAGGCTAGAGGCCTTTTTTAAATAGCTTATAGTTATAAAGTTTAATATTAAGTAGTAGTCTGTTATTATATAGGCAGTTAGTATCTTAAATTAAAACTGTATATAGAATTAAATTTACTTTTAGATTAAGCTTAAATTAGCTTTTAGTCTTTTTAATCTATATAATTTTAATATTATTTATATATTTAATATTAGCAATAAGTTTATTTATATTATTCAGTATAGCTATAAGTTAAATTCTTTTTACTATTATTCTAAATATTAGGCAGGCTAATATAGCTTTCTTACTAAAGGCTATATCTATCTAATTATTATTATATATAGCTTTAACTTTATCTAATATTAAGAATATTAAAACTATATCTCTACTTAAAAGGTATCCTACTGTAATAATATTATTATTGCCTTAAGCTCTATTTATAGCTACTATAGTATCCCTTAGGATTCTACTCTTTATATCTAAAGGGATATTATAGGTTTAAACTGTAACTTTATATTTAGCTTAACTTTAAGTTAACTACTTACTAAAGCCAGTATATATTAGAGTTAGGCTTTAAATAGCTATAAATATATAGAAGGATTAAAATAAATTGCTTATAGCAGTAAGTACTACAGTAAGGGCAGTTATAATAGCTATTATAACTACTTTAGTAATTTTTACTATTATCTATTTCTTTACAGTAGAGGTTATAGTATTAGTATAGATATATATCTTATATATATCAGTATAGGCCTAAATAACAGTTTAAATCTATTTAAGGAGGTTAAAAGGGATAATTCCAGTAATAGTATTATATATACTTTCTTTTTAATATTATTAGCTGGTATATAAGTTACTTTCTTAGTAGGTTTTTTTACTAGTCTGTATTATATACTGACTTATATTTATAAGGGGGTTATACTAGCTGTACTTAAGACTAATACAGCTAGAATTAATTACTATTAGTAATACTGCAGTATCTTTACTGTAAGCTTAATATACTATTAGTTTTAGTCTAAAGAAGGTCTATAGAGTTTAAATTTAATATTAAAGTGGTTTTTAGGGGTAGTTTAGAGCTGTAATAGCAAGTATTAGCTTAATATTATAGAAGTTAATAGCTCTATAGTAGTTTAATAGTATATATTTTAATATTATTTACTTATTAGATATTTAATATAAGATTCTTAAGTAAGTTTTTTATATAATTAGTTAAAACTTTTTTAATAACTATTATAAACTATTTTAAGATTTAATATATATTTATATTAAAAATAATAGAAATTTAAATATTACTTTTTAAAAGATTTATAATTAATCTATAGAAGAAAACTATAATATTTCTATTAAAAAAATAATATAAAATTACTATAAGTAAAAAATAGCTCTTTAAAAAAATATAATTAGTAATTACTACTATATTTAATAGTATATAAACTATAATATTATAAGAGTTAAAATACCTTAAGATATTACTTTACTTTAAAGTAAGGTTATATAATTTAGTATTTATAGCTCTATTTAATAAGTATATAATCTATACTTACTAAATAAACACTTTATAATATAGTAAACTCTACCTTTAGATTTTATATATTACTCTAATAAGACTAACTTTTATAATTTATTTATTTCTACACTCTACTTAAGTTATTAGTATATTATATAAGATATAAAAAATATAAAATACTACTAAATATACTAGTTATACTATAACTGTAAAATAGCTACTTACTGTAATATAAAAAGAGAATTATAAACTATTAAATATAAAATAAAAAAAAGAATTACAGTTTAATATAGATAACAATTTAGATAAATTTATCTGTAAAAACTGAACTATTTTATTACTAGCTAAAAATCTAGATCTACCTATATATAGCTAGACTAAAAGTTAATTTTTTAAATTAGAATATTTAAAGTCCTAAGAGATATAGTTTTATAGCTTTATATTATAGGACTATTTAATAAGTACTTAATAAATATATAAATTTTATTATAAGTTAATATTAGTTTAAATTTTACTGTTAGTAATAATAGTCTAATAGGCTATAGTAGAATAGTATTTTAAAGCTTAATAGTAAAAAGACTATATCTTTTAGATATATTTAATAGAGTAAATAGAAAGAATAGTAAAATTAAAACCTCTAAAAGAATATAAAAAGTCTCTTTAGTATACTTATATAATTCTTTAAGAGAATATAACTAGTATAAAAATAGATAACTAAATTTATACTATTAAAAAAGCTAATAATATAAAGGCTATAGCTAAAAACTACTAAAAAATTAGCTAGTTTATTAGTAGGAGTAGCTATTAGTGCAGACTATATCTATCTATAGGATAGAAGCTAGAGATAGTAAGAAAATAAAGAAAAGTAATAATCTAGCTGTTACTAGAGGAGATAAGATATAGGAAGCAATTAATCTACTGCTTTCTAATATCTTAAAAAAAGAAGAAAAAATAAATATTAATAAAAGCTGCTATAATAGCTATAGTATAATAAGCGTAATATAATAAAGATAGAAACTTAATTAGAAAAAGGAAAAAAAGTGTGTTATTTTAATTTCTTTAAGCAGACTAAATACATTAAGTAGGGCTATAATAAGCTAGCTATTAGCCTCTATAGTATTAAAACTCTAGAAGAACTATTAGCTTTATTATACTAGTTAAATATAAAGCTCTATATTTTATTATAGATTTAATAGTAAGTATATACTAAAAGCTTAATAAACTTAAAATAGAAAGATATAAGAGTTAGGGCGGCATACCTAACCTTACAATAGAAGGTTCTAGCCGTTAGGCCAAAAAGATCAAACAATTCAAGTAAACCACATTACTCAATCGTACCGCACAATAGGTTATAAGAGAGGTCCTACGCCGCAGTGCAGCAAGCCCTCAGCAAGCCCTCGGGCTAGCGCACATCCTTACAATTATCCCCCCCTCTCTAACAGCACGTCCCGGGCTGCTTACTTATCAGTAGGTGTAGCGGACCTCTTATACTTCAGGCGCACAGAGCCTCTTCTTGCAGACTGTGTGTAGGGCCACTAACGCCACAGCTTAAGGAACCCTACCCGTACGTGTGTGCTAGTGGGACTAAGCTGGTCCTCCAGCCTATAAGGATAACCACTATTGTCAACCCCCAGGGGCTAGGCCCCTATGAGCCCTCTAGCCTATTGCAGTCACAAGGATCTTTTCCAGGATTCGAACTGCGGTTTGAACTCCCAACCTTCTGCACAGCTAGTGGACCAGGGTTGTGAAATTACTTAGTATGGACTTAGTATGTACTAATCCAGCTTGGACTTAGTTAGTCCGTACTAATTTTAATTAGTAATTACTTAGTATTAGCTATACTAAGTAAATACTAAATTTAATTAGTACATACTAAGTCCGTACTAATTTAAACTAGTATTTACTTAGTATTTTACTAAGTAAATTTTTAGTATATTAGTACATTTTGTACTAACTTCTTATTTAGATATTAAATAGAAAAGTAACTATATTAGCTTATAGAGACTAAATAAATAAGAGTAATTTATGTAGAATAAGTTATATTTAAACTAATACTATTATAAAGCTTTATTATTACTAACTTCTTTTCTATTTTCTATTAATATTAATAATAAGCCTTATTAAAGTTTACTTAAAATTCTTATTTTAATAATAAGTCTATTATTTTTATTAATTATAAAAATAGTACTTTAAGCTTATTAAAAATAGACAACTAAAATAGGCTTAAGTATTTAGATAAGACTATTAGTACTATATACTATTTAGGTGTTTAATAATTTTTACTACTCCTATTAAGCCTTCTTTTCTTAAAGTCTCTATTTCTACCTTAAGTTAATTTCTAACTTTAAGTAATTAGAAAAAGAGTAATATAAGCTTAGTAAAAATAGATAACTACAGTAAGGTTAAGTAGTTAGATAAAACTAATAGTAATATATACTATAATTAGATTTAAACTAGGAAATAGAATTCTAACTAAGAAAAAATACTAATCTAACTCAATTTGCTCAATTTCTTCTTCAACTTCCTCTTCAACTTCTTCCCTATTTACCTCTTCCTCTTCCTTCCTAAAGTCATTAAAGCTCTTATTCCAGCTTTTTAGTAAAATTAGCTGCTTTACTGTATTAGGTAAAAGCCTATTTCTAGACTTAGTAATAATATTATTACTAATAGAAAAGGTACTTTCAATAGCAGCTGATATAGCTGGAATAGCTAAATACTGTTGAGCTAATATAGCTAGATTGGAAATCGAATTAAGTTATTTCTCCAATATTCTAGTATATTAGTCTATTAAATTAAGGTTAGTAATTAAGGTAATAGAAATAGCTAAAATAGAAAATACTAACCTTTTTAGGTAAGACTGCTTTATTTATATAAGTAAGGTATTCCTCTTCCTTAGGAACATTACTTATATAAAAGTCATTTTCAGACCCTTCATCAGAAGATAATTTATCTTCTAAGGAAGCTTCCTGACCTAATTCATCAAAGGATAAATTAGACCCAATTGGCTGTTGAAAATCTTGTCTTTATAGCTTAATTCTATTTAATAATTAGTAATTAGAGATTAAAATTAGAAATAGGTTAAATAACTTACTTTTGATAATCAGCCTTAAATAGGCTAATTAAATCCTGACTAATAGATGGATAAAAAGCTAATAAGCGATTTTCTTTAAAGTGTATTAATTTAAACCTAGAGTCTAAAATAATACTAAAAAGATAGAGCTTATAGCTAGTTATATTTCTATTAGTAAGCTGCCGAGGAAAATATTTCTCAAGCTTATTTAAGCCAGCTATAATAGCTTGAGATAGCTTTAAATAAGCTTGAGACTAATTTAAAGATTAGCAACTAATAGAATAATATATAGAATTAAAAGGGAAAGCTTACTAATTGGGTATTTCCACTACTATAGCTAATAAAAGTATTATTTAAGCTTTCTAGCTTATTATAAATTTGATAAATAAATAATAAGCCTTCAGGCATAGTAGTATAAAATTGACCCTGTAATCTAGTTGAAGGCTTAACAAAGACTTTAAATAGTCTTTTAACCTCAGCTAGAAGAACCCAATTAAAATCAGTTAAAAAAACCTATATTTAACTATTAGTATTTTTCTAGCTTATTAAAATAGAAATTAACTAACCTCTTCAAACTCCTTATTAGTTATATTCTTATAGATATAAGATAAGGGGTCTTTTAATTCAATACTAGATTTAAGTATTCGAAATGTTAAATTCCATCTAGTAGAATTATCTAATTTAATTAACTTATAAGTAATAATAGTATAGAAATAAGCTTACCTAAGGGGACTTTTTTCTTCTTAGTAGAAAGCTGATTATCCTTTTGGAATTTAGCTATTCCTTCTTCTAATAGCTGTTTAACCTCAGTTGTATACTTAGTTAAAATAGCTATTCGTCGAATTTGAGTAATTAGAGCTATAGAAAAATTAGCTTAAGCTTTAAATTAAGGTTAATTAGATAACTTACTAGTAAGCTCATTACTAGAGCTATTTAAGATATCATTATCTAGATTAGATAATAATATCTCTGATTCCTTAGTTAAAAGGAATTCTTTAAGGATATATCCTGCGCTATAATATTAATTATATGCGCTATACAGCGAATATCATATCTAAATCTCTTATTTAAAGATAACATATAGTTATCTTTAAATACAGAGATAAAGGTATTATTATTAGCTGTATTATCTCTTGTAATACTATACGGTTATTTATTAGCTTATAGCTTAAATAGCCAGAATAATTAAAAATATACCTAAATATAGTATTTGCTGCAATTGAGGGATAAGGAATTAAGAAATTAAGAAATTCCCTATAGATATAAAGTCCAGTATGACTTTTAGTTAGCTGATTAAAGCCTATTTAGAAGTTAGTTAAATTAAGCTTATTAGCTAACTTCTAAATAGAAAATTATTATTAGTATAATAAAATCTTTACTTACTAATTAGCTTATAGATAAGGTTGAAATCCCTATCTATAAAAACTACAATAAGGCCTAAAAAGGCAATTTGTATATTTGAAGTCCAAATATTAAAGGTTAGAGAAAAAGACCCTAAGTCTGATATATTTTCCTCAAGTTGCTTATTAAGTTGTAATAAGCTACTATTAAAGGTATCTTTTAAGATACCTTTAATCTTCCACCTATTAATAGAAGGGCTAGCCCTATTAAAATTAGTATATTATAAAGTTAGAATTAAATTTAAAAAAAGAGAAAAACTTACTTATTATAATAGGTTAGAAGGTCTTGAAAAGTATAGGAATTTAAGATATTAAAAGATAGGTTATTTTCTATTAGAAAATAAAGGATCTTTTTTAAGGCTTCTTCTTTCTTAAAGCTACTTGATAAATCAAATAGGTCTAATCTAGATCTTTTAGTCCTAAGATTTAAGTCAAAGGGACTATTAAGCTTTAGAAAATCCGCTTCTAATAATTATTAGTATTCTATTTAAAATAGGCTCTTTTAAATAGTAAAAATAAAGTAAAATAAGGATAAAAAATAACTTACTTCTTTTCCTAGTAGATTCAGATTCCTTATTATAAGCAATATCTAGATGTTTATGCTTATAGTGTTTTTGGAAGTTAGAAGATTGAAATCCTCTAACTAATTCCACCTTTTTATAGTTACACCTATAAAAATATTAGTAATAACCTTATTTAATAGTTAAAAAGGTTAACTTACAAAGTGTAACTAACTTGTATTTTCTGCTTATGACCTTCCTTAAAAGGTAATAAGACCTTTCTAAATAAGCTATATTTAAAGATATAAGCTTTAGCAGCTTTATCTTCTGGAATAGCTTGTGAAGAAGAAGAAGCTATTTCTGAGTTAAGATCTAATTAGTTGAGACTATCTACTTCAGAAGGAGCTTAGAAGCTAGCTTCTTCTGAAAAGGGATTAGTCTCTGCCTCAGACTCAGAATAGAAAGAGTTAAATTCATCATTTAAATCCATTAGTTAAATCTATTATAAGAAAATAGGGATATAGAAAATAAGAAAGAAATAGATAGTAATAAAGTTAATAATAAGATAATATACTTAAATAAAGATACCTAGATTAGAAGGGGGATTAAGGGCTTATTTATAGTTAATTAACTAGTATAGTTTATTATTAATCTAGTTACTAGAATCTTCTAATATTTAATTATTAATCTAGTTACTAGAATCTTCTAATATTTAATTATTAATCTAGTTACTAGAATCTTCTAATTAGTAATATTAATTTCTAATATGTAATTATTAATCTAGATATTAAATTATTAATCTAGTTATTAAAAATCTTCTAATTAATAATACTGATTTATAATCTTTAATTATTAATCTTATTATTAGAATCTTTAAATTAATAATTGAAAATTCTTTATTAATAATTAATCTTCTAGAAGCTTCTATTTACTATTAAAAATAATAAAGTAATCTTAATTAGTAATTAATCTTCTAGAAGTTTCTATTTACTAATTATATTATTTAAAATATTAAAATAACCCAAATTAATAACTAATTATCTAGAAGCTTCTATTTACTAATTTTATTTCTTTAAAGCTTTAATTTACTAATTTTAGTATATTTTATCTATTTTAGGCTATTTAATAGATAGCCTTAATATATTATCTTTAATAATTCTATAAATTAGTATAAAAGTACTAACTAAGTACTAACTAATTGGAATTAGTAATTACTTAGTATTTAGTCCAAGGAATTAGTATTAGAATAGTATATACTAAGTAATTTAAAATTAGTATTTACTTAGTACTGTACTAATATCTTAGACTAAATACTAAGTAATTACTAAGTATATTTTTTTAGTAATTACTTAGTCCAAAAAGTACTAACTAATTTCACAACCCTATAGTAGACCCAATGCATACTTAAATAATTATAAGAGTTAGAGCGGCATACCTAACCTTACAATAGAAAGTTCTAGCCGTTAGGCCAAAAAGATTAAATAATTCAAGTAAACTATATTACTTAATTGTGCTGTATAACAGGTTATAAGAGAGGTTCTATACTGTAGTACGGCGAGCCCTCAGCAAGCCCTCGGGCTAGTGTATATTCTTATAAAAGATTTTATAGTCTTTTTATAGAAATAGTATATTAATTTAAGTTAAAAAGAGATTAAATTTTAAAATAGCTTAATAGAGCTATAATAGCTTATTAAGTAGTTTCTAATAGACTACTTTAATATATAAAGAGTAATTTATATATTTATAAATATAGCCTATATAGAAGATAATTTTATTTTAATATATTAATACTATTTTAATGTTTAATTTTAAGTAAAAAAAGAGATCTAAAAAATAAAAATTAATATTTTTTAAGTCTAAAAGTTAGTATAAAAAGCCTACTATCTATAGTAATATTTTAATAATAATAACTTACTATAAGAGTAAAAAAGAAATCTAATAGATTAAACTTAAAAAAGGCAATTTAAAACTTTCTAATTAAACTTCTTATATAGCTTAAGTTAGACTAAAAGATATACTTCTTAAGAGTAGAATTAATATCTCTTTCTAGCTAGAAGCAGTAAATAAAAATAAGACTATTTAAAGAAAAATAGTTATTAAATATCTAATAATCAGTCTATAAGTAGAAACTATAATAATATATATTACTATAACTGTAATTAAATAAATTATTTAGTAGGATAATACTCTAAATTAAATAAAAAAATAAAACTCCTAAAGACTATAGTAATATAGTCTATTACTATATATATATAGAAGAATTTAATTCTTTAGAAAATAAATAGATAGAGAATTTTAAATAAGGGAGTTTATACTTAAAGTTAAATTAATATATATTAGTTAGATTATTTAAAATAGAGTATTTATAATTTAAATACTTAATAAAGAAGAAGTTAGTATAAATATAGATATTTATATATAGATATTACTTATTAATAAGAAATTAATATAGAGGCTAAATTTAAAAGCTAGCTATAAATAGAAATCTGTAAGACTAAAGAGCTTTAATAGAGATATTATATTATTACTATTAGTATACTAACTAATATTCTTTTTAATAAACTATTAAAAATTCCTATAGAAAATCTACTAACTATTTATTAAGATATTATACTTTAAAAGAGTAAGTAACCTACTATTATCTATCTATATAATAGACTAAAAAGAGATTATTATTAATATCTATATATACTTATAGAGCTATAAGCTTATTTTAATTTAGAATTGTAAGGGTTGGGGCGGCATGCCCGACCCGCACAAAGACCCATAGCCTGTTAAGGCAAAAGATCAAGCGATTCAGAGTAACCTAGCGTACTCAATTGTGCTGCACATCTATTGATAAGGTATCCCGGGCCGGGCACCCCCCGAGCCCTCGTTGGATCCTTATATATAACTCCTATTAAAGTCCTAAGTAATTATTAGAATTTGTAGATATTTATAAAGATACTAAGACTTAATAGTAGGCAGACTAAGTAGTATATCTATCTTATACTCTATAACTTTATAATAAAGTATAGACCTAGAAAGATAAATCCAGCAGATAGTCCGTTAAGATAGCTGGAATTTAAAAGTAAGATACTTCTAAATAGTAAACTGCTTAACTAATTGGAATACTAATTAGCTAAAATAGAATTACTTTATCTCCTACAGGAGCACTCTAACTTATAGAAGCTATAAGCCTAAAGTTAGAAGGATATTAGTAAAAAAGAGAATAAATCCTCTATAAATCCCTTAGAGGTTAAGCTTATATAGCTAACTCTAAAAAATTAGATCTATTAGGCCTAAGGGAAGACTGAATATAGACTATCTGTCTCCCTAATTAAGACTAAGAAGGCTACTTTTTAGGAGTAGATCTATAAGACTATAGTATCTCAACTAATTATAGAATTAATCTATTTCCTCTAAAATAAAAATCTAAAGACTTAGTGCTAAAAGAGGGTTAACTTTATAGTAACTAATCTTAAAGAAGAACTATAGTCTTTTAAGGAGGGCCTACTTTACTTTAAAAAGTAACTATTTATCCTAAATAAAAAATCAGTAAAGTATATACTATTATAGCTTTACTATAATAATCTATTTATAGGCTATTTTAGAGTTAAAAGGACTAAAATACTTCTCTAAAGAAGATTCTATTAGATTGAAATTAAAGATAATATTAAGAACTAAATAGAGACTTATACAGTCTGCTAAAAGATAACAGCAAAAAGATATTAACTATACAGTAAGCTTAAATCCCTTCTAATTTTAATAGAATCCTAATAAGAAATCTCAATAGACTTTATTATAGATCTTCTATCTATACAGTATAGAGAAAAGAAAGTAGATACTATACTGATAATTATTAATTAATATATTAAGTTTTTAGTATTTCTTTTTATTCTAATAATAATTAATACTATAAAATTAGCAGAACTCTTCTATAATAAGATTAAACTGCAATATAGGTTGCTAAGAGGGATTGTTAGTAATAGAGAACTGATATTTATAAGTAATTTCTAGTTAGAGCTATACTATTAGAGTAATATTAAATAACAGCTATTAATAGTATTTTACCTACAGACTAATAGATAAATAGAAAGAATAAACTAAATTCTTAAATATTACTTAAGATACTTTATTAATAAGCAATAGACTAATTGGGCTGTTCTTTTGCATACTGTACAATATATATATAATAGTGCTGAAAATAGTATAATTACTATTTCTCTATTTAAGGCCCTACTAAGCTATATACCCAACCTAAAGCTGTATATTAAGAATAACATATTCAGAAGGGGGGTACTAAAGGCTAGTATTAAAATATATTACCTTAAAAAATTATATAAAAAACTTAAAGTTTATTAGAAAAAAGCAGTAAAAAAATAGGCTGAAAATTATAATAGATAACATAAGGATATTTCCCTTAAGATTAACAGTTTAGTTAGCCTTATAACTAAAAACCTCAATATTAAGAAAGAAAAGTATAAATTGATACTAAAATATATTAGACCTTTTTAAATTATTAAGAAAATCAGCTTATAAGTATATTATCTGATATTACTAGATAAGTATAGCTGTATCTATAATATATTCTATATCAATCTCTTAGAGCTATAGCACTTAAAAAACCAAAATTAACTTAAATTCCTACTGATATCTAACCTTAAAGAATATAACCCTAAGTAGAAAGTAGAGAAAGTTAAGAATAAAAAGAGGCAATAAAATAAGATTTACTTCTTAGTAAAATAGAAGGGATAGCCCTTAGAGTATAATTAATAGATTAGAAAAAACAATATAGTATATTCCCTTAAATTAATCTATAAATACTAAAATACTACTGTAAAAGCTAAGTAAAAATACAGATATTTAAAGAATATAAGGCTAGATAAGAAAGTAAAAGTAAAAAAAGAAAGACTGTAAAAAGCCTAAATAACAGATTAATTTAAATAAAAGGCAAAAGTTAGGTTAGTATATAGATATATAGAGGGACTATTAACTAAAAGAAATACTGACTATTTAATAAGTTAGAGTTAAAATATAAAAAGCTCTAATTACTACTCTCTATTTCCTTATTAGACCTCTTACTAGTAGGAGACTTCTTAATAGAGTTTATAAAAGTTAACTTAAGGATTTAAAGTATATTCTCCTAGAGAGCCTATCTAGTAATTCAGTTAATAACCCTCTAACTCTTATTAGGAAAAGCTAGAGCTAGTTAAAACTCTATAGAGTAGTAAAAGGTACTTTTTACAGCTATTAAGGCTGAAAAACCCTTATTAGATATTTATAAGTAAGAGTAGTAGCAATCAACCTAAATATAAACCTCTTTTTTAAAATATTTCTAGTTAGAATATTAGTAAATATCCTAAGAGATAAAGAAGATTTAAACTTATAACTGTATATAAGAATTCACTAGTACCTAAAGTAAGATAATAGTTCTCAGCTATAGTTTTATATTAGAAATAAGCTTTCTATAAGAAAGTTAGTAATCAGACTGAAATATCCTTAAGAAGTAAGAGATACTTACTATTATTAAATATTTAGTATTAGAAATACTAAAATATTAAAAATATAATTTCTTAATAGTATAAAAAGCCTCTATTAAGAGGATTACAGACTGAGTAATTATATTCTAATAGGCAGAAGCCTAAAAAAGTAGGATACTATAATTATTTTAATATAAAAAAAAGCTAGAGAGTAAATTTATATAACTAGTTAAAATTAAAAGTATCTCTCTCTATTATTATAAAAATACTACTAAATTAGTTTAAATTAAATTAAAAAAAAAATACTTATAGATTATAAATTCCTTTAGTTTAATTGCAGTAATAATAGCAAATAGAGACTATATTCTAAAATAAATAAAAGACTAAAAGGAGATTAAAAGACCCTTAAGCTTTAGTAGTATTAAACTAGATATTACAACTAGCTAATAAAACTAAATAAATATATAATATATACTAGATATTAGAAACCTCAGTTAAAAAGAAATATATAGATAAAAACTTAGAGTTTAGGTTAAAACCAGTATAAACAGCACTTTAAAAAGTATAGCTAGATATATATTCTAAATAAATAATAACTTAAAAGAGAGTTAAAAAAGATATAATATTTAAAGAAATTAATAAGTTTAATAGAATTAGAAGAAAAAATAGCAGGCAATATAGGCCTATAAGGTTATAATAATAAAAAAAGGGAAATAAAGATAGATATATAAAACTGTATTTATATAGATATATATAATATAAATATAATTACTCCCTCTATAATTACTCCCTAAATAAAAATTAAATAAGCCAATAAAAATTCAAATTTTAATAAAAAATCAAAATAGACTATATAATTTATAAATATACTGTAATTTATAGCAATATCCTACTAATCATATTAATATTACAGCCCTACTAACTACTAGCATTATTAATTCTAAGCTTTAGGTTTTCCAGACGATAGAGCCCTAAATCCTAAGCGAAATTGCTATTGGGATTAATTACTGTATTCCCAAATTAATTATTAACTACCTGGCGAGGATACTGCAGGTTAATAGGGGGATATTATAACAAGGGTAGTATTAAGGATTGCAGAAGAGTAAAAAGATAATTAGCTGGCTGATAAGTCATCCTAATATTATAATTTAAAGATACCTAAGGTTGGAGATTAATATATACATCAGACCTTAAGGATATAGCAGTATAGCCCTCCGATACAGAAGAGGGGTAAGCTTCAGTCTTAATATATTTTCCAATATATCTTTTTTTCTGCCTGACTATTATTACTGAATCCTCAGTGAATCCCTACTAGCATAATAAATATACAGTAGGATTAGGCAATATACCTAACTTAACTGTATATAGCTCCTACTATATACAGACTAACCTGAATATTTAGGTTATAGGATAATTTTAGTTCTAGCAGAAGGACTACTTTCTTAACCTATATAATACTAATAGAACTCTAACTTAAGCTTAAGATATAGAATAGAGGTTTTCTTCTAGTTACTATTGTTTTTTCTTTATTTCTATAGTATAGAAGTACTATTTATCTTTAATTAGATCTATAGAGTATAAATAAATTAAATTACTATAGAGCTATTATATAGTTAGTTTTTATTAATTACTAGTTATATTATTAATTAAATTAATAAATATAAATAAACTCTATAATTAAAATATAATTATAGCTATAAAAGTCTATTAATTTAAGCTCTATTTAAAGAATATCTAATTAAATAATATTTTAAATACTATTACTTTAAATATATTATATAATACTATTAGAAATATACTAAATATAGCTACTATAAAAAAGCTTACTATATAAAAAGTACAGTTAATTTTATCTCTATAGATAAAATCCCCTTAATATATTATAATTATAGCAGGCTATACTTAATATAATTCTATATATATTATATAATATAAAAAGGAATAAAAATAAATAAGAAATATCTAATTAAAGAGAGATTTTTATAGTTTAATATTTTAAATAAGCAGTATAAATATATAGTATACCTACTATAGAATATAGTAAATATATTAATACTAACTACTATATTAAACTATTTAATCTATAAGAAATTTAAATAGCCTTTAAAATAGCTTTAAGCTAAATTAAATTTAAATTTACCTTTAATAGTATTTAGGCTAATTAATTAAATAAAAAAGCTTATATTAATAAAAATAAGAAAAGATATTTTAAGCCTACTAAATAATAATAAAAAGAATAGTAACTAAAAAGATAAAAATAAAAACTAATAAGATTTATTTAAATTTACTTTAAAATTAAAAGAATTTTAAAATACTATTTAAATTAAGCCTTAAAAGGTTTCTTTATAAGTAGGTATATTATTAACTTTTTCTATAAAGTAAACTGCCTATAAATTATATTACTATATATATATACTGAATTTAATCTATTTTCCTTTTAGCTATAAATAGTAAAGAGTTTTTATTTTATAACTTACTATTCAATTTTTCTTTTTATTGTAAATTAATTTAGAAAATCTAAAAGAAAAATTATATAGCTAGCTAGCTTATATAGAGTATAATAAATAAAAAAATATTAATTATTTAAAATATTAATTACTTTAAAATAGAAACTATATAGATATAGTTAATATTAAATTAACTTTTTTTATTTCTAGCTAGATAAAACTTTCCCTTCTTTAGAAATCTTATATATTTTTAAATTAAAATTAGCTTTTTAGCTAACTTATACTTATTCTTACTATAGGCTTATTCTATTTTAAGATAAAATTACTTTAAGTTTCTTTTTATTTTCTCAATTTTTTTTTCTCTATAGTTTATTATAAATTATCTCTAGAAGTTTAATAGCTTTTATTTTAAGCTTAACTTACTGCTACTAAAGTATATAATCTTTAAAAAAAAAAAATTTAAAAATAAGTTTTAATCTATTTAAATTATTATATTAATTACTATTATTACTTTTTTGTTAATTTCTTTTTATTAATTTTTCTAAAAAAATCAAAATCTTAATAATTATTTTATAATTTTAAATTAAAATTTATATACTACTATATATATTTATTATTAATATCAATATATATATTAATACTATTAAAAATTTTAATTTTAATTTTAATAGATTTTTTTAATATATTAAAAACCTTATTTAATTATTAACTATAATATAATTATATTAACGTGTATAATAAGTGAGTGGGCCAAACAAGTGAGTGGGCCAATCCAGTTTTACACCTTAAAGTGCGATTTTTAAGAAATTTCTTAAAAATCTAAACTAGGCTTAAAATGTACATAATTTAAGATATAAATCTATTAATTTCATTATAATAATAAGAAATTTTCTTATATTTTTAAAAAAAAATATTTATAAAGTTATTTAAGAAAATCTTATTCGCACTGTTTTTTTCTTATTTTTATTTTTAAAAAGCTAAATAATTTTTTAAAAATCTAGAAAAAAATATTATCTTATGACTTTTTTATTTATATATCCAAATTTAATTCCCTAAAACCCCTAAAATTATATAGCTACTTTTAGGAAATTGAAAATTATATAACTTTTAGCTGTACAGTATAAGTGGCCCACTTACTTGTTTGGCCCACTCGCTTATCATATACGTTATAGTATTAACTTAAACTTTAATATAAATTAATTAATTTTATAATAATCTCTTTAATTTAATTAATAAAAAATAATATAAATTAATTTACTTTATTAATTATTTTTTCTATATTATTCTTATAAGGGATTTAGCGAGGGCTTAAGGAGCCCTCAGCTTAGCGCCTTATCAATAGATATACAGTACGATTGAGTAATGCAGCTTTACTTAAATTAGTTGATCTTTTTAGCCCTAACGGCTGGAGTCTTTTGCAAGGTTGGGCATACCGCCCTAACTCTTACAAATATTCAAGTACGCATTGGGTTTAGCAGCTATGCAGAAGGTCGGGCGTTCGAGCCCCAGACCTTGTGACTGCATTAGGCTGCTGGGCTCACAGGGACAGCTATACGGGGGGCCTGGATAGGCTCTGTGACTGCGTTGGGCTGGGCCTTGGGGGTTGACATCTGTGGGTTATGCCTTTCTAAGCTGGAGGCCGGCTTAGACTCTTCAACACACACGTACTTAGCGGCGAGAGGTTCCTAAATTAGGTTGTGCATTAGGAGACCCCTATACATATACACTAGAAGAGGCTCCGCTACGCCTAGAAGCTAGCAGCCCGAGACGTGCTGTTGGAAGGGGGGGATAATTGTAAGGGATTCGGCGAGGGCTCGAGTAGCCCTCAGCCAGCGCCTTATCAATAGATGTGCGGCACGATTGAGTAATGCAGCTTTACTTGAATTGGTTGATCTTTTTGGCCTAATGGCTGGAGTCTTTTGCAAGGTTGGGCATGCCGCCCTAACTCTTACAATTCTTATTTAATTTTATCTTATCTCTATTAAAGTAAGATTAATACTTAGTAATTTTAATATTAGAGTATAATATAATAAGGTAATCCCCTAAAGTTTTATTTTACTGCTTACATCTACTACCTAATCTCATCCCGAGGCTATCTTAATATCTAGGCAGTATTAGGGTCCCTAAATTGTTTCCTGTTATTATCTTTAATTTTAGAGGTTATTTTGTAGGTATATTAGCAAATATCTATTTTTGCTATTTATTATTAATAAGTGTACTAATATTATAATATACTTTAATAACTATAATATATAATAAAAATACAGTAAATTTAAATATTAAATTCTCTTACTATAAGCTGCTATAAAAGTATATAAAGTAATTAATTAATTACAAATTAATTACTTAAAGTGAACAGGTATAGCTGCTTCAGTTGTAACCTGAAGGCTGAGTAGGTCAGGTCGTGAATAATGTCCAATCACATCAAGGTTCTGCTTCGCTTTATCCCGATCGGCGAGGTCGATCTCTGCATAAACAATGCCTTCCTCTCCAGAGTCGAGCGGCTTAGCAAGTTCGGATCCGTCAGGGCCATAGATCATGGTAAATCCTCCGCCAGGCGCTTTACCCCATGACCCAGAGCCCATTTCGGACAGCTTAGTGTTGGCTTTTCCCTTCTCCGTCAAGATTTCCGTGCAAGTCATGACGAAACACGCACCCTCCATGGCCATAATCTGCGAGAATTTGTTACTGGCAGTGCCGGAGATATGGTAGGGCCAGGGCTGTCCCTCCGGAGGCTCCCAAATGAGTGGCCAGCTTGCAACATGGATGTCAACGTCCTGGGAGTACTGATAGTAGCGAAGAAGAGGTTGAGTGTGCTCCCAGCAGTTCAAGCCTCCGATTTTGCCAAACGGAGAATCGACCACGCCTTTGAGAGAATCAGCCTGGCCATCTCCCCAGTAGGCCCTTTCGACATGAGTAGGCTTTATCTTGCGACGGTGGTGAACAATGGTACCAGTGGGGTCAATGAACGACTTTAAAAAAATATTCTGGTTAGAGTGATGCTGGAATACGTTGTTGGGATTGATTAGTCAAATAATCACCTGAGAAATGTACAGCGATCCTCGATATCTCTCACTGTAGCCCAGAACTATAAAGACACCGGCTTCACGCACGGCAACCTGAATCTCTTCCATCTCCTTGGACTCTTTCTCCATGGAGTTGTCAAAGTATTCATTCATGAATGCCACGTTGTCAAACACGGAGTTTTGCCAAATGCTCCTAGCAAGTAAGGTTATTAATCTACGGATACAAGAGAAAATGAAATAACTTACCAGGGATACCCGGGAATGAAAACCTCGGGAAAACCAACGACATTGGCTCCATTGTTGCTGGCTTCCTTGATCAAGGAGATGACCTTCTTGACGCCACCTTGGAGGTCGTTCCAGACAGGTTCGGCCTGGATAGCGGCAATCTTGAGCGTTGGTGCCATGATTGAAATTGTAGTAATTCGCGAGTTTTTTCTTCAAGTGTGTGATCTGATCTGTTGAGGAGTGTGCTCAGAAGGCTGGCAAGAAGAGGGTGCTGTCAAGTTTTATAGTCAATGGGGCGGAGATTTCCTTGGATTCCTGTCACCTAACATGTTCTATTTACTATGCTATCGGTAGTTGAAGATTAACCTCCGTCACTGATCCGCGGTCTATTTCGTAGTGAACTCAGTGCACGATAAGCGTCTGCCCAGGATAATAGTTATCCGTTGCCAGATAATAGCGCCCGATAAGCATTCCTTATCTGGAAGACAGTTACCCGTCGCAATATCAGGATAACAGTTATCCGGTGCAGATCTCCAACTATGGTTTACTGGCATGGCACGCTGACTGTACACGGGTATTGCTGATTAGCCACCAGCATAATACAGGTATATTGAGATGCTTTCATTGGACACAGTTAGCCCAAAGGTCATCACGCGAGGCAAAGAGACACTAAGTCCTATGATATGGTGTCTGTTACCCCTCCACAGCCTCATCGGTAGACGCGCCAGACCCAAGTGGATCTACAGTAGTACCGCTGACTATTAACACGATTTAGTCCCTCCACTCCATCACTAAGCACCTCTACCACTGGAGCACAGATTCAAATATCACCCTCCTCTTCTTCGCTAGGACCTGCGTTTATGTTCGCAGCTGTTGCTTCATGTTTTATTTCATCACTACAAGCATGCTGCGCTCGCGAGTCTCCACTGCGCACCATTTCATATCCTTAAATTTCTGTCTTCATATTAAGGGGTTTCACCTCATCCCAGTAAGCTCAATCTAATCAACGAATTTCATGACCTTGTCAAAGGCGCAGGTCTTCATGTGGAGTAGCCCTTGCAAAATGATCTTCAGCCTAACATTTGGATGTCGTACTTGGTCTCCGAATAGTCTATCAACGTATCTTTGGATAGCGTAGATACAATGACTCGCTCCAACATGATTGAAGAGACCCATAGGCTACCTGTCACTAAAAGTATTTATGAATTGAACAAAGAGAAACCGTTGCGCTTTGACTACTGCAGAGGGCTCTTACCACTCATACGGGACCTTCTCAGCCGCGCATAATCCCGGAAACACTTGCTGATATATTCGGATGCTTTCTTTCTACGATAACTGAGCCAACCTTTCTCCAGGACAAAAACCCGGCATGACAAAGCCAGAACAACCAACCATGTCTCAACCGGTATCTTATCATTATCCCCCACTGACACTCTCTAAACGCGCGGGGAATCACCACAAGCCCTTGCCGCATCAGACATAGTCGCGATATTACGTCACTCGTCCACAAGAAATATCCGGGTCTCGAACCTTTCCCCTCTTTTTCTCCTGAATCCGACAGGTACAGACATGCCGAGGGCGACAATATACAACTTGCACCCAGCGACTCTTGAACTCTCAAAATGTTATCTACAAGCGGACAGGCTCAGGCACATGCCAGGAAGAGAGTTACGCTTGCATGCAATGGCTGCCGGACTAAAAGGACCAAGGTAATGAATGGATACCCAAAACCTACTACCCAAGGCCTCTTAATGATCAGCAATTTCTCGTCTTGATATCTTCTCCTCTAACACTTTGATTCTGGTATAGTGTGATGGAAATCAGCCGAAATGCAGTGCTTGCAATTATCGTCAACAGGAGTGCGAGTATACACAAGTTGAGAGTAAGAGAAAGTGAGTATAGTTCAGCCTTTACGTGGTATTTATGACTGACGGAGGTTTAGACGTCATAGTAATGCATACATCATGGCTCTAGAAGCACGTGTTGCGAGTCTTGAGAAGATGCTAGTCATTGCTTTGCAACAGCCTGCTGCCAATAATTGTAACTGCAACGGTAAAGACACGGCCACTATCGTTCTGCCAGATCCCGCATTCATTCCTGCACCATTTGATGAGGCTGAGAATGAAATATCAGTCGATGAGCTTGCAGATACGCTTGGGTGCTTTACTCTGGGCGATGCTGGAGAGTTGCGGTTCTTTGGAGCGTCCAGCAACTTCAACATTATTCAGAATCCTTCTCTGAAAGTTGCATCTTCGGTTGAGGCACGAAACTTGGGTATCGCCGCAGCCCGACAAATGCCAGACTTCTTTGAGCCCACAAATGAACTTCGGGACCATCTACTTGGCCTGTATTGGCGATGGCAAAATTCATGGCAGTACATTGTGCCTAGGGAGTCCTTCGTCCTTGATCTCTACGTCGAGAAATCTGGACGCTTCTGCACCCCTCTACTCCTCACAGCCATACTTGCTCTTGCGTCGCGTTACTCCTCGAATCTTGACCTAAGAACAGACCCTACCGATCCAAATACCGCAGGGGAAGCCTTTGCAGCTCAGGCTAAAACAATGCTCCATTGTGAATACGAAGCCCCAACAACGTCGACCGTCCAAGCCACAGCGTTACTCGGACTGTTCTGGGCTTCAGTGGATAATGAAGGCCTCGGGTTCATGTACATCGGCATGGCGTCCCGCCATGGCGATGAACTTGGGACTACAGTCAGATTGTACATCTTTCGCATCCAAAGGATTAATATCCGAGAAAGATGTTGAGGCACGCAATGTGACTTTTTGGGGCATATATGTGCTTGATAAGTAAGTTGGACCCTGAAGACCGCAATACGAGATACTAAATTGAGTGACCCAAGACTATACTGTCTCGGAATGGGAAGGCCTGCCAGTATCCAGGAGTATAACATCACCACGACAAAACTAAAGACTCAGTTCTGTCCTGTTCCCTTCCTTTCTGAAGAACAGGAGAGGATATCTGCACCTTTCCCCACTTCCCACATTACAGAAAATGCCATGTACATGTGTGAACTTCTAATAATTACATCCGAAGTAGTTGATCAATTGTAAAGCAAGCATCAAATCCTGATAAAAGCATTTGGTATCCAGGCTAATGACTGGCAGGTATGCGCAGAGGTTCCCTTGGACCGGGCGAGAAAGAGAGGACCAAGTAATGAAAGCACACCTGCGATCAGTCAATTTTTTTGATGAGCTCCCAAAGTCTCTCAAGATTTCCGAATCAAGTTTGCAATGTTCGCCACCATACGTATATCAGCTTCAGTAAGAAGAGCTCTTGACCAGCTTCTTAAAATTTTAAAAGCTCACGGTTGATGTTCTAGCCTACAGTACCACCATTCTATTCTACTACTACACCGTTCATTCTTCAAGGTCCTTTATCCCGGCCAGAGTTCCTTCGAATACGACCCAGATGGGAAAGATATCCACTCGCGGTCTTGTAAAGATTCAGCGGTGAAGATCTCAAGGATTCTCCGAATTTACGGGAAACAACTACAAAAACGTAAGCAACAAGCTTGTTTCCACCAATCTCAAACACTGGCTGATTCACTTTACTCTTTGTAGCGGCATCTTCCAATCTCTGCAGTACATCCAGCCTTCACAGCAGCTATCATACACCTGCTAGATCTCAAGTCCACTGGATCTAGTACGCGAAGCGAGGCGAGACGATGTCTTTACATCTGCATCAAAGCTCTATACGAGATGAATACTAACTGGAACTGGGCCAACCGGTCTATTCGGGCTATTCAGTCGCTTGCTGACCAGTGGGAGGTTGATATATGGACACCCGGTCTGACAGACGAGATTAGCGCAGAGAATCAACAGCACTTTGAGAGGTATGAAGGTGGGCGTGGGCGTTTGTTGACTGGCTATGGGCAAGAATCAAATGATGAGCTGGAGAAGTTGTTTCCCGCAGAAACATTGGACGACCTTTTTAATGCTTGGACCTATGACCAGAATTCGACGAGCCTGGCTTTCAACTTCTTTTAATCAAAATTGATTATAGACTGATATGGTCCTCACCGAGAGGCTGGAAAGCCGTGAGCTGTCAAGACATAATAGCTTGGCGATATGGGATGGTCCTTCCATGGGCAATAAGGAGCAAGCGTCACATTTAATACACGTCAGGATTTCAAGAAGTTTTATAACTGTATGTATTGAGGTCGAGATGCAGTGCTGGGACAACTCTAGCCTGGCGTTGTGCACCACCAAGATCTGTAGGCGCCTATGTACTCCCCTCAAAAAGCCAATTCATCCTCGGTTGTAGCGGCGAGATGTGGGGAGCAGCAAATAATTACGTACCGGTATTATATCAAAGAATCACGGTCTCATCGGTCAGAGTGGTCGTATCACCCGACCCAGGGACACGTGTTGACGCATGCTCTATCTTGATTCTCCCTCGCAAACCACAGGTTTTAAGCCTCCCTCTACGATTCGCCAACGTAACATAAAGACTGGCTCAGGATGGTCAAGAACCTGGCTATTACGCATCTGGATTAGTACGAAATTGAGTGCCGAGTATTTCGTGGTTGATTGGAGGAATGACTCTGCAAGGTATAATAAAGAGAGAGGTGCTGTAATATAAACTGCAGCTAGCTGAATTATATATAGATTGTCTTTAATTTATATAAAACCAGCTAAAACCTCTAACTGCTAATTTTTATTTTAGGGTATTTTCCTAGAATAGAATATATACTCATAAATTAATAACTTATAGTATATTTCTAGCTTTTGATAATATTCCACCGCTTCTGATAACATAAATTAATAGTCGGAATGGTAGGTAGGGTTATTATCGGCATTCAATACGTTAAGGTTATGTAATAAGTAGGAAAGCCGTTCTTGCTGGGTGCGATTAGGGATGATATGTAAAAAGGTCGCCAGGAAGGCAATTGACAGGAGATATGAGAGACGGGATTATTATTTACATAGCACGGGCATAAAGCATTGAGAGAGGGTCCAGGAATGTAAAGGTGAGGTAAAGTATTCGAATGGTGTAACTAGTTGACTTTATTTGTGCCTTGTATCGACCCACAGTTTTACGCATTCTCAAGATGCTCAAACTTATCTCCCCCTACCTTGGCATTTCTTCCAGTTTCTAATCCGGTTAGTCTCGTTGGTATGAATTTATCTCGGACATTACCAGAGGCAAAGAGCTCATCCATATCTTCAAGAGCGAGACCTGTGGTAAATGTGTTATTAGTACAGGTTATTTTTGCTCTCCCTTTGATGAACAACTCACCCTTCGTCTCTGGGACGAAGAACCAGGCAAAAAGTGCCATGGTGAAGCAGAAGGAGCCGTAGAGGAAGTAGGTACCGAAACCATTGGTACCCAAAGTCGCAAACATCGTCAATGTGCTCTTCGCTACGACGAAATTGAATAGCCACTGGCTAGCGGTGGCCATGCCCATTTGAAGAGCACGCATGCGTGCTGCGGGGATTTCCTATTTCACTAATTAGACTGGAAGAGTCAGAAGTGAAGCGAAGGGCTTAACCTTACCGAACAATATGTCCATACAACAGGACCCCAACCAAATTGGTAGACGGCTGCAAAAATGTAAATAGCCACAATTGCAACATATCCGGCAGCGCCTTGGGGGGTTCCTTCTTGGGAGGGCTATATCGGATAAAAAATCCGACGTAGAAAAGAGCCAAGCCCTGCGAGAAACCCGAGAAATGAGTATTAGGTGAGGAGGGAGGTTGGGTATAAGTGGTATAGAGTCATACCTGCACAATAGCTGTCCAAAGCAAATTCTTTCTCCGTCCAAGAGAATCAGTAACGAAAAGGATAAAAAAAGCGCAAGACACCATTTTCACAATCCCGTAGACGCCAGTTGCAAGTAAGCCTGATTGCGAGGAGGACACCCCGATACTCTTGAAGATGGTAGGGCTGTAGTATGTCATGGCGTTGGTTCCTGTCAAATTGCTCCACATCATAAGCGTGATGCAAAGAAAGGTTCGTCGGCGGTAAGATTTGACAGTGAAGGCCTCCTTTACCAATAGTAAACCAGAAGTGTTAGCCGCGAGCGCCCTCTCTTCCTCAAGCTGTGCCGAAATACTGTCCATCTCGTTCCGAATGTACGGATGGTCCACAGCAAGGCCGCGCAATTTGGCGAGGACAATGAGGGCTTTCTCCGGGGTTTTCTGAGCCAGGAAACGTGGAGATTCATTTGCAAAAATCATACCGACAAATAAAATGATAGCGGGAAGTGCCTGAAGCGATACCGGAATGATGTACTGGGCGTGTCCTTTGACATGAAAGAGGCAACCATAGTTGATCCAAAATGCAAGCTGCAGTTAGGGGTTAGTGTGAAGATATTTGAAAGCAGGCATTAAAAATTCACTTACAGTCAGTCCAGTGACGATGGAAAGCTGGTAGCAGCCCGTCAGGAGACCTCGGATGCCCCTCGGGGCATTCTCTGAGACGTAAAGTGGATTGACGGTGGATGCGATTCCAATGGCAATACCTGTGACGAATCTATGATCCGATGAGAATCGAGGCAAAGACGCCCAAGATCGAACTAACACACCTTCCCACGTATAAAGATGCGATATGGCCATTGGCAGCAGCCTGTAGCGCTACGCCAATGAAGACTAGGATTGAGACCGAGATAAGAGACAACCGTCGACCGATTTTATTTGCCAACCACATAGAGAAGATGCAGCCAGCGAATGCTCCAGCCTGTATCACAGACACAATGTTCGAAGACAGGTTTGCAATGGCAGTGTCAGATTTGTCAATGAGTCCATATTTTCTGAGAACATGGTGAGAAGTAGTCGTGGAAGACAGGACGTAAAGGTGGATCTCTTACTCTTTGAAGGTATCCATAGTGAGAACGCCTCCAATAATGCCCATGTCCATTCCAAAAAGGAGCGCTCCGCCGCATGCCTGAAGTGTGCTCTATTGTAAGCACATGTAAAAGTTGATCAGCAGACCTGGCGCTACTAACCACCAAACTGACTAGGACGGTCCTTAGGTTATAGATCTCTGGAGGGTCCGTCTTGATCGACTCATTGCGAACAAACTTTTGTAGAAACATGATGAAGGGTGTAGTTTATGGATAGAGAACAGTCAAAGAACTATCTGACGCATGTTTTCGTAAAAGACTGGCTCCTGTAGTGCGTGGACAGTACATATACTCGACACTCCTCGACGGATTTTAGCTCCACGGCAATAGACGGCGTGGCTGACCAGCTGAGTCGAGTCATAGTACCGAAGTTACATAGCTGTCCGCCCACCTGCTGGGATGTGGGTGGTCTCAAAATCCGCCCACCCCACAGTCTTGCTTGGCCCAACTTCCCCGCAGGTGGTGTCTAAGGGAGCCGGGGAAGTGGAGATGGGGAAGTGGGCCACTATGTTTACGGGAAATGGCTGCAGACGGGCAAATGACACACTTGGTAATGCGGACGGGAGTCAAGAAGCTCGGCTGGAGTATGATTTATCGGGATTCAATTTCCATCTATGAGAAGTGAAAAACATACCCTGGCCCTTTGCAATAGATGTCGTGTTATTGAGGGCATGTGGTAGTCCATGCGGCCTTGGCCAGACCAAACAGCTAACTACAGAGGATGGTGGTACAGTAATTTGGCACACCCTGTGCTTTGTCAGCTGAACACGGGTGTCTTCGATTCTCAGTTTGCAACATTCTCTTAAAATAGTTGATGAATACGGTCGCATGGCTAAAACGAATGCTTGACTACCTGTTGTAAGGCTCATCCGTGATACGGCTGAAATATTGACTAATTTCGCAAGACACAAGGTTTCAATTTATTCCAACACAGTCCACCATGATAATTCTACACTCTCAACACGTGTTAGTGATGGTATTGATAATTCACCCCAAGGAAAGATTCATAGTCCATCCAAGGGCCTATATACCTTCATCCAGCGCTATAAAATGATTAGACTGGAGCTTCATAAATGCTTTAATAAAATCTTACCATGTCATACGGCTTTTCTGGGTCAACGAATCTCACATCAGTTGCAAGACGTATCTTGTCGTTGGGATCCCTATTTTGCAACTGGCGTGAACCATGTAGGGGTTGTGAAAGATGACATCACCTGCCTCATACTCTGCAATAAGCCACTTTCTATGGGCTTCCTGACCATAAGCTACAGTATCTCTACTGAGAAACCCGCCATCATTCATGTTCTTGTTGAACGCACTGACGCGCTCCTCGTCAGTGAGGTTGTGTGCATGCTTGGCGAAGTCGTCCTCGGTCTCTTTACCAATGTCTGATGAACCTTGGAGGTACATCAAGCCTCCAGCTTCCAGAGACACATCACCGATGGGAACCCACGCCGTAATACTTGTAGGCGGACCAGCACGAAGGTACATTTGGTCGAAGTGGACTGGTGTGAGCTCGCTATTTGGAACGAAGGCTCGAAACATGGTGCGCTGGAGCATGTGAGGATTAGCCCAGCCAGTGAAGTGGCTCACAAAGTCCCGTAATTCCCTATTCTCACAAAAGTCGAGATAGAAAGGGGCTTCATGGGCGGAGACCATTAACTCGACATATCGGTCGCTGTCAGGGTCGTCTTTTAGGCCGAAGAGACGGCGCAAGTTTCCAGGGGGAAGATATTTTCTCGTATCCGCGCCGGAGAAAATTCCTTCCACAGGATCGGTGCCATGTTTGAGGAGACCGCTGGGGGACATCCATGAGAAATAGGCGCGTCGACATTCTAAGGAGACCTCTTTGGGGATACATCCTTTGACCTGTGTTGTCAATTTTTGTTAGTTTGTCTGGAAAGAAAAGTCAAGGAAAGCAAAGAGACGCAAGAACGTACGAAAAGATAGCCATCACGCTCAAATCGCTCATGCATGACCTCAAGGGGAGTATCCTTAGAGGTGGGTTGGAGGTATCCGATTGACTCGGGGATCATGGGTCCATAGTTGGACTCGAGGTTCAGGGTCGCTGGGACAGCAGGATAATAATTGCCATAGTTGTCCTTAGGAATCTCCTTGGTATCCTCCAGCTTGTTAGCCGAAGACAGGGCGGGGGATTCCAATGGTGGTGACTCGAGGCGACTGGGAGCCATGTTGAGCAGTCTCTGCGGTTTGGAAGATACTAGATTTGGGTCGATGACTAGGTGTGGTAGATGAAGTGATTTAATCAGGGACTGTATTCAACGTTCAAATAATGATTAAATGACCGAGGGCGAAATAGGAGAGATACTCGAGGTCTGCCTGCGACTGTTTAAATACGCTGGTAATCTGGAAGCCAAGTATATGCGGGTTGATGTGGACCAGCATCAATTGGACCGCTTGGATCCGCTATAAGTCGACGAATCAATCCGTAAGAATTGACTGCATGAAGGTATTCTTAGTGACGTCGGATGATCCTGATTCACCCATTTTTTCCATCTGCCGGACGTGGTTTGGCCATGGGCACTTGGTAAAGACGCCGTCTACAGCCGTCTATTGCCCTCTCCCCTCTGAGTGGTATCCGCATCGTCCATTGCAACGCTGCTATCGATCCGTTCGGTCTTATGCTGCGGCGGTCAGGTGCTTGTATCCCCATCTAGAGCCGTCTATTGCCAGCGCTAGGTGCAATGTGAGCGGGGAAACATCCAACCTGCTAACCAGTCCGAACTATGACACCCCGCAATAGATTCCTTACTCCACATGTCCAGACGGAGTGTCGGCCGCCATTTTCGACCTTGCAACACATCACCTCGTCCCATGACAAACCCCCTGGATTTCCGATTACTTTCCCCGCTTGACCTGAGGCTGGAAGTTGGAAGCTAGAAGCCTTGTAGACCAACCGACAGTCGGTTATGAAGTATGACCAAAGGAAATGGCTTGCGACAGTACCGGGCGTGCGTCCGGTGCCGCTCGCGCAAGACGCGCTGTGATCTGTGGGTCGTCTCCTTGCCTTAAGTCTTGATCTGTGAGCCTGCAAGGACGGTTCCCATCGCATTCCTTGTTTTACTACTCGTGCTGATCTCCGTCGTGGATACTCGCTGGCTCAAATGTGTGTATTTTGCTGACTTTTTCGTGCCATTCGTAGACAAAGTCTCGGCGAACCAGGAAAACCCCCCTGCTCAAAGTGTGTCCGAGAAGGCGCTGAATGCATCCTCGCTGGCTCACGCCGAGGCGGTGACTTTTTCCCACCTCCGTCGTGGGCAGCAGCAGAAAAAGAGACCGCGTCAAGATACGACTCCCTCCACGTCGTCAACCGATCACATATCACCGCGTCAAGCAAGAACCGTAGAAGAACCCGTTCACGACAACCTACAAAACCCATACGATGCTTTGCTGATACTCGCCCACACCGCTGGACAGTCTAGTGACAGCACCCATCGTGAAGGAACTGCCGATGCTTTCAACAATCAGGGCCACATCGACAACATTGATGTTTCCACCGGCTTACGCATGACTTCCCCAAACATTGGTCTAAGCGTCGCCAACAGCCACTCACTCGGGCGAGAGTTGGGCCAAATGGATGATACAAAAATAACGGTATATCCGCCTATTGAGAATGGAATAATTGATCCAGCGTTACTTATCCAGTTGTTACACCTGTACGAACTCCAAGCCCCGTATCTCCGGAAAAGAGAAACGCTGACAAAAATCTCGCAGATATGCCGAAAAGTACCACCCCTTCTGTCCCATCGTCCCTGGGACAGTTTTGCGACCTGACCAGATATCGGATACCATAGAGAACGAATCATTTCTCCTGACGTCGGTCCTGGTGGTTGCTTCGAAAGACCGGCGCGATCTTGTAGATCTCCACAAATCGATCTGGACCTACATGCGGCAGCTCATTCTCGATGTTGTTTTGGGCATGGCCAGCATCCGGAATGTCGGCTGTGTTGAAGGTCTCTTGTTGCTTGGCGAGTGGACCTTGCTGAATCAAGGCCACACCGACGATGGTGGCGAAGGCGCTGCATGGTCAATTCTGGGTCTCGCCGTCAGGCTAGCGTACCTGTTACGCCTCGAGGACAGCTCCTTCAAAGGAGGTGATGGTGAAGTTGACGCCTCAATACAACGGGAGCGACTTGCTTGGACTTGTAAGCGTTGCGTTCCGTTCGATATTTCGTCTTCAAACTAACGCGTCATAGTCACCTACCTTTCGGACCGTCAAATATCTATCCGTATGGGACAGGCTTTTTGGTGTCGAGGTCCGGCCTTGTCGGCACGATTCACTGCCAACGATTTTCCAGCATTGCAACCCCGACATTCATATGATGAGGATTTTGCTTCACTCATCCAGGCTCAGGTGGAATTAACAACCCTGTTTGGAAATGCTCACGACATTCTCTTTGCATCAAGATCTCGGACTGCTGAGATTATGATGAGAGGAGACTACACGAAATATGTCGATGACACAAGCAAGGCCATGTATGCATGGAAACATGCATGGACTTCGTTAGCTGTGTCGCCTCATTTGAAGAGTTGCTTGACCTTAATGCAAGAGTATCTTCGACTCTATGTTAATGCCTTTGCTTTTCAGGCTGTTATTTATCGGGCTTCCTCCAAGAGTGGCTCCAACTCGGACTCTGATGACAAAGACAACTCTCGAACGGTCTTGGTCTTTCCAGACTCGACGATGGCAAGCCCTGATGCACGGAGTATTTATGAAGCCATAAATGCTGCCGAAACTCTAATAACAATCGTTGTCGAGGAAGTTGATCCAGTGAAACACCTGAGGTACATGCCGGCGCGTTTCTACTTGTGAGAAGCCCTCGGCGTCTCATTGTCCCGTCCATTGTGCTGACTGATACGAAGATACGAAATCCATTCTTCCGTCTTCCTGTATAAAGCTCATGCATCAGGCGCAATTTCTTCTGGAAAGTATGCGCAAACTGCTTCGCTAATGCAGCGATTTATATCAGCCCTCAAATTGGCAGCCGTTGACGAAAATCACATCGCATCAAGGTATGCTAAGCTACTCGATAGATTGTGGTTTCGTAAACCCGAAACAACATTGGCGGCGGTCGGACACCCAGAAAACAAGAATCTCGAAACAACCAATCCTGGGATGTCTGACTCGTTGTCTATGCTCGGATTGGACATCAATAGAACTCAGGTGACGGTATTTGACGACATTGGCTTACAACCATTTGATTGTACCGATACTATGGACGGTCTTTTTGGGATACCGCCTGTATTTCCTTGGGACCAGTGTGGCTTTCTGAATAATGCAACCTGATTTCAGAACGGATAGTCTAAGACTTCTTATCAATTTCGTTACCCTCAACAAAGCTTTAGGGATCCCAAAATTCTCAGAGTATTGTACAATTACGAGGCCTAGTTGCGTGAGAGTTACCAAAAGTGAGGCAAGCAGCAAAATACCTGAAAATTCTGATAGAGGGTAAGGATAGTTGGCACCTATTGAGATACACTGTGATACAGAAAAAGAGAGGCAGGCCCTAGCCGTTGCACCAAAAGGTCTACCTATACCTCGGCTATGAGTTACACAGGGTATTAGGGTCTTTAGGACACTGACGCACGTACCACACTGGCTTTGGGCTTGTGAGCGTGAGTAACTCCGGCAGGTGGCGTTGGAGAGCAGCGACTTTGAGAATTGTGCGTAGTATTTGAGCAAATCTGCGAGCGACAAAAGACATGTAGTGATGCCCAATGATGCTAAGTGGTTTTAAAATGTCGCTTTCGAAGTCCTCATACAATGGGACTGGATGCTCGCCTCCCAGAAACGAGCAATCTACAGGAGTAGTACAACCCCACTCTCTAGATTACTTCATAAAAAAGTTCTTTATCACCATGACGTGCATGCTTCATCCTCACCACCATGCACAGCATTAACTATCAGTGGGGTCTAGTTTCTCGCCGCCAGATCCACTGCCGTACATGGCGTTCATGCAGTTCTTGGCTAATGAACCTACTATATCGTACGCTGATCCATCGGTTACTGGAGGAATCTCAAACGACGCCTGTTGATTCCCTGGTGGTTATCAGCTAGACCCGCCCGGAACGAGCCGTGACACACGGGGCGGGTTTCTGGCAACCCGGATCCCGCGAGGCTGATGTGGTAACCCTGCTGGATTGCGCTGATTAAGTATACCACCAATACGAATGAGTATGGAATTGGTCGAGGGTAATCAACCGGCCGCCGACGGCGAACGCAGGCACTTGACTCGAACTCTAGCTTACCGTCCCACGGGTGTGGCATGATGTTGCCCGGTTTTAGTACGCTCCAGACGAGTATAGCCCTTGATCCTTGCAAAGATAAGTGCGGATCTCTTGGCTGTGGAGAGCCTCGCAGGACCCTATGGTGTTGGTTCTCACGCCCAGAAGAACCTATTTCCGCGGCGTCTACACTACCATGAGGAGGCGCCGCGGACTAGGGCGCTGAGACCCTATTCGTATAAGCCCTTAGCAGAACAGCATGGTTTGGATACTGCCTGCTGTACCTGCTCTCTGTCTCACGACCAACAATTACGTGACGGAATGGGTTTGCTGGAGTGTTCCTCGAGACTTGGACTTGCGCATCATCGACGCCCCCGTTCCGATCGGCTTGCCCGCATTCCCCCGTCCAATCCCCGCTGGCCCCCCCCCCCCCCCCCCCCCCGCCGGTAATTAAATCTGGGGCCCCCAGAAGGAAAAGAGAAGCAGAAAGAGAAGGAGGAGGGGAAATGCGCCAGAAAGGAACGATGGTGGCGTCAGCGATTAATTAATTAGAACCGAAAGCCACCAGGAACCGATTGGAGCGAACCAATCATAAAATCTTGAGTCGCCTATTCTTGTCGGCTGCTCTCTCTCATCTCTCATCAGTCCCTGACCGTCTCTGGCGAGTGGTCATCCGATCACGAAAATTTCTTGCTGCCCTGCGGCGCGGTTACGAAAAACCTTGTGCTATCTCGATGTAACCTTCGTCGCTTTCTGCGTTCCGGCCTAAGCAGGGACTGAGTCGGTCAAGCTCGTTAGTAATAAAGGCCGCCGGCTATCAGCAGAGATCGGCAAGAGCCATGGAGACGCTGTTTGCGTGCGGGGATGTCCGTGCTTATCTGGGTAATTTATGACTAAGGCTGCCGCCGGCGATTAAATTCTGTCGTATCATAATCTTATCGCAAGGAAGAGGCTTTAGCCAGCATCTGAAACCGCCTATTCGCTGTCTTCGGGCACTGATTTAGCGACCGTCATATACCGGCGCAATGTCTATTATTCCTCCCACTAACTAGTTGTCGATTTTTTTCGTGGCTTATCTCGACGGCGGCGCCGATGGGTTGATCGTCCCAGCATGCATACGTACGATGCACGCTTCCCAGTTCGGAATGGGGGATTCGGCGACTCCTCGGGTACCTAATGTAGGCTCAACACGACTTTTAACTGCGCGTATAAGTGTCCCGAGACTCCCACATTGAAGGAGGAGAGAGACTGGCTACCCAAGTAGAGCTTCGAGACAACCTGGATTTCCAATACCAAGATGCATCAACCAACCGAACGCGCCTCGGTCGAGGCCGAAGACAAGGGCCAACCACGACTCTCAGATGTCGACGACACAGCGCCCGAGAAGGGCGAGATCACCAACATTTCTGCTTCTCAGAGCATTGATCCTGAGGCGGAACGACGAATTGTCTGGAAATTTGATCTTCGGATTCTGCCTTTGCTGGCTGTCATGTATTTGTTCAACAGTCTCGACAAAAGCAACATGGGAAATGCGAAGACGGCCGGCCTCGTTGACGACCTTGGACTCGTGGGTAATCAGTACAACATCCTGCTTTCGGTAAGAATTGGAATCCTGCCATACGTCGCACTGGATATTAACGTTCGATGAAAGGTCTTCTTCATTCCCTACGTCTTGGCCGCTCCTTTTCTAGGACTTCTCGGCAAGAAGTTCGGCCCTTCTCGAATTCTGCCTTGCATGATGATGGTCTTTGGGTCAATGACTTTGCTCACCGCGGCTGCGCACAACTTTTCTGGTTTGTTTGCTCTGCGTTGGTTTTTGGGAATGTCAGAGAGTGCCTTTTTCCCTCTGGTCATCTACTACCAGGTATGTAAAAATGAAAAGCTTTCCGTTGTCGATCTGGAACAATGGGAAACTGACCGATCGACTAGACAACCTTTTACCGACGAGGTGAACTTGCTCGGAGACTCGCAATTTTCTACGCGGGATCCGGTATCGCAAGCGCTTTCTCTGGTCTTCTTGCCTTCGGCACTTTCCAAATCGAAGGCGGCGCGTTGCCCCCTTGGAAGTACCTCTTCATTGTGGAAGGTGAGTAGAATCGAAGTAGTGGCTATGACACAAGCTGACTGATTATTCCCTCAGGTTCCGGTACTTTGATTGTGGCTTGTTTTGCTTTCTGGTATTTGCCCTTCAACGGTGCCACCGCAAGCTTTCTCACATCCGAAGAGAAGGAGCTCGCACATTATCGACTGCAGATGGACTCGTCTTCAGTCGTTGGCGAGGAGTTCAACCTGCGCGAGGCCGCCCAGATTTTCAAGCACCCTACCTCTTGGGCAATTATCCTGATTCAGGTCTGCCTCGGTGTTCCCCTGCAGGCCGTGCAGCTTTACCTGCCCGTCATTGTGAAGCGCCTCGGGTATAGCACCATCAAGACCAACCTGTACACCGTGGCACCCAACATTACGGGCGCCGCCATGCTTCTTATCCTTGGATTCGTTTCCGATTTCACACGACTGCGATCCCCATTCGTGGCTCTGGGTTTCGCGTTCACCCTGACTGGCTTCATCATTTATGCTTGCGTCAACGTCGAGACCCAGTTGCACGTCGCCTACTTCGCCTGCTTTATGATGACCTGGGGAACATCAGCCCCCTCGGTCCTCCTGGATGTGTGGTACAACAACAACATTGCCAACGAGAACCGACGAATGATGCTTACCACGGTCGCTGTCCCAATGGCGAATGTCATGGGTTTGGTAGCGTAAGTCCAGACTTGATTCTTGTCTTTAGGATTCTCAAACTAACTCCTGGCGTAGATCGAACATTTTCCAAGAGAAGGATGCCCCCAAGTATCTGCCTGCACTTATTACGACCGCTTCATTCGGTGCAACGGGCTGCGTTTTCACATTGCTTCTGGGCCTGTGGATGGTCCGTGATAATAGAAGCCGAGATGCGAAGGAGGGCGTCAAGGTGAAAGCAAAGGATATCCCCACAGAACTCCTTGCGTCAGGACCTGAGAGCCCTTCGTACAGATGGTACTTGTGAGGCATTTGACGTGCAATAAAATTTGATAGAGCGGAAGATAGGGAGGTTGAATATAGTCACACTTATTACGACAAAGCATGGATTAGAATGTGATATGTTTGGTGTTATGGGCCATCTTCGAGTTCTAACGTAAAGGTGAAGTGCTCACAATCCGTTGGAGCAAACCGACGGCTCACCTAAGCCACCACTGTACTTAATCGATTATGGTAGAGTATATCCGCCATCAACGACCAAATTTGCGCCTAAGATTGCAGGTTAGCATTGTCTCTTTGGATGGGGCTTCGTTTCTTTACCAGTCATGTAGCTACTAGCATCACTCGCCAAATAGACGTAGGATCCCTTCAACTCTGCCGGCTCACACAACCTTGCTCCTGGAATCATAGTAAACCACCTATCTCTCCATTCCTTTGGGTGAACTTCCAGCATGTCTGTCGCGATAAAACCCTGTCGGTCGTTAGGAGATCATTCAAAGCCGCTGAACAGGCCTACTCACAGGCGAAACACAATTAACCCTTGCAAAGGAAGTCCACTCGACTGCCAAACTCTTTGCTAGATGCACCACGGCTGCTTTGCTGGCGTTGTACGCGGCCTGAGTTTGAGGAACATTCACTAAGATGGCGCTCACACTGGCCGTGAATATGATGCTGCCCCGGGTCTTGTTGCCCTTCATAACGTTCGCAGCAGCTTGTGCTGTCCAGAAGGCACCATTGAAGTTGACGTCGAGGATGTTGCGGAACTTGTCTTCCGGGGAATCCTCAGCTGGGATGTGATCTGCAATCCCTGCATTCGCAACCACAATGTCCAAGCCACCGAGCTCCTTTGCGGCAGTCTCAATGACTGCAATCACGGCCGCTCGGTCAGTTACATTGCACTTGTAAGCCTTGACAATGCGACCGGGATTTGCAGAGGAGAGGGAGGCAACAAGAGAAGAGATCTCGTCGGTAGAGGTAGATGAATAGGTGATTGCAACTGAAGCACCGGCTTCAAGGAGACCAGTTGCAACCTGCAACCCAATGCCGCGGGAGGCACCGGTAACAAGCGCGGTCTTGCCTTCAAGCGAGAAATGCGAGAGCACAGGAGCCGTGGGATTGGGATGTGAAGCGAGAACCATTTTGCCGAAATGACGAAATGAAGAAATGTGAAATGTGTTAGTGTTAGTGTTAGTGTTATTGTAGAGTTGACACCAGTCGAAATGGTTGAAGCTGTGACGATTTAAAGCAGATGGCGATCTCAGTATCAGGATCATCTCTACCCTGAAGAGTCCAGTTGTGGAACATACACTCATTGCCCCTCCCCGGCCGACCCTCTCCGCTGACCGGTATGACCATGACGAACCGTTGGAGGGGATTTTGGTGGCGCTGCGGGGTTGGGGTGACTGTCGACCTCCGCTCGCTGAAAACCGGCTTACACCAGCCTAGCCTATTATGCGAGTTGACTGTGGCCGCCGTGTGTCCCATTCTATGCAGTATTCTACATTTTAGCTGTCGTCAACACTAAATTGGGAATAGTGATGAAACTTGCTTTTTTCCCTTGCTCCGACCCAGAAAAGGGCTCCGTGGGATTGATACTCCAAGTCCAATTATCAAAAGACAAGCAAACCAGTGTAGTCACAACTACTCTAGCCCAGACAACGAATAATATTCACAAAGTAATCAGTTTGTAGTTTATTTTGCAGCGAGAATATGCCACTTTTCTTATGGATGACAGAGTGGGCTGAAGTCAAGAGGCCGTAGCGTCATGCATCGCAAACCTACGCTTCCTTAAACGAGCTGTGCGGTTGGGAACGTAAGAATGATTGGTATTGTGAACGATTTAGTATGAACTTGAAATTTACTATATTATCCCTGCTCTACTTTTGGACACCCTCAATAATAACCTTGAGAGTGTTTTCCTGGCCCTGTCGAACTAATTCAAAGGCCTCCTCAGCCTGCTCAGATTTGAATCGATGCGTAATGAGCTTACTGGGCTGAATCTTGCCACTCGCAATGAACCGGATAGCCTGAGGATAACAACCGGTCGAGTAACGAATGGAACCCTTGACGGTCAATGCACGGATGCATGCCGTGGTAATGGGAAAGACAACGTTCTCCTTCCCCATTCCAGCTTGCACATAAGTGCCACCCTTCTTTGCTGCGAAGATACCGGCTTGGATACACTGTTCAGCACCAGTGCACTCCAAAACCACGTCCGCACCCTCGCCGAGACCAAATTCGGCCACAATTCTCTCGCCCAATGCCCGGGCGGGCATCCACAGGATCGACGCCCTCCTCGGACTTGGTCTTCGATACGTAGACGCCGTCGGCACCGAATCCTCGCGCGAACTGGGCTCGAGACTCAGAGATGTCGACTCCAATGATCTTGCTGGCGCCAGATGCTTTGGCAACGGCCTGGCAGAGCACACCGATAGGGCCGCAGCCAAAGACGAGGACAGACTGCCCGGCTCTCAGGTCCCCCACTCTGACAATCTGAACGGCGACGGCGACGGGTTCGACCAGCGCGCCATCCTCGGCAGTCATCTGGTCGGAAATCGGATACACGTAGTCAGAGGCAACAGTATAGTACTTCTGAAGAGTGCCATCGTGAGGGGGCGTCGCGGCGAAGACAGTGTCTGCACAGAGGTTGTACGAGCCAACCCGACAGAAGTCGCATCGCCTGCAGGGTACACCTGGTTCGATGGCAACACGGTCGCCAACCTTGACATTCTTCACCTTGCTGCCAAACCTCAACGATGACACCTGCACTCTCGTGTCCGAGAATAATGGGGCTCTCGAGGATGAAATCTCCGATGCGACCGCGCTGCCAGTAGTGCACGTCACTGCCGCAAATCCCCGTTTGCTGGACATGAACACGGACGTCGTGCTCATCCTTGAGGGGTGACACCTGGCGGTTCTCGAAAGAGACCTTCTTGATGGATTGGAGAACGAAGGCGGGATTCTTGGCAATGTTAGAAGAGAGGAAGAGGTAGAACGCAGGGGCTACTTACTACTTCCGTCATGGTGACTAGTTTGTTGGACACCTTGATGGATACAGATAGGAAGCTGGGTAATATGAGATTGTTCAAGATCTTAATAATGCAGATCGGGGTGATTGGGTTCTCAAAGCGTCTCTGTTGTATACTGTCCTCGTCGGACAAGCCTGCGGCGGGGAATCTTCGTCCAGGGTGACAGAGCTCCGCAAGCCTCCAAAATGGTCACCCTCGACCCCAAGAGGTACAATCAGACGGGAATATATGCAAGCAAAGGATCTGGCTTAGACGGCGATCGACTTGGCTGGTAAACCCAGAAAGCTAGAATCGCAATGGACGCCACCTACCATTCACTTTCCCAGCGAATCATACGCCAATTCGTCCTCAAGAAGTCAGAGGGCCAAAACCGGCTTCTCGTCGCCCTGGCCGGCCCACCGGGGTCCGGAAAATCGACAATCGCTGCGCAAGTGGTTCAGAAAGTGGCATCCATGCCCTCTGACCCCTCCATTGTGGCGGTTTCGGTAGATGGTTTCCACCTCTCCCGAGCCACACTCCGATCGCTTCCCAATGCAACGGAAGCACTCGCCCGCAGGGGCGCACCCTGGACCTTCGACGGCGCTGCTGCGGCAAACCTAGTCCAACGGCTCCGCGATGGGGCCGGGAAGTACTCGGTTACTGCGCCAACTTTTGACCACGCAGTCAAGGACCCAGTACCTGATGGTCTGATGGTAGGGCCACATGTGCAAGTCTGCATACTGGAGGGCAACTACCTCCTTTCGGATGAAGAACCGTGGGATGGAATCGCTAGCATTGTGGATGAGTGCTGGCTGATCAAGGTTGATACATTGCTTGCGCGGTCCAGAGTTGCGGAACGACATCTCAAATCTGGGATTGAGGACACCATGGAGAAAGCCCTTAAGAGGACTAATGAGAACGATCTGGTCAATGGGGAGTATGTTTATGAAGCATAGCGAAGGACGGTACGATGTATTGATAGAGAGCGTCGAAGAGCGAAACCTCAGTCTCGATTAAGGTCAGACATGCCATCATCCTAAACCTGACGTCTGAGGAAACGAATCCAGCCCAAATTACACCCGGCGCCGCGACTGAATGATGGCAATGAACTATCGCGCCAAATCTGTAAATTTTGTTCACTTGCCACCATAACTTGATTGCTTGCTCAACTATCACCATGGTGTTATGCACGTGGTTCGTCCACCTTTTCCTATGACATGTACTTGGTCACTAGATTAAGGTGCAAGTTGAAAGTCTAAAACCGTATGGTCAGGCATGCGGTCCTCCCTCTCCGGCCCGTACGGCAAGTCTACGAAGGGAGGGCGGCAATCACCCTAACGTGGAGCACCGGAAAGACACGCCCGCCGCAAAGCCGTCACGCCACACGGCCGCTCTGACCCAACCATGTCTGTAATTTAGTTCACCCTGGCTCTGACGGAAGATGGTCCCCGTCTTCTGTCAGATGGGGCATGAATGAATTCGGCATTATTTGAATCCTGTCGGACACTCTCCGGGGTTCAAGGTACCGGTAGCCCATTCTCTATTTATTTCACAGCTCTGATAGGTTATTGCTTCAGAGTAATCTAACAAGGCTCTACTTGTCTCCTATCTCTCATTTCCGATCACCATGTCAGTCACAAACGGAGCCAACGGACGGCAGTCCATTCGCAAACCCAATCCCCCTGTCGAAGACAGCCTGTTCAAATCCTTTAGACTGGACGGCCGTACTGTGATTATTACGGGAGGATGTGGAGGCATTGGCTACGAGATAGCGCGTGGTTTGGCTGAGGCTGGCGCGAACGTAGGCAGCCCTTTTATCCGGCTCCTTTTGATGTCTATACTGACTCGTTCTGATAGCTTGCGCTGTGGTATCACAGCTCTACAACCCACACCAAAAGATCCAAAACAAAATCTCTCAAGACTTTGGCGTCAAGGTTGAAACCTACCAGGTGGACGTTCGAAAAATACTCAGAGGTCGAGGCGACTGTTGCTCAGGTCGTCAAAGATTTTAGCTAGCTAGACGTAATGATTGCCAACGCTGGCATCCCCACCAAGGCTGGAGGTCTTGATGACAAGGTCGAGGACTGGGACAATGTCCGGGCTACTGACTTTGATGGTGCTTACTATTGCATGCGCGCCGCCGGTCTTGTTTTCCGAGAGCAGAAGCGCGGTGTTGGCATCATCACCGCAAGCATGAGCGGCCATGCCGCCAACGTGCCTCAGGAGCAGAGCTGCTATAATGCCTGCAAGGCTGGTTGCATTCATCTGGCCAAGAGTCTGTCAGTTGAGTGGGCCAAATGGGGTGGCCGCATCAACTCGGTTAGCCCTGGGTACATTGACACGGCCATTTCGGGAGATTGTCCATTTGAGATGAAGGAGGAGTGGTTCAGCTTGACGCCTATGATGAGAGACGCTGACCCGAGAGAGTTGAGGGGAGTTTACCTGTACCTTGCTAGCGATGCGAGCTCGTACACGACCGGAGCGGACTTTATCGTTGATGGAGGCTACACTGCTCGGTAGATGTTAGCTAAGATTTCGCAATATAAAATCAAGTTCTCATAATTTCTGTAGTTTTGTAACCCAAGTCTCTCCTGATCGTGGTATTGGTGTGGTTGCACGCTCGTGTCGGGTCCTGTTGCTGGGTGGTCGAACTCCCCTGGGAGCCAGCACTCTGTTGGGGCATGTCACCACAAGCACAACAGTACCAGACACCACATAAATAAATGCTCATTATCGTTTTATCTACCATTTCCACATTTTGGGATGTGTATTACCCATCATCTTGGCTCGGCTGGGGCCGCACTTACTGGACCTCACACCACATCTCAGGCAGGGACATGGATGATTAGTTACTGCAAGGTTGACTGTTGCCCAAGGTCGCTAGACAGAGCCTGGCGGTGACGGAGCGCAAGTCTTGAGGTCTGGGGTCGGAGGAGAGAAGAGGAGACAGGGATGTTCATTCTCAGCTTGCTCGTTTGGAGCTGACCATTAACACAGCGTGGATCCGAATGACGATAAAACGGGGTTGCGCTTCAATTCAGCAGGTATCCTGAAAACCATCTCCAGGCTGCTAGAGCTGCCCGTTCCATGCCATCTCGAGTCATGAGCTGTTGCTCGGCCAGTTGGCTGGCGGGTTGACTGTCGCCCTCACCCGGACGCCCCACTCCGCTTGGCAGGGAGACGTCTCAATGCCTCTCCATGGTCCCAACTTCCCCGCGAAATTCCCACAGCTAGTGGCGTCGTTCTCCAGGTTCCGGCATGCAGGCGATCCGGAGGTCAAGTTCATGTCGGAAGTTCTGACTTGAACCTATGCATCTGGGCTGACGCGTTGATATATCTGCATGTATATCCATCTATATATATGCATCACTCGTTCCAGCTTCATGCAGCTTTCAACTCCACCTCTTCAGGCATCCACCTTTATTATTTTGAGACCACCACTTGGCTTCACGCCTTGAATTGTGTAACTGATATTCGTCGCGTCGCCCTACCATGGCATCTCAGGTAGAACGAGACGCAAAGATTGTTGGCACCGCCTTGGCGGAGGTTTTGCCACACACCAACAAGTATTGGTTCCAGAAACCTCACCTGGTTCGTTTGAATCTGCTTCTTCTCGTTCCCTTATTGTCAAGCTCTGTCTCTGGCTATGATGGTATGTCGTCAAATTGTTCAGAAACCCATGTAAAACTGTCGACTCACCACTCTCTGTAGGCTCCTTGATGAACGGCCCGCAGTCTCTTCATCAATGGCGAGAATACTTTGGCAACCCTGCAGGCGAGATGCTTGGACTCGTCAACGCCGCCCAGTCCATTGGATCCGTCCTCGCCCTCCCGTTCGTCGGTACCCTCTCCGATAAGTTCGGCCGAAAGCCAGTCCTCCTGAGCGGAATTATCCTCATCACCATTGCCTCCATCATCCAAGCCGCCTCAGTCAACTACGCCATGTTTGTCGTATCTCGAATCATTGTCGGCTTCGGCGGCATGTTTGTTGTACAGCCAAGCCCGATGCTGATCGCAGAGCTTGCATATCCGACCCATCGAGGCAAATACACATCTGCGTTTTGGACCTTCTACTACTTGGGAGCTATTTTAGCTTCTTGGACGACCTTGGAACCCAGAACCACCAGAGCGCTGTTTCGTGGAGAGTCCCCTCCGCCCTCCAGGCTCTCTTTCCTATCATTCAATTCATATTTTACTGGCAACTCCCCAAGTCTCCCCGGTGGCTGGTTGCCCAGGATCGCACCCAGGACGCTGCTGCCATTCTCACCAAGTATCATGATCCAGAAACAGAGAACAGCCCCCTTGTGCGTCACGAGCTATCCGAGATCGTCGAAACAATTCAACATGAGAAGGCGGCCAAGAGCACGGGCTGGTCAGCCCTTGTCAGCACCCCTGGAAACCGGAAGCGTACTCTCATCGCCGTCTGCACTGGTACGATGGCTCAATGGAATGGAATAGGCGTCATTTCGTACTACCTGACACTCGTCCTTGACACTGTTGGAATCAAGGATACCTTCGACCAGACGCTCATCAACGGACTACTCCAAATCTTCAATTTTGGTGCTGCGCTCAGCGCCGCGTTCCTGGTGGATCGACTAGGTCGCCGAACTCTATTCTTGTGGTCCGGTGTTGGTATGCTCGTTTCCTACGTGGTGTGGACAGCTTGCTCGGCGATCAACTCGGATACTGGGAATAAGCCCGCAGGCATTGTCGTTGTCGTGTGCCTCTTCGTCTTCTTCTTTCATTACGATATCGCCTAGACACCGCTACTATTTGGCTATCCCACAGAGATCTTTCCATACTACCTTCGATCAAAGGGCATCGCTCTCGAGTTGTTTGCCATCTATGGATCGCTTATAATTGCGGCATTTGCCAATCCTATTGGCCTTGAAAACATTGGATGGAAATACTACATTGTCTTTTGCGTCTTGCTCGTTATCTTCCTTGCGATCACCTATTTCCTCTTCCCGGAGACCAAGGGGTACAGCCTGGAGGAAATTTCCAGAATTTTCGATGGAGATGAAGGTCTTCATCAGGCCAAGGTTGGAGGTACAAATGGAAAAAGCCCCAAGGAGGTGACTGATTCTGCGAGCCATTTGGAGACAGTCTGAGGGAGGGTGCGTGTGGGTTTGCGCATGGAAGCAGTTTTATTCTTACCTTTTTATTCCTATTAAATGATTTTGTATATTCCTCGATAGTTATGTTAAAGAAACTATCTTGAAATATTGCTCGTTTTAGCCGTCTCAGCGATTGGCATGGCCCGATGCATTGTCATCACCAGCAGTCAAGTAACGAGACCATCGGGGTGAAGGTTAGTTATCTAACTGCAATCTTTCAGTAAAGAGTGTCTAGACTACTTCCTTGTGTTTACTCAAATCGAAGGAACCGAGAAAAGGAGGTGAACGCTTTTCGGGTTCTTAATTGCGTCTCGCGCCATCAGCCTCCGATCCTCGGTCACACGATGTGGCCTGGAAGCAAGCTAAGTATTTCTCCAGGTCTCACCGTGCTCGCTTTGTGGGGACTCGTCGACGAACTAAATTAGTCATGCAACTCTTCGTCGAGGTAACCCCCGGCCGGGATTGCTCCAAGTCCCCACATCTCGCCGCACGACGGCCTCATGAAGAGACAACCCTAAATATCTCTCCATCTCGTCGATGAGTTGGAAACGTTCAAACTCTCCGTCCAGATGAAAGTTGGTTGCTATGGAATCACTTTCGGCAGATTTTATGGCCGGTGCTGATCCAGCCCGGCCCAACGCCTCCGTTTCGACCGCATTCGGTGATGTTGAGCCCCCGCAGGACGCAACTTTCATCGGTTTATCGGACCAGGCTTGTAAAGAGTGCCGGAGGAGAAAGGCCCGTTGTAACGGATCTCTCCCAACATGCAACCTGTGCGTCAGGTACCGGAGGCATTGTCTGTATGAAAAGCACGCACGAACGCCATTGACGCGCAAGTATGTGGGATCTGTTCTTTCTCTCTGACGAGGGCTCAAACTGACGGGGTAAGACACTTGACGGAGGTAGAAACGCGTCTGTAGCGAGCAGAGGCCCTGGTTCAGCAGATGCGCACCCTGGTACAATCTAATATGAGGACGTGGGAGCGAGCGAGTAACCCGGTTGCGACTGCTACCACACAACCCCAGCAACCACCGAATCAGCCATTCAACTTCTCGAGCACTCCCCAGGCGGCAGAACCGCCAGGCGCTGACGATGTCGAGCCTATCCCTTCCGCGTCTGATATGAGTGCACCAACTCAGTCTGGCTTGCATCTTTCTGGCTCGGCTGATAGTGTTCAAGACCCCAACCCATCAAACGTGGACCATCAGAGGATGTTGGAAGGCCCGCCCATTGATAACTTTGAGTGGTGTGAGAAGACGTCCGTCCAAGTTCACGGATTGTCCCCAGACGCTGTCGTAGAGCCTACAGAAGAGGACAGTCCGATTTCCGATGGCATGGCATCCTTAACCGTCAATGAGGGCGAGTCAGGTTACCTTGGAGTTGCTTCAGGTGCTGCACTATTGCGTCTTCTTGAGCCCAAGTCGCGTCATCGGTTGTCCAGAACGCAGCAGACAGCCTCCTCGATTTACCCAATGATACCACAACCTAACCCGAACCGCCATGTTTCTGAGTCCATGATTGACGCATACTTTCGGCTGTATCATGTTAGTTACCCAATCATTCACGAGCCAACGTTCCGCGCCCAATATAGCGAGGTCATACCTCGACCCAACGGGGCGTTTTGGACCGTCCTGGCATACATCGTCGCCGCCATCGGCGTATGGGCCTCTTCAACCTCATCAATTGAAACGCTGGATATGGCATTATTCAAACAGGTTAGCTCGATTCTTAGCTTTGACTTCCTCGAGGTCGGAAACTTGGCCTTGGTGCAGGCATTGTCATTGGCGTCGAACTATCAACAAAAACGGGACAAACCAAACTCTGGGTACAACTATCTTGGACTAGCGGTCCGAATGGCGATGGGTCTCGGCCTTCACAAGGAGTTCCAGGGCTGGAACATCTCTCCCCTAAATATGGAGATTCGGCGACGGGTATTGTGGTCCTTGTGTGTTTTTGATGTTGGTGCAACCATCACCTTCAGTCGTCCAGACGTATGGCCATATAAAGGAGTCGAAGTCTCATTTCCACTCAATGTGAATGACAAGGTATGTAGTGAAGTAGGTCCCGAAATCCACATCTTTATGCTTACCAGCTGTTAGGACCTAACGGCTGCTTCTACTTCTTACCCAGCGGAAAGCAACCAGATCACGCCATATACCGCTGTCGCCACACAAGCTCGTTTTCATATAGCAACACATGAATGCTACGAACGAATCATTTCAAAGCCATTTCCTTCTGCCGACGAGCTGCTCCGGATGGATTCTACGCTGATTGAAACTTGGCAAGCTGCAATCCCATCATATTTCAAAGAACAGACCCTAGTTCCGCCTCGTTACGCTCTCTGTCAAGCTGTCATGTCTTGGAGGTTGCGTAACCTGCGAATTATTCTTTATCGCCCCTTTGTCATCCGAAGGGCTTTGAGACGTCGGGCTGATCCCGACGAAGCGAACTCGAAGGCGTACAATCGATGTCTTGCCGACGCAAAATCATCGATCACCATGATTGCTGACTATTGGGCACACCACGAACACAATCGACTTGCTGCTTGGTATGGTTTGTAAGTATTTATCCTCTATGAGTGCGGCTATACATGCTCAAAAATATCACGCAGATACTTCCTTTTCCAAGCGGCTCTTATACCTTGTATTTGTCTTCGTAATCAGCCCTCAGCCTCCGACGCATCAGATTGGCGGCACACAAATTACAACCACTCTACACACCATAACAGCACTTGCGCCTACCAACGCAAGCTCAGCACGATGTTATCAAATTATACCCGATTTGTCCGGGCGATTTCCCGATAATGACCAGGTCGAACAAGCTGCCCCTCTGGCTCCGACTGAACAAGATCTCACTGGAGGAAACGAGAACGCAGGGCAACAGGCAGGTCCAGAGCAGTGGATATCAGAGCCAGTGGAGGAGAGTCCCCAGACGCAAATAAACAACGTCTTTAGTATGATGTGGCCAAATGCGCCACCTATGGAAGTAGCAGATGTTGTCATGGGCGACGATGCTGGATGGATGGACTTTTTACGGTTGGAAAGTAATGATGGTTGGGAGGAGCCAAATTCATAATACAGTACAGGCTTCCAAACGCTGCCAAAACTCGTCCTCAAATCATTTTCATAACTACAAATGACTAAACAAATGTACCAAAGCTTCATTTAATTTCATATCTCATTTGAGGCCCACCATCCTACGATAGCTAACCTCGTCACTTCAACGCCATAACTTGAGGTCCATGCTGAGTATGTGCCGCATGTAGACAGTTTTTCAGTCTCAATCACTTGCTGTCAAGTGGTGGGAGGTCACCGTTCTCCCGAGCCTCCGCCACAAGATCGTTGTAAATGGCCAACTTCTCCTCGTAAATCTTGACCAACTCATCTGTCGATCTCTTGCCGGGCGTGGCATCACTGCCGCCAAAAGCCCTCACCGCCGCATAGTAGACATCAGCTAGAGCTCTGCAGATGGACTTGAGAGTCACGGATGTGCACTGGTAGTAAAGGCTGCGAGACGAATTGCGTTAGCTACTGTATCGCTGCATACAACGTTTCACATGACTTCTCGGGCCACTCTTGAGGGTGGGCATGAAAATTGAAGACAACGCTTCCTCAATTGTAAAAACTTACTCTGTCTTGAAGTTGGTATCAATCTTCAGCTTAGCGCTCTCAGTGAATCGAGTCTGGGCTCGGTAGTTGTTGTAACCAAAATCGTGACGGTTGCATGCGGGCACAAAGGGGAACCCAAGCGGGTTGTCGGGTGATGAGGTGCAACCATCAGATGTCCAGTCTAGAGTGGAAGGGTTTTGGGCATTGCGACGGGCGGTAAACTGAGGCAGGGTGAGAGTGAAAAGAAGTTGATCTGTGGTTTCCTGAATAGTCGCGCGGCTCATAAGACCAGCCTCGCTCTTCTTCGTAGGAATGGCCGAGACGCCCGAAAGGAGCAAGAGGAAAGGTGTAGTGAACTTCATTCTGCAATAATGCAATTATCTAATGCTTGAGTGGATGATCGAGTACTGAAATAAAAGTCGAGCAATGAGACTGCTTGTATATTCTTATAGAATACCGATCGTCGCAGAGCACTAACTTATATCTTCAAGCCTAGCCAAGTCGGGCAGTTCTGCCGTGTTGTCCATTGCGACCTACCAGAAGTAGCAATGATCTTTCGTTGTGGAGGCCACGGGATCACACTATGCCTGGCCATTTGCTAAATACCCCGCAGGAAGATCTTCAGGTCCAATACAGCACGTTCTAGTAATGGCAATGAGTTATTGGTGTGTTCGAATGCCCAGATATCCATCGCATGATTGCCCGTTTAGGATCCTCGACAATGGAGGGCTGGTTTGTGCTGGCATAGCGGGGAAAGAAGGAACGCGCGTCCGTTGATTCGAACACTTGCTCGGCACGTGGGATTAGGCGTGGAGTCTTTGTCACCGGAGCGACCATATTGGGCTGATCCTCCGCGCATATTATGTAGCCAAGGGTCTATATCAGCCCAGAAATCCACCACTCGTAGCTCTTCCCTAGAGCCGTGTGAAGCGCATCTTTTGGAAGCCTCGGTAACACTAGGCTCCCCGACAGCCTGATAGGTGATTTATTACAGGGGAAATGGCAAGCGGCAAACTCAATTATGTCTTGGGCGAAGAGGTCGGGGATATTTTCTGAAATAGAGAGGTGTCGGCGTGGTCTCGATTGCTAATTGAGTGAGAAACAGCGGAACCTTCCCAATTGGGCACCGAGCTCCTCCACTGCAACACACTTGTAATGCACGCCGTCTTTCACATGTCTGCAAACCTGACCGAGGAGCGCTAAGAAGGGGAAATGTAATGTTAATTGGTGGGTTGAAAAATTTGGGCCAGGTTTACTATTTCTCTTCCCGAACAGGTGCGGTGTTCCGAGGAGCCTATTCGACCAGTCGAGCAACCTAGGGGTATGGCACCGTCAAGCACTTGTTTTCTACCCCACAAGCTGCCCTGACTAGTGCATATATCTAAGTAGCACTTCGCAGCGCTTCTCGATTGGCAAACATCGGAAACTTCTCCTGCTATTTTCTGATCGCGGATCTCAGGCCTTACCGGCCTCGAATTAACATTTGCGGTGGGAACTGCAAGAGGCATCAATCAATTAACAAGAAATAATTAATTGGATACAATTCCTCAATTATTACACGCATATTGTCTATCGTTTAGAGCAACGTGCTCAATCGAACTATAAATCTGATGAACTTCTCGTCTCGGAAGTCTGCTCATGAGATTTCCTGTGGTCGTTTCTGGCTGTTGATGACACGACTGCAGATAGTTCGGTGGGTAGGACTGCGTTTTATAACCTAGTTAGCACATGTCGTGAATTTAGTTCTTTTCATTCCGAAGCAAGGGCCAGCTTTTTTTTTCAGCCACCGGGGAACCCTGCAAACACTAGAGGAATATTGAATCTAGACTTTCCTAAGAATGTGACAAGTGGGGCAAGTAGAGAACGGCAGATGAGAAATTTCCTTGTGAATAATGCATGCGCCAGTGGTGTCAAGAATTTATGCGCACCACCTCTCGCGTAATATGTCATAATTCAGGACACTATCGTATTCTATGTTCATTGGCTACTACATTTACTACGATATATGGAATAATAAGTAAGCGCCTCTTAAATGTTAAGGACATAGCTTTCTAACTCTGGTGCGCCATTGAAGAGGATATGACGTATGGAACAATCATTCTTGAGCTTCTCCGTCTGCTAGCATCTTCAATGTCGCTTCAGTGCGGTACAAAAAGCCAGCTACCCATTGTGCTTAGGCCTAGCTTTTCAGTTAAACCTAAATTATGACGGTTGCGCGTAGAAGCAGATCACAGTAGTGATGAGTTGCCACTTAACTCAATCTAAAGCCTATGAATGGAAGTAGTTAGGGGAGAAAAACATTCCGTTTGTGCGGATGGGTTTCTTCGATTGCGAAAAAGGAAAAAAAAAACATGTGTTTTTTATGTCACTTGACTTACCTAATATCCTTGGTCATGTGTGTTGCGTGCTAAACATCTGCCCCCATCCCAATGCACTCCGTTATGCCGATGCGCCAAGGGGTAGCCAAAGTATGTTACGGTTCATTCCCGTATCCAAGAAGATCCCAGACATTTAGCGATAATATGCCAAGATTAATTTTGTGGAAACCCCGCTCTGGTCCCCAAACTTCTCGTCATGTGGGCGGACTAAGAAGGTGGACTTCCCCGTCCTCTGTCACATTCAACCCCACATCCCCGCCATTATTCTTCAAAAGGGCCGAACATTTCTCAACCAGTCCCGCATGTTGTGACGTAGGATCCTCGTGGTTTAAACACCAGTTAGTTTAATTCGCTCCTTGCTTCCATGCATCTCAATGCTGCACCACGGTAAGCACCCTATTTTCACGCGGTTGTCATCACCCGGCTCCTCTCCATAGTGCCAAGAACTGCCGGACCGATCATGTTCATGATGTCTATTAGACCAACCCATACTTAAGGGCAAGAGCCATCTCCACCTTCTTGTCGCCCCTCAATATTAGACCCCGGGGTTGAAGACCACATGAGCCGAACCGGGGTCAGGTCGTTCGCAAGGCGAAGACCAGCAAGCACAGCTCGCCTTAATGGGTATCATCGCCCCATCGTGTCTACTAGGCCTACATAAGCTTGAAAATAAGCCTATGCTCGGCCCGAATGATAACGTGATGATGTGGTCCATCATTACCCCATGTATTGCCGTTGCTAAGGCGAAATTAGGCGCTGTTTCGCCAACACTTGCCAAACAGCGCCAAACAACGGGTTCCGATGGCGCTTTGAATATATATATGCCTTTTGGGCAAATGACTGCCGAGGGGATATTGTGGTGCCAACTTGTTATATAAAAGGCGAACCGCTCTCCCGTTGCACTAGAAGTCGTAGAGTCATCTTTACCTTTGCTTACATAGTAATCACACACCAGTACTTGTCGACATCATGTGGAAGTATCTGGTGGCTTTTGCGGGCCTCGTTAATCCCTTTGTTCAAGGTACTCCCAGAGGGTATAATCGCAGAAGTCAGAGTGTTGACATTCTCCCCTACCGCAATTCCACACTCTGCATCGATGACCGGGTTGGCGATCTGCTGTCTCGGATGACCCTCGAAGAAAAGGCTGGTCAAATGTACCATGCCCGAACTTCGTTGGTCAATAACACGTTTGATGGCAATATTCAGTCAAACGTGACGGATAAGCACATCACCCACTACGTCTTCAGCGGCGGTGTCAATGATGCACATGCTGTTGCCACATGGTACAACCAACTGCAACAATTGGCTCTTGATTCTGGACTCGGCATTCCCATCACCATCTCCTCCGATCCACAACACGGCTGGACTGATGATACGGCGGTTTCAAACATTGGTGCCTCGTTCTCACGCTGGACAGAGCCATTGGGGATTGCTGCCCTGCGTGATCCGAAGCTCGCGCGCACGTTTGCCGAGATAGCTCGCGAAGAGTATGTATCTGTGGGTATCCGGCAGGCACTGCATCCTATGATCGACCTCATGACAGAACCCCGATGGGGTCGGTCAGGAGGCACCATGGGTGAGGATGCCAACCTCACAAGCCTGCTGGTTGTCGAGTACATCAAAGGGTTTCAGGGTGATAAAATCGGCCCTCATTCTGTCATCACGACCACGAAACACTTTCCGGGCGGCGGCCCAATGGAAAATGGCGAGGATTCACATTTCGAGTGGGGAAAGAATCAAATATATCCCGGCGACAATTTTGAGCACCACCTCATCCCATTCAAAGCTGCTATTGCCGCAGGGACACGCCAAATGATGCCTTATTACTCACGTCCTGTTGGCACCAAGTGGGAAGAAGTTGCGTTTGCTTTTAATAAGGCACTCATAACTGGTCTCTTGAAGCAGGAGTTGGGGTTTGATGGAATCGTCGTCACAGACTGGGGCATTGTCACAACTCGAGCCTGGGGACTCGAAAACCAGACTGAACTAGAGCGTACTCGTCGTGCGATCGAGGCAGGCTGCGATATATTTGGAGGCGAGACAAAGCCTGAACTGATCGTCAAGTTGGTCAATCAAGGAATTCTATCCGAATCTCGAATCAATACCTCTGTGCGCAAGTTGATCAAGGAGAAGTTCGAGTTGGGCCTTTTCGACAACCCCTTTGTCAACCCTGACGTTGCAGAGAGAGTGGTTGGTAACGAATATTTTAGCCGACTGGGCAACGAGACGCAGCGCCGTGCTTTCACTCTCCTCACCAACCCTGATGATTTCCTCCCTCTGCCTCTCTCTGCTCTCGATGCAAGTTTTTATATCGAGGGTATTGAGCCATCAATTCTCAAGAGCCGGAATCTCAAGGTTGTGGATACTCCTCAGGAAGCTGACTACGCTTTTCTTCGACTTGCCTCCCCCTTCAAGCCTACGACTGCATCAGGACTGGCAGCCAGCATTAATAATGGCTCAATAGAGTTCAACACCACTGAGAAAAGTCGCCAAGCAGAGATTTATGCTACGGTCCCGACAGTTGTGGATATCAAGTTCAATCGTCCCGCCGCTGTACCTGAAATTGCAGACGCTGCTGCGGCCCTCTTAGGCAATTATGGGAGTAGCCACGATGCATTCCTTGACATTGTTTTCGGTATAGATGGGTGGAAGCCTGAGGGTCAGTTACCATTCGACCTGCCTCGGTCCATGGCTGCTGTCGAGTCTTCGAAAGAAGACGTACCATTTGATACAGAGGATCCTCTATTTAGCTTCGGCCATGGGCTGGAGTACAAGCAAGCTTGTGGGAAGACACAAAAGAGAACAGGGCAATGAATGTTACGCTACTCCTTAACAATAACAGTAAATATTCTGAGGCATGTGACAGAAATTATTAGAACAATTTACAGACAGTGTACCCTCTTTTAATATCATTCGATACGACTTCCCCGAATTTTGTCAGATAGGTCAAAAAGTGTAGTAGTGAGAAATCATAGTACTCGCATGTATCTAGGTGTTATATCTAGAACTAGAAGGTTTGGCAATAACATAATAACATTTGTATGCACCAAGTCTCTTCAATAAGCCCTCAATAATGTGAAATACACACCGAAATACACTAGATTCAACATTATGTTCTCTCATAGGGGGTTATTAAAACAATATGGGAACTTAGTTTACGAAGCCGCCTTACATAGGGGATGGATCATCACTCGTGAGCTGGACAGTCGATATTGTGGAGAATTAAGGAATCATCATTTCAGACATTACTAGAGCCAGTTCGTGCTTTACGAAGAGACACGTGCACATGTCCGGGTCCTCAAAAACTCTATCTTTGCTTCCTCGTACCCGGCTTTCCCCTTGCCCTTCTTCATTCCTTCCGACACAATATCGAACGTAGTGCTCCAGGCAGATGTTGCCAGTTGGACAGTTGCCTCATAGAAAACCCATCTGCCTGATACCTCGCCTGTTGCCTCAAAACCAATGCTTTCCACATTCATCTTTCGCACAATTACACTTTGTCTCTTTTCAAATTGGATGATATCCATCCTCAGCGCAGAAGCGGCACGCTCTGTCTCTATCGCAACTCTGGCGACAAACGCTCTCGTTCCATTGACACTGGTCCGCGAGACGCAAGACTCAACGTCCTGATATAGAATTGCGTCATTCACAGGGTACCCGTGGCCCTGGTTGGTGTATTTTGTGGTTGTCTTCTTGGACGGGGCCGTCAGGTGGATATTGAACATGCTGATTCCTGTGACAGCCTCGATAACCGTCTCATACTCGTACCAAGCAAAGGTTTCTCCGTACAATCCAGTGGAGTTGCCTGCGTACTCTGTCTCAATAACTGTGGCACCTTTTCCTTTTCGATTAGCGTAGGTGAGGTGAACGGAAAGATCGGTTTGATCTCGCCCCTTCTTGGCACCCTCGGTTGTTCTGACCCGAACTCGACCAGCAAATACTAAAGAACCTTCGTCATTCAAGTATAGCTTTGTAATATTAGGCTTTATGTCAATGGCCTCAAGAGGAGAAGACAACTTCACGCCCTTCGGGACTGTATCGATCATTCGGCTAAAGATCTTCGAGCATTTAGCTTCGAAAACTGATGGTTTCCGAGCCAAGGAGGTCATCGTCTTGTTGTTATCGGAGCTGAAGATTCGTTTATCAGAGTTGACTGTGTCGTTTGTTCCAATAACGAGCGGGTTGGTCGTTGTCCCTTTTACATATTCTGTTGCAATGCTGTTATCAAACTGATTAGGCGAACTATCAAAGGTCGTCACGGTGTCGTTGTAAATATTTGTAGAACCCTTTGAGATCTCTGGGAAGTTCACGCTGTGAACGCCACCAAGGGTGTGCCCGCATGCTACCATGGTGATCATGTCTGATTGGCTGTATCCTGCTGTTGCGAATCGACCTAGCATCGTTTTTAGAGAACTGTGTGTCTCGGGAACGCCTGCCGGGCCGGCTTCGTCGGCGTCGATTCGTCCATAACGGAAGGGGATCTTAGTTGAGCCACCGCAAGAGCTATGTGAAACAATTACACTCATTGCGAGTAAGTCTGCCGCTGAGGCTCTTGAGGAATAGAGAAAGTTGAAAAAGTTGAAAGTGTTGTTGAAAGCAAGGCCACCGTTCTCGGCGCGGTTCAGCTCGAACCATATAGAACCATCAACGCCGCCAGTTCGCTCTGTAGAGTCGTGTGTGATCATGTCGTGAAACGCGGTCCGGATCCATTCCGCGGCGTTCTGTCGCCCCTTTACATTGCCTCCCTCAGAGCATGGGACGACGCCTAGTGAAGTAGTTTTAGCCACATGGCCTTGCAACTGCTGGTACAACAAGAGAACTAACCATCGGCAAAACGTCTCGAGAGATAGCCTCCTTGGAGCGAGAAGATCTCTTCGATCTCATCGTATTCTGATGGCCACACATATTTTTTGGCAGTGGTGAAGGACGTGAGCGCGGCGAAAACGCCGGTGACGAAGGTCACCTTCATATTGACTCAATGAATTCGGAGTCTTAGAAGTAAGTCCTTGGAAAGAATGAGTCGTACTAGTGTGCCTGTCTTAGAGTCTTTTCTATTCAAGGGCCGGGCTCCTTTTAACAATTTTGTGCCTTTCAGAGCGCCCTGCATGTACTAATGTCGGGGGTCGATGGGTCGCCGAGACGAAATACTCGGCGAAACGCTGCTGAATCGAGTTAAAGCGCCGGCGGCAATTCCCATCATGGACTGCGGGCCTTCGGGCCATCAACACCCCAGCCGGAGATGATCAGAAGATTTTTATCAGATGGTGGCCGATTGATAAATCCCTCCTCGTATTGGGTGGGCCAAGAACTTCCGTCCGAGCCCACAGCCCACTTGGTGCTACCACCAATCCACCTTGGTCTCGATATTGTACGTAAGGTAGCTGAACTTCCGCGCATTACCTGATGGCTTTCAAACCATGGGTCCACATGGATCCGGTGCTTCGGTACACCTAAACTCTCAGCCAGGAGCTAGACGTGTTAGCTTTGTGAACGATTTGATACCCTGGTCTGACTGTGAAAGTCGCGACGGGACGCAAGATTCAAGTATGTGAGGAATACCAATAGATCACACTTTACAAATAGACTTTGTCGCTCGAGCAATGCTGTACGGGGATATCGCATAGATGGACTAATGGTATGTATTCCGAGACCCCGATCCGAAAATAGCCTCATGCACGTAGGTCGAATCAACTGCGCGATTTCTATTTGAGGAATTAACATGTGATATATGCATGAAGATGACTTGACCAGACGGGACCAGGCATTCATAAGCACATCTTCAATTGGTGCTTGGCTTCTCTTCTTTGGCCATAGCCCACTGTTCTGCGTGTACGCTTGTTCTAGACTTCTCCTTCCAGTCTTAACTACCTCAAATACGATGAGCCGAGATGACCCTCAAAATCCAGGGCCCATTGAAGTTCATATGCAACTTAGTCTTCCCCAGCGAGTGCCGTTTCTTGTCAAATCAAGATTCGGCGTGCAATGGAGAATGTCTACACGAAAGAATAATACGCTTGGGGAACCAGCTAGCTCCCTGCCATTGAACAGAGAGTCCAAGGTGGATGAGATGTTTAGAATAACCCCCATAATTACTTGCATTCCACAATTGCAAACGCATGATCTGAAGCCATTGTTCACTGGGAGCTGGACACGATCCAGGACAGGGTACAGCGAAATCCTCCACACCTAACCCAGCCCCGTAAAGGAAGACCTCACAGGTTGGATGGCAGAAAAATCTAAACGTAGGACGAATATCGCTTCCTTTAGTCATTTCTAGCGTGCCCTACAGTGCAGTAGGGGTCCAAAGCTGGATCGTCGAGAGGGACGAGAGTTCATTAATATATGACGAGTATTTCGTCAAGACATCAAATAACCACACAGTGGAGACAAAATATGGAGGGTCGACACACAATGAACACTAATCTATTCATGCCAGGATATTTGGAGACGTACAGTCTCTTTTTTTGCAAGGCCATCGAGGTTACAGGTGCTTCCGATAGATCATGCATCCCAATGTATGGAATGAGGAACATGTCCGCACAGGTAGCAAGGTTTACACTGGGACCTTGTAGATCCCAGCAATACCTGGCAACTCCGCCCGATCTTGAAAGATTTGAAGTTAAAAACCAGCTGTGGAGTATCATAGAGCGCGTTATTACATGGGCTGCAATGTGGGCTGAATGAGTCTAGAACCGGTGGAGACGGGCCAGGGTTCAGTGGTTCTGGCTCGGCCGGGCCAAACCGTGAAGAGCAAATTACCAACGCAGGGCACGACCCATGGTGAGATTAAAAGTAAGCGTAATCCACATCTTACGTAGTACTTGTATCTTGCTTTCAAGACCGGCGTCACCAAGGAACAAGCCGTGATGGCTTGTGGGCACTCTACGAGTATCAATGAGCAAATCGGAAGGACATGGTTATATACTTACCCATTGTTCGATTGATACCATCTTGGAACCCTTTCTTACCGATAACATATTAACAGGAGTAGCCTCCGACACATGGTAGCTGGGTACAGGGGGGCTGTTAGCTCATGGTCGAACTTGGTCTCCACCCCGACTTGAAAAATCGTGTGATTTACTCGACTTTCCGTGTTTGTCTGCTTCTCAAATACCGTTATTCCTTGGTTCGGATTTCTGCGGTTTCTAAATTAAATAGCACGATTTAACATTCGTTGATTTGGTTTTCTGTTAAACCCCTTCGCTTATAGCGACGTTGAGCTTTAGAACATGGAGCTTCCCAATCTGGTAAGGCCCTCCTCGCTCGTCGTGCATCCATCCCTCACGTGCGGAGTCACCATCCTTAAGGAAGGTTAAAAAGTTGGCCAATACAGACTCTTCTTTTACTCTTCTTAATATTCCTTCAACTTTGACAAGCATATATCAAACGCATATAATATTAGCCATTTCTTGAACATGCCACGTCCTTTGAGTAAGGACTCTTGGTACGCCGCGCCCTGATTTGAAGCCTTCTGGGAGCCTTTGCCAACATGCTATAGCAACACTTGCCGACGACGCAAGGTAAAATGTGAGCGAAATCCTGAAAAATCCCTGCGCAACAAGAAATAACATCCTGATAATTGAATAAGGTGACCAGAAAACGCCGGTTTGTCAGCAATGCACGAAGTCAAATCGTTACTGTGATAAACCCAACATCAATGCTCTTGATCAAAGTCATAGCTGTTCCCGAATCCCCGGTCCAAGTAACTGCCCATCGCCTCCTTACTATCTAACCAGTCAACTGGCACCTCCAGCCCCAATTTCCGCTCCCGCTCGAGGGTATCCAGCACCGGTTTGATATCCTCGCCAAATTGAAGCCTCATCTGGTTTCGGTACCATGGTGCAAAGTGAATCATTGCCAACATGACACGAATATCTCCAGTTGAGTTTGGCATCCCTGCATGCCATAGTCTGAGATCGCGGATAACAATGCTGCCTTTCTTGATGAAGGGCTGCACTGGGGGTGCTACCTCCCGTCGCTGGCGAAGAAGTGCCTCGTTGATGTGACCACTCGCACGCTCGCCGTGAGAACCCTCCTGTGCCTCTACTCCGGATTTGGAGTGAGTGCCAAGCCAAATCTCCGTGGACCCGTTCTCTGGTGTCGTGGTGACGAGGGGAACATTCAACACGAGAGCAAAGGGGTGGACTGGATGAGCAAAGTCGGCATCAGAATGAACCGGTTGCCTCTGAGGCCTTTCACCGGGAAGAGTTGGCATAGCTGAATTTGCCGAGCAGAATGTCCATTTTGGGCGTGGCCCCAGCACGGCGGATGTAATCTGCGTCGCTATTGGGTCTTGTCATTGTGTAAGTCATGCATATTCAACATAGTGAGAGGGTTCCCAAAGAGGAGTCCCAAGAGGGGGAGACGTACTCGCAAAGATGGATGAGAAGAAGTACTGGGCCACGGGTGGTGCATCTTGTTGTATGTTGCCCTTGTTATAGTTGAATGGGCCATTCTCACCACGACTTTGAAGAACTTGAGCGTCATGGACCATCTTCCGGTTGAGGAAGTCAAGGTGCTCATGCGGGACAACATCCTCGACGACTACCAGGCCATCTTCATGCATATGGCGCACAGCAGTTTCAAGGTTCCTAGAGTTGAGGGCTAAGCCTTCTATCTCCGCCCTGCAGGGCCGGATGACTGCTGGTAGCATACTGTGTGTTGCTGATGCAAAGAATCGTCGCCCCTTCATACGGGCCGAGAAGAGTGATCGAGTCCACAACGCAGTACCCATTGTTAAGGAGATGAGGAGAATCGAATTAATCAAGAGAAGAAACGAGAATGTAGAATTGCATTTTTGGGCAGAGGATGGGCTCCTCACTTATAGTTTCTGCGTGTATGACTTGGTGATGCAGGAAACCCGAGCTCGGAATTCCCTTCCCCATTCAGCTAGTGTCAGACCTCACTTGAGCGCCATTTGGGCTTCATGTGTACCATGTGACATAATCTCTGAACTAGACTTGTCCAGTCCTCCACGAAGTCTCCAGGTCATTTACGAGCCGTTGGACTGGCCAGCCAATGTTTGATTTATAGGTCAAAAGTCGTCGGATGAGCTCTTGGCGGGGCGCTTCAGCCCGTATGGACTTGGCACCTAAAAGACTCTGTCAGTAAGTATTGGTAGATGCCGAATTAGCCAAGGTACTATACGGACAATATGAGATTGGGCCAAATGCGTTCACAATCACCGATGGAGTCTTGTTCGTGAACGCGATTCCACAAATGTCGAGGGCAAACGCCTCTACAAGTTCGTCTTTCGGCTTTTGATCGTGTGCATGGAGATGAAGTGACTGGAGGCCTTCGAAACTTTGAGAACTCGCATGAATACTCAGAATCATGAGTGCGATCAAGTAGTAGTGCATCGCGGCCGCTGTGGTTGTCAGCGATTGATCGATGTGATGAATCAGGACGCCCACGTACCGTGACATGGCTGGAGAAACCACGCTTGAGGGAATAGTTCATTTGTTCCAGGCCGCCCGGTAGTTTCGAAAAGGGCTGCAATCGTTCCGAGCAAGTTAAAGACCACTGCCGCACCATCTCAAGCGCAGCCTCCCATTCTTGAACCGTAAACGGGTGGTGGAATGCAACATTTATGATCTTGCCCAATATTAGCGTAATAGAGTTGAGGTAATCCTGATCTGAATCATGCTTTATGGTCAGCGAAATGGACTCCAGGTCCATTTTTAGTGGACAAGTTTCGAAGAGACTAAATGTGACGTCTTCTCGTAAATAATTCCAGAAACCAGCCGCAACCAGGCCGCGATTTAAATCCCCAGATAAGAGACCATGTACAGACACCATAGAGTAGGCCCCTCGTAGGTGCATATTAGGATCAATATTGCCTACTTTGCCTTAGAACCGAATTTCATCTACCCACAAAGAGGTTCTTGTTTGATTGTAGTTACTTACTGTCGAGAATCTCATAAGACCTTAGCAAGCACGTCGCTGCCAGAGCTACACCGCCACTCATCACAGCGTCGTCTTCATCGATTGTGATGAGCAACTGAACACATCGGCCATGGTAAAATTCTGCCGTAGTTCGGAAGCTGCTGGCTGCCGTTTTGCACAGATGCATAGCTGATAGAGCAATTATCGCGTAGAACAGAAGTGGTTCTTCGAGAGAAATCCGAGGCACAATGACCTCGAATGTCGATGTGGAGTCGCTCAGATCATACCACTTGGACAAGTCAGAGATATAGTGATCAAAGAGACAAGCAATTTTCTGATCGTGGAGAGCGCCACGCGGAGTCATGTATGCAAGATGACTCTGTGCTACATTTTGTGGTTAATGCCAGTTCTTAAAATACCATGGCCATGAATAATATTGCTATGAACTTACCTGCAACGCCTTCCAGCCGGGACGGACGAAACTCGGTTGATCTCTCTGATCTGGGATGTTGGGGTTGCAGTGTGGGAAATGTCACCCGCTACTTTCTATCTGACGTTCGTTCTAGTCTTGATTATCTCACAATGAAATTGTTTCCGAGGCAGAGAACTTCTTTAGGCATCATCTGTTTGACCGACGACGTTCTTGGGCACCGAAATCATACATCCACAGGCATACGACATCTGCTGGCGATTTACATCTTGATGGCTTCTATGTATCCGTGTATCCATTACATACTTCAAACAAGACAAAACATTACGATCCCAGGACAAATCGACCATTGTAAAATGGAGTAGTCCAACACTTTTGGTATCCTTCCAGGCTTCCGCCGTCCATGCTCATGTATCCAGGCATTACGCCGTATTCTCGATCGTGGAACCGTTGCTCCGTAGCAGGTGTCGATGCTAACCGTGGGCTCACAAGACCCAGGCCACGAGGGCACAGCTTACAGCTGGAAAGCTCCGATGGTGGTGGCAGAGAAGAGCAGAGCGCCAATGGCAAGGCCCAGGGTGTTGACGCCGGACTGAGGGCGAACGCCGGGAGCAGCGCTGTCAGAGTTGGTAGAGCTGGACTTGGAAGTGGAGGTAGCATCGGAGTCGCTGCTCTTATCGGTAGAATCGCTGGAGTCAGAGTTGCTGGACTCGGTGGAGCCGCCAGAAACAACAACGGTGGCCGAGGCAGTGGCGGCGAGCTTGCCGTCAGCAGTCGCGGTGGCCGTGTCGGTGGTGTTGCCGCCGCTGCAGAAGACTGCGGAATCGGCAGCGCCCTCCTTGTACAGGCACTTGGTGAGCTCGGCGATGGTCTGGTCGAGGGCGAGGCAGTAGAGGCCGCAGTTATTGTAGTAGCTCACGACGTCGGCATCCCCACAGCAGGCGGCCATGATGGAGGTGTGGTTCTTGCTGTAGGGCATGGCACAGACGGCATCTTTAATGGGGATGTCGTAGAGCGTGGCGCCACAGGAGCCAGCGGTCGCGGAGGCGGAGGCGGAGGAGACGGTGGTGGACATGTTGGCGATTGTTGAGGGTAGATGGATAATTGGATATGTGGATATGGGATTGCAGGTGTGAGAAGGTGAAGGGTGAAAAGGCGAGATGTGCGAAATGATGATCAAGTCAAGAAATGGAGAGCACCCGGAGGGAGTCGCAGAAGAGCTGTGTCGATCAAATATATTTAATCATAACAAAACCACCCCCTGGATTGCGCTACTACTAGCTCTGACATGTTTTCGGTGGTCGCTCCCTATTAATAGGGTGTACTGGTGTCACTTGGCCGACCTTCTAAGTTTAGCGCACTCAATGATCCTCAGCTCTTCGTATTTATCCCTGCGTAGATGAGCCCTGCCCGCGCCTTGCCCGCGCCTGGTTGCCTCGCCATCTGGGAGGAAAAGCATCCAATGCGACCCGAAACTCGCCTGGGGCAGCCGTCCTTCCTTGATTGAGTCCGGGACAATGAACCGCTCTCATCACCTGGTCGCCGAAAGCGTGTATTGAACCTGGTTTGCATCAGAATTGGCTTCCATGCCATGCATTGTGCAGCGCCACACAGCCAGTTCGTTGACGTGGTTGCCCCACCAATATCCATCGGCAATATCCTTCCGTTCGCAGTCTGTGTTAGCAACTCCTCCCAAATCACATTGATATCTGCCTTTTCAACACGTCATACCACCAAAACACTGCCGCTTGAGGACTAGCGCAATTACTTGCTAGCCGAGGAATTTATGCCCACCGTCTCGCCCTTGATTTTTCGTCACCGGCCACCCCTCACTGTCAACAAATGTCAGTTCTGGGGTGCAGCCATGACAGATGATTGTCTTCCTGGAAAGTTGCCCCGATCAGTTTCTATTGTTTCGTGTAGGCCTGGGTTAGTTTAGCTTTGACTAAGGAACCCAGTGAGACTGGCCCTGTAGGACCATGGAATGCATTCCCTCGAGGATAATCGCGACGGCGTAGTTCATAAGGTTGGTTCTTTTGGTATATACTTATGACCTGTGCCGGACCAGAACAAAATGAGCAACCAAGTGAACGCGATTGGCGGCTTCTTGCGAATGAATTCCTAGATCATAGATAGCTCCGACGGGCTGATTGAGCCTCGAGGAAGCAGACGGCCTGAACCTGGGTATCAGCTGTACCATATCGTACCCTGTGACTAGGTTAAGTGCCACGGCAACTAGACGCAAACCTCATAGAATACTGGGGCGAAACTCAACGTCCTTGTTCGTCGATCGGGATCTAAGAGGGCGCGGATGGTTCCGTGTGTCCGTCCGGATCTGCTCAAGACTGGTACGAGCTAAATATTGACCCACGAAAGTAATGACGATTACGGCTCGGTAACGTAGTAATGGTTCTGCTGTTGAGACATATCCGAAGATCAGATCGAAGGCGTTGGCCGATGTACCTTAGGCGGCCATTGTCGAGCAGTGGTAGTGTATCTGAAGTTGATAGTTTCTTTGAGGCTGCCCCGACGAACAAAACACAACAGAAGGTAGTTAGAATGTGAACAAATGTACTATTATTAGTCTCCATTTTTGAGCACTTCTCAGCAATACTCATAACACAGGTCGACGGTATGTTGGTTCTTGGTGGCCACGACATATTTCGCTTGCTCCTGATTGAAGACAAATATATGAAGACCATGTCTATATCCAGACCTCTCGGTCGTCTTGAGCCCGGAATTGGTGAGAATAAGGTAATCAACGACGAATTCGTGATACGTTTGGGGATAGCGGCTATTTTGCAAAATGCACTTGCAACATTGCTCGCTGAGAGCTTGCCATCGTTGATGACATTCGTTATTAACACAATATGCATAGACGTAGTTGCTGTTTGCATATAGCGACTGTTCAATGAACACGTTCGCCAAATTTCTTTGCCCTCGCTCCCAATTGATGGTATCGGTTGAAATCATGGGGGATTCGCTTTTTGACGGTATGGGGTGATGTATAAAACTGGGATGTTAGACTCTGTATAACTTTGCCGAGAGAAAAATAGTGATCTGATATCGAGAGAGTAGCTACGGGGTATAAATTTCGTCACCAGATAGCTGGATTCACTCCTCTCCTTGCTAACTGTGCTCAATGTGTCAGGGGGAGGGACAAGAGCCTGGAGACACCTAAACCCCGGGATTTGATCGAAAACTAAACTTAAACAAGTCATGTACGTTTGAGAATATGAGCTGCGTTGCATTTTGAAAATGGCGCTTGAAAAAAGGTGGACAAGCTTGAACCTTCAGGACCCGGCGCAGGACGGTCAATGCGTCTCGCGGCATTAACTCCACTTGGTCAACGTTTTGACAGTCCCGGCAGTTCTTATTATTGTCGGATGCGGGGAAACGGAAGGGATGAAGTTGATAATTTCATCAATCATGTTTAGTTTTTGCCAAGGGAAGCTCGGCCGAGGTCGCCTCGGAATCCGTGAGAGGGAACGGTTTTGGCGTCTCTTCCGTACCACGAACCCAATTGAGATACACTTGACGAAGCACAGTTGAAGAGAACAGCAAATTGATCCAACGGCCTCGGGTCGGGCGGAAACGGGTTCTGTATGAGAAGCGAGGGGACGAATTGACTACTCGTCATGAGACCGGCGTCTAAGTGCCGATTGCCGTTCCCGTCTGACGGAACCACGGGTGATGTTCATGCGTTCGCACGCCTTCAAGATGCCCAAGCCCGCAATTGACGATATATCGGAGCGATAGCCAAGCGTGAATATCAAGGACCGCATAGATATTTATCTAGAAGCATCTAAATCAATGACACCATTTTGCCTAAATCTTCCCGAAGCCGAGAAACCATGGCACACACCGACGTCAGCATACGAACATTACCCCTCCGGAAGCCTTCTTCCTACCTATCAGCGGTGTGGAGAGATTAAGCCTCTACTCAGGCACGGAATATTACGCCGGCATTGCGTCCAACGCAAGGCATTCCGTATGTGCGAATGGTGTATTGACGCGGCAATGCTAGACCTAAAAAAGCAAAACACCGGAGTTTCCGTCCGGCGATAGGAAATTGATTCGGAATAATTCCACAAAGCCCGTCCCCACATCCGGCCGGGAGTTATACCGTAGTCATAACGTAGCCAGGAACCCGGCGTTCGGTCGGAGTGGTCACATCGCAAATGCCGGCTCCCTCACCCGCCGAGGAGACTTTGCCCCGTTTTCTTTCGTTACCCTCTTCCGAATGCGGTTCGTTTTGCCGATAATCTGGGGAAGGGGGCTAATGCAGCTGCGTCGAGAACGGGCGTGGATTGGCCCAGGCGATAGCTCGGCATTTCGGTGTCTGGGAGCAGTTGGCGCTTCCGCTAACTCAACCGACATTGATGCCATCCCTGAATCAGTCGAAGATGGGAGAATCGAAGCTTGGGGCTTACCCCTCACAGCGAGTGTGTGATGGAGATGCAACCTACCCCTCCCAGTGATCGCCGTGCTTGCGTCCGCGTCAGCATTTATATCTTGGAGGTGCTTAAATAAGGTCCGTCCCAACTTCTTCCTCTCAATTCTCACAATGGCCACTATCCGATCCACAATCTCCAAGCACAAGTCCACCGCTCTCCTCCTTGCCTCGATCATCCCAGCCGCTCTCGCCTTAGCTCGATTCCAACAACAACGAAAGGTTCCGAAAATGGCCATCTCTTTCCACCCTTCCATCGACGGCGGCATCACCAAGGGAAGCTCTAGCTTCTCTGGCGGAAAGCTTCGATGCCTCTGCAAGAGCGACCCCGTTGAGGTCACCCTTGGCGGCAACGTCCTCCACAACCACGCCTGCGGCTGCTCCAAGTGCTGGAAGCCCGAGGGTGCCGTCTTCGCCGTCATCGCCGTCATCCCCAAGGACCAGGTCACGGTGACCGCCAACGGCGACAAGCTCCACATCATCGACGAGAGCGCCACCATCCAGCGCAACGCCTGCTCTGCATGCGGTGCTCACATGTTCGGCCGCATTGAGAAGGACCACGCCTTCAAGGGCCTCGATTTCGTGCACGTTGAGCTGTCAGACGAGAAGGGATGGCAAGAGCCTCAGTTCGCTGCCTTCGTCTCGTCCATCATCGAGCAGGGCTACGACGCATCCAAGATGGACGCTGTCCGTGCTCAGTTCAAGTCTCTGGGCCTCGAGACCTACGATACCCTTTCTCCCACTCTGATGGATATCATCGCTGGCTGGACCGCGCAGAGCCGTTTGTAATGACTGAGATGTCATAATATTATATAGAGTTTGGTGTACCTAAATTGATGTAGTTTTAGGATATTCAAAAGCAGTTGTTCTCAATCGTTCCCTTGCCAAAAGCTTCTTGCATGTTAAATCTCTCATCTATGCGTATCCAATTGAGACGATCAGAGTCGCAAAAGGATTGTCTTTCGACGCTGCAGCCTGGTCTGAGTAAGACATGCCAGCGACTGGTGATCTAATGAGCTGGGCCTCTGACTCGTTCGATTCTGACGACACCGAGGCAGCCCTCATTGTGGCCTACCAATTGGGCCAATGTTTATATTCGACAACAGCATGCTTAATTGAGTCCGAAACCTGAAGATGAAGTGTCTAAAATGCAGACATCTTGGACTCAAATTTGACGCTGATTCCTTTCCATGGGCGACAGGGCTGAGCGAGGTAAGCATAATATTATGGGTAACATGATCTAAGCAGCCACAACTGAGAGCACAAGACACGAACCAAGCAATCATCGCCGGTGAGTTTAAACACGTAATCGATTACATCAGTCTCATTGTCACATAATATCATGGCGGCAGAGCTGACCTACGCTCTCAGCACCACACATGGCTTCACAGCCAATCAATCATCCCACTTAATACATTGACATCTTGTTTTGCACATTATTGCTGAACCATCATCTCTAAGTGACCGACCAAAGTGTGAATCCCAGTTAGGCCCCGGTATTACTTTGATTATGCGCGGTTGGAGGTGGCAAATCGTTGCTAGTGGTGCCATCGGGGATGGGAAGTCTGACCAAGGAGGGGCTCAGCAGGTTAAGCAACCACATGATCAGCAGAATAACGATGAGGCGAGCCGGAAAAGAGCTCAAGAGGGACTCTGCTGACGGTGCTCGCTTTATGTGCTTGGCTAGGCTAGTGTCCGAGTGGTGAAGCGTAGAGTCTGGGTTGTCGCGGAAGTGTTTATTCTCGTCATCAAAAGGATCGTCGTGATCCTTCTCCTGCATGTTAGATAACTGAACTCCATCAATAGTTTCTGGTCGTGGTTTCGTGTCCAAGATGATATTGACGAGATTGCTTGTTGTTTTCGCCGTCCTGGAGCTGATCCAGAGGAAAAACCGGCACAATAAAAATGAGTGACCTCCACCGGTCCATAAGGGATCCATCGCCCTTAAATGCGTCAATGACAAGGACGCCTTCGGTGTCAGCCGCGAGCAAAATGTGGAATTGCAGTGCGTAAACTTCAAGGGAGCATCGACCAAGCCAGGCCATAGCCTTTGAGGAGTAGTTGCGGAATGGGCTCGTGACGTTTCGAATGGCGATGAAGGCCAAGATAGGCACAAACGAGGTATACGGATGCCAGAGACGGTAGTCGCCTATCGAGTCAAGCTTCGTTGAGCAAGTAAACCAGTAGCCCAACATGACCACGAAGGCAACCAAGGCCACCGAATATCGTAGGGCCAGGTTCAGGGCCTTCTCGGTCGTGAAATTTGCTACTGCGGCGAGCATGCCGATGTAAACAATAAAAAGGTCCAACGACACCCGAAACTCCCACTCCTTGAGGCTCCATTCAATCTTGAACAAGGCTCGGAGGATAGCGAATATCCATTCGGTCAGCGGAGACCCAAGCACAACGAACGCAACGACGACGACAGAGATGCAGATCTTGACGAGAATCAGCTGGACCTCGTGGTTCCAGCTACGATGACCGACGGCCATAGTGATGTAAACGACAATAAACCAGAAGCTGGCAAGTGGCGAGAAGTAATAAAACATGTACTCCGTATTCATGAAGTATGCCAACGAACATGTTAGGAGATTGAGACGGAGGAGAACGGCCGCCACACGTTTGAAAGAATAGTCCCTCTTTGTCAGGAAGAAAGTGGTGTGCCCATATCCAGTCTGGAAGAGATAGGCGGCGACGAGAAGCCGGACGAAGATGTAGAGCGTCGGCGACCGTTCGGCAGCGGTCCACTGGTACACCATAATCACACACTGACTCCAGCCCTTCCATTCTTCGGTCTGCTCCCGGGACAAAAAGGGCGAGTCGGCCTGGACCAAAAGAACTTCAGATTTGGGGTGTGATTCCCGCGACTTGCGGATAGTAGCGAGGGCAATGGCAATGCAGGGGATATAGAGAATACTAAAGTCAGTGTATGACCATAGTTTGTCGCCCTTTGCCATCATTTGTGTGCGATCAGCGTAGTAGCACATCAGCAGCGCCATAACAAAGGAGCCCGTTTCCATGTTTAGGAGTTGCGAGCAAGGACTGTTGCGGCGGGTGACCAGATCCCATGTTTCGCAAAGGACGCAGCCGAGCAGGTATAAGAGACCAAGAACCAGGAGCGTTTGCTGGACCGTTGATCTATTCCCGTAGTCGGTGCAGCAGGTACGATTGTACGGGTACCCTTTCTGACGATCAAGCTTGGCGTTGCATCGGAGGTTCAGGTAGATATGAGCCTTGGCCTCGGCGACAATGTCGATGGCATGCCAACCAAGGCTTGTGATATCGACAATGGTTTTGATTCTGACCCAGTTCAAGCTTCGGGATGGCCCATGCGAGAGGGAAGTTGAAGTCATTAGCGTTCTCGCGCAGGTATTCTTGATAGTCGGCGATTTGTGGCCGCGAAGCCTTTACGGCCTTGCGCAATCTCTCAACATTTCTATTGTAAATCGGGAGTCCGGGAGGGGCGAAGAAGAACTGGTTACCGATGCCATCGAGGGCATCCATCGGCGCAGTAGCGAAATCCGGCCGGCTGCCCAGGACTTCGGATAGGCTGGAAAGATTGCTGGCGAACGTTTGCTTCAGCGCGACTGTGTCCCCTTTCTGATTCGTGTACCAAGCACCCCCTCCCATCACCAGAAGCGCGGGACTTTTCTGATCCGCGATGGATACATGGTTCTTGTTTTCTTCTCGGAACAGCTCGAGCTGCTCAACCACAGGTTCCCACTTTTCACCCGTGGTCTCGAACCAAGGGTTCATGGAATACATTACATGGATTCCGCGGAATATGTAGGTGCCCTTTACGCCGAACCTGCGGTCGGCGTTGACCCTTTCCTCGTAATATTTTACCGCTTTGTCTCGATCCAACTATGGGCAATGTTATTAATGGTCCACCTTGCTGAGGCAGGGACTGATGAGAATAATGCTTACGAGACGTCCAATGCCGTAGACAACCTCCCGGGTGGTGGAGTCGCCGCTGAATAGGATGCTGCGGCCTTCCATGCACTGGCGGATGTCGGCCGAGGTGTACTTGTGGAACAAGCAGCCGTCCGGTTGCCATTGTTTAAAAGGCATTCGGTCCCCATTTTCATCTGGATGGTCGATCCATTGACCTGTTTCGAGGGCGGCGCGGCAGCGATAAGGGTCGTTATCCGGCGCGACGGCGCGGTAGGCGACAGCGGCGAGGAGTAAGACAGCCCACAGGATGGGTAGAATCCGAACAATTGTGGACTTCATCCTGCACGCTCCGCCGTATTGCTTGTCCGGGAAGGGAAGGGGAAAAAACGGGGGCAGAGATGGTCAAAGTTGCGGATGAACATTGGACGGAGGGGGATAGCCAGTATTATAGGGTCAAAATGAGTGGCGGACGGTGGACACCTGAAGCTGCAAGGGACACGCACGCGTGGTATGCAGATTCTTATTGATGAACCTGAGCCCCTTGGGATCCTAATAAATTGTGACTTCAGCCCCGACTGTTGGTCGAGCTGTCTAAGGACTCCCTTGTGTGGCGGAAACGGTGTGCAATGTCTTATCCGCCCTGCATGAATGCCAAGAGCCGTCTGGTATTTACGACATGTCAGCGAAGGATGGAATAAAAGCCATTGATGTTGGGATGTTCGAAGTTACGACACGGGGAACAAATGTATACAATCGGAAGGACGTTGTGGTGGCCATCGAAATTGGTAGGGGAGAGAGTTGGCGTGCATACATGCAACCCAGCCGTACTGGAATTGGCCCCCAGATCATTGCGCAAGCCAACGAAGAAGAGGTTACAAAGCTCGACCCCTTATTAGCGCCGGATCTTGTCGATCGGGCTAACCCAGCATCCAGTTGCCCCGCAAAATAGCCATCGAAAGTGCACCCTTTGGTTCATGTTTCGAATGTAGTTGTGAAGGGAGATATCGGGGACTGACTACCTTTCTGCTTTGGGCAGCCTACTGTGGAAAGGCCCTGAAGGAGCCCAGTAGTAGGGGGTCAGAGGGAAGGTTATGGGTAATCTGGCGCAAGGTGTAGACATTGCTGCTAAAAGAGGTCTAGTGAAGCCTCTTATTTCCTCGATATCCCCTCGTTCTTCGGTGGTTTAAAGTAATCGGGTCGAGAAGATCAGGCCGTTCGTTAGTTGGCTAGCCGGGCCCCCGCCTGAGGCAACGGCTACATTAAACCGGCTGTTGGCTGGACATGGGAGCCGTGCTAGAAATAATCAGACAGTCCAATGTCCGCAAGGCTGACGGAGACAGAAAATCGAGGCACGCCATCAACATCCTCTTGTCATGTCACTCATAAAGATCATAAAAAGACTGCGTTTGTGATACCAGAACTCCGATATTTATACTCCGTAGTGACTCTCGTGATACACCCGAAGCCCTAAGCTGACCCAGACTAACCTCCACCCTGCTCGCGGTAGTAGTAGTTCTCGTGGTTGTTCAACTTCTTGCCGTATTTGTAGTCGTTTGTCTTCCTGTTGAACGTTTCCAAATTGCGACCCCGCACCTCGGCCTTGCGCAAATCCTTCCTCTGCTGTTGAGACGCGCCAGCCAGGCCAGCCACGTTTCGGGGCACCATCTGCCGTGCGCTGTTGGCTTTGACCAGACGACCATTGCCACTGTCGTCCGCTGCCTCAGAGTGCCCATTCTCCTGAATGGCTAACTGCTCAGCCCGTTCATCCGCGGACGGGTGGCTGTGCAGGTTTTGGCGGAAGTACTTGTTCAGAGAACGGTGTCCCACTGACTTTCCGGTGGGGAGATGCAACTCATACTCATCATAAAAGACTGCATGCGTGTGCTTGTGGGCGTGAGAATGCCACCCATCAGCCTGGTGACGATGTCGTGGATCGTTGTTTGTGTGGTGGGGGTGCTTGTCGAGTCTCTCAAACTGGTGGATGTGGCCCTCTGCAGGCACGGCTGTGAGATCAGCAGAGTCCAGAGAGGAGGCTGAGCTGTCAGTCTCCCAGCCGTCGCCCTCGGCGCCGCCCTCAATTTCCTCTCCATCATCACCTGTAACTTTGCGTGCTCGGCGAGCCCCAAGTTTGGCTCCACCACTAGGCTCGTCGGCTACTGAGTCATCATCAGTTGACCCCTCGCCATCTGAGTAGGTGCTTCTGAAGTCGTAAAAGTCGCCAATCTCAAGCTGCTCCTGCTCCGTGCTGAAGGGAATCTTGCAGTGACCCTTGTCACGCATATGGGTCTGAATGCCGAAGACGGTAGACTTGATCTTATCGCAGTACAAGCACTGGTGGGCCTCACGGATCTTGTCTTGCAGTTGAAGAAGCAGACCATCGAAGTCGACCAAGTACTTCTTCTCGGGAATGAACATTCCGTGGAACCGCTCCATGTGATGGGCGTTGAGGGGTACGGTGGGGGAAGAGTAGTTGCAGAAAAGGCACGACTCCAGGGTCCAGGCTGGCTCCTGAGCAGTTTGAACTGGGGTCGCTGAGTTGGAACCGCGCGCCTCAGCTGTGTCGGCTTGATCAGGGGTGTCGGTGGATGGATGCGGGTTAGAGGGTCTCTTAACGGGGGATGGCCTCTGCTCGGAAACGCTGGCCTTTTGGAGGCCCTCCACGACGTGGTTGAACTCTTCTTCGGCGTCAGAGTCAACTTCTTCCTGGTTAACGGCCAGGGGCTCGCCGAGCGAGAATGTTGAGCTGACAACTGAGGTAGCCTCGTCGTCGGCTCTCTTGGGGACAGGCTCCCCACTCGCGGCCTCCTTCAACTTGTGTTTCTGGCTGGACAAATGGTTCTGGAAAGCGTTTTCGCTGAAGTACGTCTTTTCGCAAATGTCGCATACGCGTTCGAAGTAGGCCTTGTCGGCTTCGGCAGTTGATACGGCACGGGCCTGGAGGACCTTGTCTGTGAAGACATCGGCGCCGATGGGGGGTAAGGAGGCAACTCGACGCTTCAGGTTATATCGGCTTGAGGACATGGTTAGCCGTGGATTTTGGAGTTGGATGCGCAAAAGTACTCACTGCCAGTCACTCTTCATGTGGCTCTTTTGCAAGTCGATGTTGCGGTAGGCGACCTGGCAAGTGTTGCAGGTGTAGGGGTGGGAGGCGGAGGTGGCCGCGGCGGCCTGCGTGGTCGCCATGGTGAGACGCCAGCAAGAAGGAACCACGGGTTCCGAAATGCGATGTGAAATACGTGTAGGGGAAGAAACGACGCAAGGCCGCAAAGATATTGAATTTGATCTTGAAGATCTGTGTGAGGGGGAAATATGGGATCAAGATCCGGCAGTGGGAAATTCAGCGATGGGTGGGTGGTGGGTTTGGGCGGGCTTTGGCGGGGCTGCACTGATAACGTCACACAACAACCGCATCGCAGGCGATAAATAAAGACTTTTCCTGCGCGACCCCTCCAGCCCCGCTCGCTGGAAGGACCCATGGCATCGGTCGCATGCTGACTCATGGTTCTTGCTCCGGTGGTCCCGAGTGCTGAGGCAAGGACAGGAAAGAGCAAGGGCCGGGGTTGAGTTGACCCGGGCCGGAGCTTTTGATTGGGCAAGGGAGGGCGAGCCTTTGGGCAAACGGGCTGCGTTGACTCGCCTCCGCCACGCTCCCAGCCTAATCAAGAAGCGATTGCCTGTGTGGCTCCAGCCTTTGCACGGCCCCACGGTCCAGGCTCCACGCGCGCTCCTCTTTGCGGACCCCGGCCAGCAGCTTGTCGTCACGTCCTCGACCGATGACTTGCGCTGCGTTGTCGATGACATCGCCGCACTCTCGCTCCTAACATCCACTACCACGTCGCCGGGCCTCGATTCCAACAACACGCTACAGAGCCCGTCGCCTGGGATCTCGATGAAGCTGCCCATTGACCGGACGGAATGATTCCCTGACAGGGCCCTGATCATCCACCTCGAGTCCTCCAGCACCACCCTACCGCCGACTTCCATCCTCCCATTCCCTCTCATTACATCGCATCTGGCCTCTGGCTTGGCCGCGCAAACCCAGTCTTCCATGCCATGACGCCCAAGACTATCCGCGCGCCAGTTGGCCCCCTGGAGACGTCAAGCGACCTGGATCTCCTCGCTGGGCTGTGGCAGGAGGCCCCTTTCGCTCGATTACCTCCCGACGCGCCTACCGAGCTTGATGCCTATGTCCAGGATATCGAAAACCCAAGCCGAGTCTACGCCATCCACCGAGCCAGCCGCCGAAACGATTTCCAACTACTGGTTGAGAGGTATGTGCGACGGAGTGTCCATCAGATGGCTCGAATGCTGACCTCATCATCTTAGGTACATTGCCCAGCTGCGAATTGGCTGTGGTCAGCCCAACTGCACGACGCCGACATGTTTCACTTGCCGAAGACGTTTGGCAGGCAGAGCACCGATCCGACGATACAATACCACGAGCGCCAGGACCCTAGCGGTATATTTGGCGAGCCAAGATAACCCCGAGGATGGATTATGTCCGAACCTTGGCAAGCAGAAGGAGCTGCCTGCTGCACCCAACAACCTGATATTCTCTGCTCGACCTCCTTCACCATCTCACACGGAATTCAAGAAGGTTAACTTCAAATCATCACCCGCCCGACGGAGGGACAGTGGCACCGATGATGAACGACAACGCCATCCGACCTCCGAACAAACAGCAGGACAAAAAACACCAGACTCCCCAACAACTGTGACCTCGAAAGACTCGGGCTATGGTTCCCAGCGATCGTTGCAGCTTGATGACATCCCCCCGGGCTCCTACGCTCGTGTGGTTGAGGGACCTACCAACAAAGATCACCGCTCGTTTTGCTGCCAATCTGTTCGGCACTGTAGCCTTCAAAATGCTAGAGTGGCTGACGCCACGAGGCATTGAAGCCATGTCGCAACAAATGTCGGAAATCCATAGTAACGACCAACAAGGGATGTCCCTGCAATCTGATCTCGATCAGAAACTCTCCATCAACTCAAGCCAGCTTCAGGCCTCCCTGGAATCTCGAACACCACAACCCGACTCGCAGGCAAGCGCTCGGGAAGCCGACGCCAAAGTGAAGCGGCCACAAGGCCACGTCGAAGGTGTCACAGAAGGAAACTCACAGTCTGAGACATCCAATGCCAATAAACCAAAGTCCCGACGCTGCTCGTTACCAAAGACACGAACGCCTTCGACATCAAAACCAAGGAGGGCAACTTCTTTAGAGCCGTTTCCGCCACCCGCAGGTTCAGATGATGCAAAATCGACTATCCTATCTCCTCGATTCAATGGCTTTCATGAAAAGCCCACACGACCGAAGACCACCCCTACCGTAACTGGACGAGGGATCCCTGAGATGCCAATTAAACCAGCCTTCTTTGAGAATGTTCCATCCCCAACGCCACAACCCGTTCAAAAGCTGAAGTTAGTTCCGGTCCTACCGGAGGAACCTTGCGAAAGGGACGTCCCTGAAATGCGAACCACAACTCCGCCGAGACAGCTGTTGACTGGACCGCACCCTCGAGAAGAGTCAGAGAAACGAAAGGTCGAAATCCCAGCCTCTTGGCTTCACAACGCATTACCGCAAGCACTCTCACGTCTAGATGTGGATACCGTTGAGTTCATGTGCAACGTGCTCCAGGAAGACGGCACCTGTGAAGACCAACTGGTTGTTCCAGGAGATTTGGGCGGCTCATATCCCAAAACTCGGAATCCCTCAAAGCCTCTAGCGAGACGGACCTCAAACATCACCAAATCCTCTAAGAAGGAGTGGAAGGAATTCATACAGCAAACGATTTTCAACGTGCTTGGGAATCCACAAGCCACCATCGAGTCATTTTCTCGTGATGGCGAGCCGTTCGATTCCCAAACACTTTGGTACTGTCTGCATCGCCTAAGTCGTGTGGCTCCAAGTTTGGTGTTTCATAGCTTATGGATTGCTGCCGGACGCCTCTTTGTTCCTCCGCCAGGTCTGCAAACGTCCCGATCGGCCCAGTCGAAGGGTAACACTCGATCTCAGACTAGACTCACCGACGCCGAGGCAGGGCAGTTCATGTCTATCTGCATGCATGCACTAGTTGCGGCGACACCAATGGTACCGGATTCAAGGACATTATACGAGATGTCGCGTATTCGTGCTAACGGACTGACTCTGTCTGGCGGTATCTCAGTCGCTCGCCAACCTGCCTCCCGTTGCCTCGACTATGATGACGCCTTCTCGAACGAGGTCGCAGTCAGATTGGCGCGTAGACTGTTCTGCGCCATCACCGCTCGTCGCTGTTTCACTGCCATGGCAGGTCGTGGTGCCAACGCCGAGGATCGGGACTCGGGCATTGATGTCTTGGGACCCTTGGTTCATGAACTAGACTTCCTCAGTTCCGGCTCCGCCCCAGTCCTTGAGTTTGCGCAGTCGGAGCGTCTCCTGCACGAAACTCGGGTCCCCACTGTGCTCATGGACTGGGCTCGTACTATCCTCCTCAATGAATGGGATGGACGTTCTGATTTCTCAATGGATGGCTCCTTCGGTGGAGCGTTGTCCTTCATCGAGACAATGCGTGAGTCTATGTTTCCTACTTGTTTACAATTGTGCGTGTGTGTGAGAGTGCTAATTAGAGAGAATAGACGAGAACAGAAACGTATTACTCTTAGGAGATATCCAGTTTCGAGTAGATTACCTGTCCGACCGTCTCGACTCTATTGAGATGCCCGTCGATTGGTTGACCTTTACATCCACGCGATGGAGACGGCACATCCTAGACTACCCTTACATATTCAGCCCGGAAACGTTGGTTTCCTTCTTCCGGTCGATCAATTTCGCGAGAATGAGCCGAATGTTTGAAGAGTCCAGCTCGCTCAAGACCCGAATGAGTGCCATTGTTGACCCTGGGAGTCTAATCACAAATCCCCACCACAAGATGGTGCTGCAAGATTTACTACAGACAGCATCTTCCAAATATTTGATCCTGGAGATTAGCCGACAACATGTTGTTCGAGATGCTTTCGATCAACTTTGGAGGCGTGAGGAGCGAGAGCTTCTGCGTCCATTGAAGGTTCACCTGGGTGAGGAGGGTGGTGAAGAAGGATTCGACTCTGGCGGTGTCCAACAGGAATTCTTCCGACTAGCCATCGCCGAGTGCCTTGATCCCCGATATGGGGCTTTCACGGTTGACGAGAGGACTCGCATGGTCTGGTTTGCGCCTGGGTCCCTAACAGAGGAATGGAAGTTTGAACTTGTTGGCCTCCTGGTGTCCCTCGCCCTCTACAACGGGCTGACACTCCCAATCACGTTTCCAAAGGCCCTGTACCGAAAATTACTTGGGAAGCCCGTCGAGGAGCTCCACCATATCGCTGATGGGTGGCCAGAGTTGGCAAGCGGACTAACAACTCTGTTAGAATGGGATGAGGAGGATGGGCTAGTGGAGGACGTCTTCGCCCGAACATACGAATTTTCCGTTGCTGCCTTGGGTACAAACATCACACGAGAAATGAGCTCTGATAGCTCAGTATGGCCAAGTGCCGCCACGACCTCAGAAGACGTGGCTCCCCCACATGCAGCGAACCCGAGCGATGCACCAATGGTCACAAACGACAACCGAGATGAATATGTGACCGACTACGTTCGCTATCTCACAGATGTCTCCGTCCGCCCTCAATATCTGGCATTCGAACGAGGTTTTCATGCTTGTCTAGACAAGAAATCACTGTCGCTGCTCAGCCCTCCCACCTTGCAAGCACTCGTCGAAGGTGTCCAAGACATCGACATTCCGGAACTCCGGAGATACGCGCGATATGTCGGGTGGGATTCTTCTCACCACACAGTTCGCGATTTCTGGTCGATCGTCAAGAGATACGACGATAGAATGAAGCGCAGACTGCTGGAATTCGTGACATCTTCGGACCGTGTACCGGTTGGGGGAATGAAGAACCTCCAATTCGTCATCCAAAAGAACGGGGAAGAAGAAGGAGACGCGGGTCACTTGCCGACGGCATACACTTGCTACGGGACGTTGTTGCTGCCGGAATATAGAGATAAAGAGGTGCTCAGGGAGCGGCTGGGAATGGCATTGGAAAATGCGCAAGGATTCGGTTTTTGCTTAATGCGGCGACTACTGGGAGCCAGGGAATGGCCTTGCAGCGATCTATTAATGGATAACCCTGGGAAAGGGCGCTTGTATGCATGCGCTGTATTTGGTATTGAGACGCATGAGCCGTAAGGTCGGCGTAAATTGGTAGAGGCGTCATAGCGTAGCTTGGGAATGAATCAATCGCAGTCTTTTTTGGGACCATGATATCCCAAGGCCAACGATACAAACCTCCTTTTGCATCAAGCAATATCGCTGACTCGACTTGGGGTTAGAGCAGGCGAGGCACGATCACTACTGGCCGTGGAGGGGTTGAAGAAATCCAATTGATAGCATGCTTGCCTCCAAGGGAGTCCTGTAAGCCAATCTCAGACTCAGTCCCTCATTTGCCGAACATTCAAGTTTATTCGCTTGTTTTCCATCCATCCTCGCCACTCAGCAAACTTGCCGTCATCACGCGAAGGCCAATCCTTCAAGTAGTCGGGACAAGTTCCTTTGAGAACCTTGGGCACACACCATGCCACGCGTACCGAGATTCCTTGGTCATGTAAATGGCATCGCCCGACCGCAGCCTCAGCAGGAGGTATTGCTTGGTGCCGTCGGCATCGGCGTGGCCCATCGCATTCGGTGCGATCATGAAGAGGCAGTCGCATCCGAAGCTCAGACTCACAAGCCCCTTGTCGGTCTCCTCGCTCACATCGCGATGCATCATCATGGTATCCCCCGGAGTGTAAAAGTTCAGAATGGAGGCCTGCGCCTCGGTCTCAGGGAACAGCGTTTCGAGGAAGTTGGAGATGTCCGAGGGAAACTGAAGCGGCGCCTCATCCGGATAAACCCGGTTTGTCCAGTCGTACTGGCCGCCAAACGTTACCCAGTGAAGGCGTTTTTGCAGGACTTGCTTGATGGATAGGGGCTTGTGAACGGCTGGGTCCTTGGGGGTGAAAGAAGGTGGGGATTCTGGGCTGAGAGAGAAGAAGGATTTGTCGTCGCCATCTCCTTGGGACTCAGGATATGGTAAGTCATAGTGTAGGTGGAGATTGGTCTGGTGCTTTGGGTTACTGAGGTCGCGATGGATCATGCGATCTAGAAGTGGGTGCTGCACGGCCGGCGGCACCAGTGAGGGGAGGATAAGCAGCCCTGAGTCTCGTCAGTTTAAACGGCCGTTGGTAGATCGAGACAGTACTAACCGGGGAGTAATGGATGGTATATAATGGGCACGTCGCCCTCAGCATGTGCAGCGTACTCGGGAGCCAGCTTTGCGAAGCTGCTTGCAAGCTGGGCTTTGGGCAAGGTGCCTGTAGTGAGGAAGCCGGACTCCTGCAGCGGGCCGCGAGGATCATCGATACTGGGGTTGTTGATTAATTCTAAGGCGTCCTGTCGAGAGAAGCTCTTCCACTCTGCCCTCATGTGATCCGAGGGCTGCTCATGAGCGTCTAGTTCCGTAAGGTTGGTCGTCATGATGGCGGCGCTCGTCTAACTGGCGATGCCGCAACAGATGCCCCGAGTGACCTTTCCTACTGAGGCAATCCTCGACTGACTCTAGAACAGAAACTTTTGTACCGGGATTCTGTAACTTGTTTTTCGTTTTCCAGCCAACGAAATGTGAGAGTGCTGCAAATGCTCTTCATCGTGTCACTCAAATCCACTCAGTCCAGTCAATGTGTGGTGGTCCATCACGTGACCCTCTCATACCAAGTCTGCCGGAACATACATCTCGACTTGCCTCCCTCCATCGACCTAAAACACCATCGTCAGACACTTTACTACGTAAAATACTTAATTTTCTTAACTGTATTTTTATATTCTGTTTACACTTTATTTTGCTTATGACCCGGATCTTCGGCCTCATCATCGTGACGAGATCTTGAATCCTCAACTCTGCATAAGGAGTCCTGCAGGTGTGAACAAGATGGTGCCAACGCGACTGGTCCCGCTCCATTTGGCCACTGCTCTCTCCCGTCCGGCTTCCGGTAGATCCCGCGTACTGTTTTCAACATCAACAGCTGCGGCACGCCGCGTAAGACCTGGCGCACGAGGATCTCTTCGCAAGACTCCGAAGACCGAAGACAGCAGGGACGCAGAGGACCCTAATGCTTCTATAGCCGCTGAAGCTATAACTCATGAGCTGGAATACAGCTCGGCTACTCGACCCCAACAAGATAGCCCATCTCCTGTGGTAAAACAGGCTGATGGGAGCAGTCCGAAGAAACGTGCGGCCAACCCTAAACCATTCAAAGTCGTCCCTCCTCGTGGATTGAAATCACATCAACAATCTCTCTTTCAACATGAGTCAATCTGCTACAAAACGGGTTCGACTCAGCCCGAAGCGGTTGATAAAACCGACAGGCCTCCTTTAGCAGCCGCCGCAAAATTCTTTGAGGAGAAGTGTCGACTGCTGTACTCAGCTGAGACTCTGTATCACCACGCCCGAAACGATCATGTCCCGGAAATCGTGGTCCTCGGCGCCTCCAATGCCGGCAAGTCTTCATTTCTTAACTCCCTCGTTGGCAAAATGGATACGGCGAGGGTGAGCCATCGGCCAGGTAAAACCACGACCATGAATGCCTACGGTGTCGGACCGCCCCCAAAGATTGCGCGGGATCTCATCCGCAAAGGCTCGATGCCTCCAAAACACAGCCTAATTCTCATGGACACACCTGGGTACGGCTTCAAGAGTCGATCAGACTGGGGAAAGACCATCCTGCAGTACCTCAACGTGAGGAAGACGCTCCGTGGCGCTGTCGTCCTGCTGCCGGCGGACAAGAAACTCCAGAACACGGACCGGTGGATGCTGAAGACTCTCGCGCAGTCCAACACACGAACATTGGTCGTGCTCACAAAGGCAGACAAGAGCGGTGACGAATGGATAACCGTCTGCAACTCTTTGGCAGCTGGCGTGCGGCAGGCAATGGTGGACCTGGACACGACAGCCCAGAGCAGCTGGCGGGAAGGATCTGACCGCTCCGGGGATGTCTACGCCACTGCTGCAAACATGGGAATCTCAAACCGGCTGGGAAACGGTGCGGGGATAGGGGGCGTGAGGTTGGCGATCCTGGAGATGGCCGGATTTGCCCTCGGAGAGAGGGTTGAGAAGCAGCCGGAGACGAAGGCGTATACCGGAGCTATCGTTTCCTTCGACGATATCAAGTGGAAGACATGATGGATCATGGTTAATATTGCTCGCCCCGATCTAAGACTTCGCGTGGATTTTTATGCATACATGAAATCACATGAGGACAGGGGGACGTGTTGCTCGTCATGGATGCCTCGGCGTCGCAACACTGGAAAGGGAACACGATGACAAAAAATCGCGCCAGCCCTGTGATCGCTTCGATATTATTGCACACAGTGGTATCATAAAATACATAGCTTTCCACACTCGAGTACCACCTCATTCCTTCTGGCCGGCTGTCGACTTGGACGAATGGGCCGTTCCTGGTCGACTTATCGGGCGGCTGATTGAATGCCTCAGCTTCCTTGTACCCTTGGAATCGAACAAACTCTTTACTCTCCTCAACCGCGCCCACCGCTCCTTATCCTTGGCATCTCTTTCCTTTTCGTCCTCCTCGACGTTTTCCGAACCACCGGCGGTAGCTGGGGTTGCGGGCGTAGCCTGAGGCGTTGTTACGGATATGGCTGTCCCTGGTCTCCGAGGCGTCGATGGGGCGTCAGCAGTGGTTTGTGGTTGCGACCGAGCTGAAGGCCGGCCCTCATAAACGCCTCGTAGATGTGAGTCGTTGGCCAATGTTTGGACCAAGATTTTCCACCCTGGCAGCTCTCCCTCTGGACGATTCTGACGGCTTCCTTGTTTTTGAGTATCGGCGTTTGACCAGGGGCAGAAGAATCGATGTTCCCTAAGGGGATCCAAGAAGTCCATAGGGGCCGGGACGAGAACCTCGCCATCGTCTGACACCTCCTTGCTCTTAAACATCCAGAGCCCCAGTCGTCTCAGGCAGGTATGGCATGAGGCCGAGTTGGGAACTGAACCAATACGGGGGTTGGAGAGCCCTTGCCACCCCAGAAGGGCAAGAGACAGAGCAACCCGATTGGGGTGCTGATCGGGTGTTCCATTAACCGGAGCTGGATTCGAAAAGAAGTCCCGGGGCAGGTGAGGAATGATTTCATCGAGCTTTAAGTCATCCGGGAGGCGAAGATTGAACTGGTACGGCAGAAATGATTTTCTGGAACATAGGTCATCGTAGCGTTGCCGCAAGGCTTCCAGACTGACGCCAGGGTTGGTAAGGGACAGTCGCAGCAGGGAATCTGGGCGAAATTAGTCAGTCAGGGAGATCATGCGGCGGACTGAAAGCACATACCATCGCATCCTCTCTTGCGCCAGAGGCACTCCTCCTTATGGGAGGTTACGATGAGGTCTGCATATTTGTCGACTAGTGCATCCTCTGCAACATGTTAGCACGCCGATTCGACACCATAACCAATCATAAGACGGTAGACTGACCAATTTCGGAGGGGACGAGTACGGGAATCTCCTTGCCGTCAACCAACTTCCGGTTGAGTTTAACAACCAGCTCTCGGTGGCAGAGCAGACACCGCACCGTCTCTTTACCATGGCAAACCCATCCCCTCTTGGCCCATTCCACCTCACTGACCCTCTCCGGCTTCGGGGTCCAGTCTGTTATCTCTTGGAAGGTACCGAGTCTTCTCAAGAGTTCGGCTCGATCACTCGGCGAGTATTTGGCGGGAGCATCCTTCCGAGTATTCGTCGTCGTGATTGTCTGGGGTTTTCGCAAGGTCGTCGTAACTGTTGTTGCTGGGCTTTTTGGTTTGTCCAACGCCGGCGCTGTGGAATCGGGCAGGCCAAGGCGCCGACGCTTTTGTAGGAGCTCTGCCTCGAGGGCGGTTGTGGGACGCGTAGGCGTCGACTTGGGCGAAGCCGTTGCTGTGGTTCGAGACGAAGGCGAAGAGTTGATATCGCTATTGGGTGGCGCGCTGTCGGTGGTCTTGGAGCGCGAGGAACCCAGGCCCTGGAGCAGGGTGTTGAACTTGCGCTTTGTGGCATTCATGGTGGTTTCTCAGCCGTTGGCGGGTTGGCAACTGGGAGAGTGGACAAGGGTAATATGCGGCGTTGGGCGTGGAAATGGTGAGCAGTTATTCAGCCTGGCGCAAGCAAATGCGCTTGACAGGAGTCTGGTGAGCCGTTGGTATCGCGGTTGAGTGCGGCAAAGTCAGGCCAGCTAAACTTTGAAGATGACGATGGTTGTTGTTTGGAAGCTCCCGTTTGGGAAGTGAGAAGGGTGTGTGCTACTGGAGGTCCCTTGGAGACACTGCACCACGGGGCAACGGGTACCATCGGGGGTCTGTGAGGTACTGGTACATAGTAAGGCCTGGATACTTGATTCAATGCGATGTGAGCGCCTGTGCGCAAGGTAGCGTTTGGTGTTTTCCAAGGTCTAGTACCTCCTGCAGGTAGCCTAGCGTCTCATGGTACCTAGAGGTACACCTCACATTCCTTGTTCCTGGACGCATTATTCCCACTTTAATTGGCTGGGTGGTGGAGCCTCACGATAAGAATCTGGCGCCCCGATAAGGCCACGTGCCCCACCCCAACGACAGCCAACCCACAGAAAACTTTTTGGGCGGCCTATTGGGCTGTCTCCTTCTGGCTCGTCCAAGTCGCGACAATTTTTTTTGGTATCCTCCATCGCCAATTCCCCGGCCATTGAACTGTCCGACCACCCTCTTGACACTGGCACATGTCCGGCTCGAACCAGGCCCCTCCCGCGTGGCTCTTTTCTAACAATCTCCTAAACCCCGTTCAAGTCTCCAGCACGGTCGCCGACACCGCAGACTCCACCACCATGGGCAGCAAGAAGGCCGACAAGGCCAAGGCCAAGGCCTCCTCCAAGAGCGCTTCCGCCTCGAGCCCGCCCCCCGGCGAGCTCATGGACCTGGTCGAGACCTTCCTCTCCGAGCACTCCTTCACCGGCGCCCACGACGCCTTCAAGAAGCAGCGCGAGAAGAAGGGCTGGAAGCCCACCGACGCCAAGGACGCCACCAACACCTCGCTCGTTGGCGTCTTCCAGACCTGGGAGGCTTCCGGCAAGACCAAGGCCGCCGCCAAGGACTCCGACAGCTCGGATGACAGCGACTCGAGCGATGACTCGAGCGACTCGGACAGCGAGGACGTCGACATGAAGGACGCCGCCTCCGCCAAGTCCTCCTCCTCATCCAGCTCTGACAGCTCTGACAGCAGCGATAGCGAAGACGAGGCTGCCCCCGCGCCCAAGGTCGAGAAGAAGGCCCCCAAGGTCGAGAAGAAGGCCCCCAAGAACCTGAAGCGCAAGGCGCCCGTCGAGGACAGCTCTTCCGACTCGTCGTCTTCGTCCGATTCCAGCTCGTCCGACTCCGATTCGGACGACAAGCCCCAAGCCAAGAAGCAGAAGAGGGCCGCCAAGGCCGACAGCTCTGATTCAGACTCGTCCAGCTCCTCCTCCAGCGAATCCAGCGACAGCAGCGATTCCGACTCGGATGCCAGCAAGAAGGACGACTCTTCCGACAGTGACTCGGACAGCTCCAGCTCTGACTCCGACTCCGACTCCGATTCCGACTCTGATTCGGACAGCGACGCTGATGTGAAGACGGCCGCTAAGGTCCCTCTCCCCGGCTCCGACAGCTCATCCGACTCTGACTCTTCGTCGGACTCTTCGTCGGACTCGGACTCCTCTGATGACGAGAAGCCGTCCAAGAAAGACCAGGGCGCCAACGACTCCGACTCCTCCGTCACCCTGGACAAGACCTCGCCCGAGTTCCAGCAAAACACCTCCAACCCGCCCCTGCCCCCGGACCCCGCCACCACCAAGGCCGGCCGCAAGGCGCAGAACGAGCCCTTCTCCCGCATCCCCAAGAACATCCAGGTCGACCCCCGCTTCGCCTCCAACCATTACGTGTCCATCGACTACTCGCAGCGCGCCCACGAGGACCTCATCGTCACCAAGGGCAAGGGCTTCACCAAGGAGAAGAACAAGAAGAAGCGTGGCAGCTACCGCGGAGGCATGATTGACATCAGCGACAAGAAGGGCATCTACTTCGATGACTAAGTGTAGACGGGTCTAGCAACGGAGTACAAAATGGGGGAACATTGTGTCTATAGACAGCCGGCGTTTCGAACGGCGATTCGTTGACGCGCCAAGGCATTGCATACCATGGTCAATTTAATGTTACAATTGCATGAGTGTGTTCATCCATATCCTGCATCATCTAAGAATGCGCTGCTCTTCTATTTCCTCCAACTGTAACGCCATGCCTATCCAACCTATTAAGGGGTACTAATCTTGGTCTTGATTATATGGTTGATGTATGCCACCTCCAAATGTGTATAACTATTTTGTCGAGTCCCTGCTGCGCATAACCTAACCGCTTCCCTGATAAAGAAATAACTAGATTCCCGTCTCGTCTCGTTCCTCATGATCATTACCAACGTAGGACCTTTTGCTTCGCTAAAATGAGGCGTCCTTGTTCCAACCCGGGTTGTTGTTAGAGGCAGTCTGCACCTCTGTGGCGGGCGCATGTTGAGCGGCATCGTCCACGCGCCCACCCTCTCTCACCATTTCCTTCATGATGACATCCTTACGCGCCACGGCGTTCCAGTCTCGCTTCCCACCTGCGGCGTTCTCCTGAGCCTCGTACAGCCACTTCGTCCACTGGTCAGTTACGGGGGCGGCGCCGCTGCGGCCTACCCAGCCCGTGAGCTTCGTCTCGCGGATGGCAAACCACAGCGTCCGCGTGAAGCTTGGGTAGCCCTCCCGCTGGTCTTTTTCGTTAGTGACGATGTGGGCACGCTGGGCGTCTTTGGGAGTGGTGTCTTTCCACTCGTAGCGAGAAAGGTCCCAGAAGTAGGACCGGGGCAGCATGCCGAGTCCCCAGTAGAGGCCGTTGAGGACGATGTAAGAGCCGCCAATGAAGACCTGCGAGTTCCAGGTGCAGTTACCGAGAAGAACGACGCTGAGCATCAGGAGGATTGTTCCCATGGCCATGAGAAGGCGGTAGGTGCGGCCGCCGACATGGTACTTGCACTCCTCGGTTCCGGAGTAGAGCTCACGGGCGACCTCCTCGGTGCATCTGATGAGGATAAAGGCACCTTCACGGGTACGGATCATGACGTCGCCCTTGGGCACCTCGTTGGTGTGTTTGCGGTTCATCAGAATCGGGTGCCAGAACGAGGCATAGCCCACGACGGTAGACGCCAGGGAGATGAGGCTGACGGCGAGGATGGCGGCTCCATCCTCCCAGAAGACAGCAGATATAATGAGGGCGATGCTGAGCAGACAGGAGAAGACAGAGAGGATGTGGATGGGAGAGAAGAGACTGGCAGGGACGGCGGGAGGGGCGGCCTTGTTGGCCAGAGTCGGGTTGGAGAGCATGTCCTGGACCTTTTCCTTGGCTGTGAAGCGGCGCTTCAGCATCTTGGGCGCTGGAGATCCCTCAGCCTCGTCGGGGAGGCGGATCGTGGTGGTGCGGGCGGGACGGCTCCGGTCCGGCGACTGGGCCAAGTTCGGAAGTGGAAGCCCGTTCTCCTCGTCGGAGGCGGGGGCCCGCGGAAGCCGGGAATCATTGTGGGCCAGGCCGTCGGGCACATCTCCGTTGCCGGGGCGGGCGGCGGAGCGGGCCCACGAGACAGAGCGGCGAAATAGGCCAGAGCGGCGCGAATGGTTCTGGGCGGCCGGGACCTCAATGTCGCCAAACTGGTTGAGATCCGTGTGCTTGATCTCCAGCACGCGGAAGCTAAAGGCCGGCAACGCGTCGAGCGGCGTGATGATGGTGGCGAAGAAGCCGACCGAGTCGAGCGTGGTGCCGCTGTAGACGCCCGTCATCTTGGCGAGCGTCTCGGGCATGCGGCTTGGGCGCGACGGCTTGAGGAGGGCCTGGGGCGCCGGGATGAGACGCGGGAGCAGGCATAGCAGCGAGGCGGTGATGGTCTGCGAGTGCTCGGCCATCGACGACTCGCCAATGACGGCGAGCAGCGTGACGACGTCGAGCCTCCAGCTGTTTCTGGCGTTGGGGAACCATTTCCATCCAGGATCGCCAGGCTCAGCCATTTGCTGTAGTTCGAAGGTGTTCTGGGAGTAAGAACGAGAGTAAAAGAAGATGCGTGCGAGTCTGTCTGCGTATCTGTTTAGTGTTCGTCTGCCGTCTGTCGCTGAGTTGTTTGAGAGAGAGAAAAGAGGCGGCCAGAGCCAGGCAGATATGGCTCTGTCCCTCAGTTGGACTGTTGCACAGCCTGGCTTCGATGCGGGTCGAGAGGCGTCAACAGGATGCAAGTGAAAGGGGCCGCAGGCTGTGAGAGGGCAACAAGAACCAGATGAGCACGAAACAGGGCGCAGAAAAGACGGCAGTGAACCTATACGACCAGTCGAGAAGCCGGCGTCGAGAAGCAATCACGTCGGCCAAGAAGACGACCACGACGGCGAATTGCTTTCGGGAATCTCGTGCAGAAGACTCGTACGAAGTAGACGGGGCAGATTTAATCAAGTTAAGGCTGGCAGTTGAAGCTGGGGCTTGGGGCGCCAGCACTGTGTTCCCACCAGCTCCGTCCAATCTCATCGACGCGTCGCACCTGCGCCACAGCGGCAAGCGGCCGCTAACACAGCCCACTAGCAAACCGTATGAAACGTGGGGTTTCATCCCCACGTACAAGCGAAGCGATGGGATACCAATCAGGAACTATCAGACAACAAATGGCGTCTTGGTTCAAATACCTGCGTTAAATAAAATATCCCTCATCCAAGTATCACAAAATGAAGGAGGTAGTAGACTAAAAAGAAACCATCAGTAAGAAAGAACCCAATAAAAAAAAAGACAAGAACTGAACCACTTTCTCCGCTCCAAACCTAGACACATGTCGAACCGTCCCTCATAGAAAATATAATCCATAATTTGCGTCTCTAAACCATCAAATGCCGTGCGTGTGCCCGAAGCATGGTCAGATATCTAAGAAGTACTAAGAGCTATCCATTCAGGTGCTCAACCCCATTGCGCCGTGTACCGTTACCGAAACGCCTCCATGAATCCATCAACAAAGAAAAGCGCAAGGAAAAAACCACCCAAGTTGCTATCCGGCGCCCCTGAAGTTCCATGTGCCCCTGGTACTTCTCCCAGGCTGGCATCTCGTAATCGGTCGTGGGTATAAAAGTCGTAATTCCGTTACTCCGCTTCGCAACAGTTCAGGCCCTAAGCCAGCTTAGGGCCGTTGCCATATGTCTCAATCAACCACCGGATGAACTCCTTCCACTGTTTCTCCCATTGTGTCGAGATCCGTTCGAACTCTTCCGCGTCGAGGCACGAGTGCTGAAGGCTCCATAGAACCAGCTGCTTCCAGCCGTAGAGACCCATGTCGTCTTTGCCAACCATGACCTGGTAGAAATCGTGCGATAGCGAAGACCTTCATTGTATGTTAGCGCTCACACTTCATTCATAACGGCATATCCATTTAAGAATCACTTACCGAAACAGAGTTCCGTTATCCGAGCTCACTGTGCAGTGCACGTTATTAGCCAGTAGTTGATACATGGCGTGTCCGCTGGCCCGTGGCGTAAGTCCCAGAATCTCGTTCGAGATGGGGCACAACTCGAGGCAAATGTTGCGCTCCTTCATATGCTGCATGATGTAAGGATGCTTTGATAGCGCAAACCCATGACCGATGCGCTTCGAGTTGAGAAGGAGCGCATCCACAAGGTTGGCGTCGGTGTCGGTACCCATATCCAGGGTCTCGCCGCAGTGGAAGAGGAACGGAATCTCCAACTTCTCCTCTCGGCACAACTTCTGGAACTCGAGGAGTTCTGGGACAAAGTCCTTCAGGGGTCGCCCCTTGGCCTCTTCGCCGACAAGATCGAATCCTGTTTTGGTTAGCATCCACGTACAAGCGAGAGTCCTGTCCTCGTTGTGTTTCCTTACCTGCGATCCACTGTGGCCAGCGTTTCTTGAACTCGCGGCACTCATCAAGGGCTGCCTTGACATCCTCTGGTCGGAAGGACCGAGGAGTACAGTAAATGACCTTCAGACCACCAAAGGACTTGTTCTCCCGGGCAATATCAGCTTTGAACGCCTCCACCTCATCGATGATAATCTTCATGATGCCCCAGTTATCGATAGGCCCCGTACCATCGTCGTGATAGAGCTGATTGTTGGTCATGAAGTTTGGCCGGATTTCGGCGTACTGGATGTTGTCCTTCATGAAATCCTCAAGACATAGCCGGGTATACTTCCTGTACGCCGTTTCATAGTTGAAGAGTCCCTTCATCATCCTTGTTCGGCCGTTGAACTTTTCCCACGCGCTGTGTATTGTTAGAACTAGGTGTTGCCTACAAGAATAGAGGGACGGGGAATATATATGCTTACCCAGATGCTGTCTGCAAGTGGTTGTGGGTCTCTCGCTCATCAAACATGAGCTTGTTGAGCAGCCACTCCTCAGCTGTGGTCTGGCTGTAGTATTGCGGAAAGCGCTTGAGGAAGTCTTGGAACTTCATCGTCTGGCGTGACTCATATGTAGTAGAGAACAAATCGCCGGGGCACTCCTTCCCGGCACTCATCAGTGAGAACTGAATCTCGCACTGATCGAAGCTGGCACAGTCGTCATCGGAGAGCAGAGGGATGTTGCTGGTGATGAACATGCGATCCATGCCCTTGGCGATATTCAGCAGCACGTTGGGTGCGAGGCAGGCGTTGAAGTGGATGTGCAGGTGAGCGCCCTTGGGCATGTGGCGCGCAACCTCGAACAGAGCCGTCTGGTTGATGAGGGGCAGGTTGGACAGGAAGTGATCGCCGGCAAACCGGGGGTGCTTCTGTCCGTTGAAACCGGTCCGGGGCGGGGCGGCGTCATAAACGCCGGCCTTGTCCTCGCGCTTGAGGCGCTGGATGATAGCCTCGGCGCGGCGCTCATCGGGGGAGCTGTCGTTGCGGCAGCTAAAGTCAAAGTCGAGCGCCTTCTCGCGATGGAGCATCTGGCCGCGCAGGGCGAGATAGTCGTCGAGGGAGGCATAGCCGGCGTCGGGATTGATGCCCCGCCAGGCGGGCTGCTTGGCCGGGGCCAATGCGGAAATGCCGGCGTCATGAGCATCGATGAGGCTCCGGGCAGCGGCCATCTCGCGCTGACGGATGCGATGAGAGGCGGGGAGCTTCTTGGTGGAGCGAGGGAATCGGGCCATTGTGGTGAGGGCGCTTGCTTCCTTGGTGCTGTCGTCTGACTGATCTCCTTCATTCAGCTCAGACCGGGAGCAGAGCGCGCCCATTTAATAATTCGACGAGGGGCGAGGGCGCCGGCGTCTTGGGATTGATTCAGAGGGTGAGCGCGGAGAGGCAGCAGGCCGAACGGAGTGACTGGGCACGAGGCGCAGGCGCAGTCACGGATCACGGATTGCGGAGAGGCTCAGAAGCAGACCCACGCTGTGCTTTGTTTGCGGATGTTCTCGATTCATTGACAAGCGGCCGCCTTGCTGGGCTCCGTCGTGACGGTGTGTGTTGGCGCTGGCGGCAGGGGGTGGGAGCGCTTGTGGGAAATGATTGTTGTGCCTGGCGCCAAGTCGAGGTGAGGCTGAGTGAGGATCTGGCTGAGGTCAGTCAGTGAGGCGGCTAGCAAGTTTTGGGGGTGTGTGCGGTGGTGATGCAGTGCTACGCGGGAGGGAGGGTCGGTTAATCAGGGAACCTCGGGCACAAAGAAAGCGACATTTGCGTCACAGCCTTTGTTTGCTTGGAGAGGCAGTACAGGATACATGAAAGAGCAGTACAGGCCAAACCAAAGAGCAGAAGATGAAGGAATGTGAGGATAGGAATGGCCGAAATGGACGGCCCTAGTTGTCGAAAAATGCCCAAGCTGGTGGTCGGTCAGTCGGAGGGGCAGCGCGGCGCAAGGCTGATGATGACTTGCGCGAGGAGTTAGTTGGTGGGGGGACATCCAGGTACCACCCAACAGGGACTTGTGTGGTGCTGACGGACAGAACAGACAGCCAGACAACGCTGAGGCGAATCAGGACTAGCGGGTCCACAGCAGGCTCCATGCCCATCTCAAGCTCCCTCCCGGTCTTCTGCTCCTCCCCCGCCAATGATCCGCAAGTGGCTGGTTGCCTCGCGCAAGGCTTTGTCAGGTCTCCCCATCTTTGCCTCAACGTCGCGCTTGTCATCTCCGCTTGCCGCATTCGGACACGGCCCTCAACTGCGGCCGTACACTTTCTTTGATATTTATTCCTTTATTGCTCCCTTCAACACCACCACACAGACCATCATGAGGCTTTGACCCAACCTCCCGGTACGCTACCCCGTATACAACATTCCATATAGACCCGTATCCAGGGGGCTTAGCAGCTTCTCCATTGTCTGCCCTCCAACTTGACACACCGGCTCAACATCGTCACTAATGCACAATACACTTCTTCTGCGTTTTGAAGCCCTCTTTTGGAAATCTCCGGCCAAGGGGGATTTCTTGGTCTTCTTTCACGTCGCCCCGTAAACCCACCACTCACCCTACTCTACACTAAGTTGGTGGTTTTCATTAGAGTCTCAACACCAGACTAGGCAGATTCCTCCCCGTGCTCCTCGTTTTCCTCCTCAAACATTGCCCCGTGCTACCCACACTTACACCACATCACAGACCGCCATTGAAATTATCCCAGCAATGGTAACACCCTATTTGCAGCGCCTCCTTTTTTTCTCTTTTACCGTTTGACACGCCTTCGCCCGTTAGCGCGATGACCACACATAAGCCTGACACGACTGACACGACTGACACAGCCAACCGCCCACGACCAAGTGGATCAACCATCACCCAGTAGATCCCCGCCAACATGATGCTCGCTCTTCCCGGACTCAATGCCTCTGAATGACTCAAAATAGTCTCACCTCCTTTAGACCCAAGTCCCTACGGCATCGCCCACGTCGTCTGCACATGTACTCAACCCCAGTTCCGTTGTCTACACCCTGGCCACATATCACTCAACCCCTTTCGCACAACTTGGACATACCATGATGACAAATCCTGTATTGCAGCGCCCCTTCTGCCTGGTATACAAAGTCTATCTAGTGTCGTCGACATTACATCAGGTTATACGTGAATCCCACCCCAATATAAAAGTACAGAGGCAGTGCAATCACTTTTGCCGGTGGGACCTTAGTCTCTAAATGCCCCGTCCCATCACCTTCCATTCCCCGTTACCATCTGCACCTCGTTAAGCCCAGACACCATCGGCAATTGGCCCGTTGTCATTTCCACAGGCTGCGAGGTTGAACTCGGAATGGCCTGCGACGCTCTCCGCCTTACGCGAAGTAGCTTTTCCACAATACACCCTCCAGGTCTTCCAACTGCTCTGATGTGAAATACTACCCAACGTTAGCAATCTAGTGAACCCACAGTCCCCACCACCTTGTCTTGATGGGTCAAGAGAAACTTACCTTTTGATCCACAGTCCAGCTGTCCTGCCTCGTCTTCTTGAACTCACTCAGAATCGTCTTCGTTGCCTTGCCCACCACTCCTGGGTCACCAGCAGCTCTCCTCGCCAGGTTTGCCAACACCTCGGGCATCCACTCTGGTGGCGGAGTCGCATAGGGGAAGGCCTCGATCAAGGCACCCAATCCTAGGACTGCTGCATGCCTCCTTGTAATTTGCTTGTGCACATCCACCGGCGTCTCTGTACCAGGGACCTGGCGTCCGCGCTTGGGCATTGGGTTGTGCCGCAGCTCATCTTCGAAGCGAGTCTTGAGGTGAGCAATCATCGGGTCACGAATACGTCGAGGCGAGCACCGGATCATGCCCGCTAGCGTAGTGGAGGCGCAGGAGCGCACCTCCAGCTGCGAGTCGCCCAACATGTCCGACACGGCGTTGAAAAGGAGGTCTCGCTGGGCACTCCGGGTCAGGAAAATCCGCCTAAAGTAGATCACCTGCATGTTGACCAGCGCCCGCAAGCGTTGATGCCAGCTGGCAGCCGTTTTGCCGATCCGGACCAGCGCCTCGATGAACTGAGCATCCTCCCCGTCTCGGAACGGAATGTTGGGAAGATGGCGGTATACGTGGTACGCAAGCCTCATCAGCTCGGGGTCCTCTTTGACATCCATCATGTGCAAAAGCTCTTCCATGAACGGCGTTGGGAAGAAAGGCACAAGCTGGATGCATTCATGTGACGACAAGGTGCAGTCGAGCCACATGAGCACCGTCTTGGAGCCCGAAGTATACGAAACTGGGGGTCTGCTGGCCAGGGGTTCGCTCATGGCGCCACGTTTCTAAGCGACCAAACACTTCCTTGATGGTGGAGGAGAACTCCTCAGTAGGGCGGTAAGGCCGAATGCCAATGGATGAGTCTGCCTTGTTCTCGTCTAAAAGCTTGCTCACATTCTCGAACGACTCATGGTACCGAGTCTTGTAGATCACTGACAAGACACGGCCGATCGCCTCGCGCACTGCCTTGTATGGGTGATCGATGTGTGCCAAGAAGTCGTCGAGAATCGGTGTCTCGTGCTGAAAGTGCCAGCCACCATCGGCAACGATGAATTCGAGCAACTGGACCTTCGATGACTCCTTGAAGGCGGCGTTGGACGTCATGTCCAGGCGGAACGATCGCAAAACATCCACGATTTCGTGTGACCGGCGAGGATCCTTCGAGTCCAAGATCAAATGGAGACATGTCAACCAATACTGCAAGTTCTCAGGAGTCAAGTCATCCGCGAAGATCTTGAGCAAGAATGGGGCGGCAAATTCCCAAACTCGGTTGCGGATCTCTGGGGGATCATCACTGGAGCCTGCAAGCAAGGCACCCAGGATCTCTGACGTGGCTCGGTGCTGGTGTTTGTCGTTACCATCACCATACACCTCCGTGGTCAGCTCCTTGATATCCCCCATAGTCACTGCGGTCTTGCCATAGTGCATCAGGTCAAAGACGTGCATGAGTAAGTAAACGTTGCTCATGCGAAACCTGTCTGTCGAGGAATCCCGCGGCTCCTGTTTGAGGTAGTCAAAGCAATTGGAGAACCATTCACGAGTCACAGTCTTGCCGATCTGCTCCCTGACGGCACTCTCAACTTCGTCATAGGCATCAAATGGAAGAGGCTTGGCACGGAACGCTGTAAACTTCTTTCCCCAGACTAACCAGCCAGGGTGGTCTGAATCAACCATGTATTCCGCGTTGTCGGGTTGCTTGAAGGATTCAAGGAAACGTTGAGTAAATGCGGCATCGCCCTTCTCCACAGGGATGGCCACTCTGTTTCTGTCGCCGATTTCCTTTTCAAGAAGATAGTTGCGGTACTCGTGGCCATAGACCGCACGCATGTCGATTGCAGTGAAAACCGAAGTAAACGCATTGAGATAATAGCCTCTCAGGCCAGGGTGAGGGTCATTTGTGCCGTGAGCAACAAGGTCAACGAACTCGGCGGGGGCTACACCAACAAATCGCAGACACAAGTTCGTAGCGAAGATAGCGCAGCGTGTAGCAATCTTCCAGTGTGCACCCTTGGCCAGTCGCGTAAGCTCTAGGCCGAGGTTGGCCTTGGAATCCTCCACTCTACTTCGGCGTTGAAGGATGAACTGATGGCGAGAATCGATTGCAGTGGAGACTTCCTCTGCTGGCTTAATCGTGCTCACGACAGTATCATCCACGATGATCATCCGTTCAAAGGGCTTCCCGAAATCAATCAGCGTATATAGCGCAGACGAGCCCAGATTTTGAATGGACGGCTTATCGATACCAGCCGTCTTAATGTACAGTCGCATGGCCTCGGGAGCGAAGCGCCAGTCCTTGAGCATAGTCTTGATCAGGGATGTAAAAAGCAAGGTATACATTCCACCCTTGATCCGATCATGATCATTGGTCTCAATGGCGTGTCTCCACTTTGCCAGGATAACTGGAATCACCAAGGGTTTGCCTCCAATAAGTGCCTTCAGCGACGAGTCCTGGGCGCTCTGTGCCACTCGCCGAACATCAGCGTACAGCGACAGGCAGGACTCAGCGAGGTCGAGCAAAAGTTGTTTGTCCAACTCGCTCTTCTGCCTTGCAGACGCATTGTGTTTGCGGCGCAGGAGCTGGTATGCTTCGGCTCTCTTGATAAGCAAAGGGCGAGGGTACACCTTTCTTAGACCCTTGATCTTAAAAGCGGAGATGTCTGCCTTATACAGTCTCAAATGCCTTTCAAGGGGGTGGGCTGAACGTTCAATACCGACATCGGTGATCCAAGTGCGGTAAGCTGCATACAGCGCAGTGAAGCAGTTTACATCATCCTCCTGATTCGCATTGAGGAAGGAGTGTGTCTTTGTGAGGAGATGGCCCAACTCATCCCGAAGATCATGGATCTTGCCGTAGGCGGGATCACTGGATTTGAGCAGATATCCTGCCTTGTAGCGAAACTGGGGTCGGAGCTCCTCGTCCTCAGCAACCTCGGCAAGAGGGTCCTCTTCCTCATCAATCATCATCTCGTCATCGTCACCGACATCATGCTCCTCGGCTGTGACACCATTGGTGACCCCCGCGGCACGCTCTGGGTCAAACATGGTTGCCATTCCAGACGTGACCAGGCGGATCTGTTGCATAAGCCTGGAAACCTCGTCGGACCAGACCTTATTCTTTCCCTTTCTGCTCACTGGCGGGTTGTCGCTCATCAAAAGCTCCAGCAGCTCCTTTGCCGAGCTAGTCTGCGATGCGAAGAGCTCAACAGCAAAATCAATCTCGGCAGGGGAGGGCTGATGCCACCGGATGGTGAGATCGGCTGGCGCCGTAGTCTTGCCCCAGTCATCAACATCGATACCACGCTTGACAACCTCGGGCTCGTACAGTGCGTGGTCGATGGGGTATGTATGGGTCAAGTTCAGGAGAAGATGATGGATGAAGTTGGAGATAAGAATGGTTGGCAGGCCGCGGCACTTCTCTTGCATGTACCGTGCGATTCCCAGTAGTTCTTCCTTGTACTTGAGCACCTCGCTGCCAACGTGGACAACTGCCATTGCTAGCATGCTGACATACCACACAAGGGCACGGTCTCGGGGCAGGTAATCTGTCCCACTGCTTCGATCAGAAGCGGCGTTGTTGAAGTCAATTTCGTTTCGAATGTTGACAACTAGCATAGGGATGAAAACCTTCAAAGTCTTCTCGGGGTTGACTTTGCACAGAGCGTTGAGAATCCAGGCCATCGCATCCCGAGCCTGGTGGACGACATGGCTCGAAACAAAAGACGCAACCTTGTCTAGGGCCATGTCAAAGAGCTCTGGCGACAAGGACGCGAACAACGGCGACAATGCCGCAGGCAGGGCATTGATGACATTATCTTCGGGAGTACCTCCTCGGACCTGATTGGCGTCCGGCAGGTTTTCCAAGAGGGTGAACACCTTACCCAGGAGGGTTAAGATGAACTCTCCAAACCCGGTTGTCGAGGATCTCAAAATGTTGGCCTCATCCTCGTCACTCAGCTCGTTTTTGTAGTCGATCTTGACGTTCTGACCATCCCGCTCCATGCGGTCCATTTCACCCTGAACCCACTGCATGGCTAGCGTTGTGTCGTGGATATGGCTACCTTCCTTGCTCAACGTCACCATAGGAATGCTGAAGGCGACACTCTGGATAAAGTTGAGAGTGTACTGTGTCTTGTTAAGATCATTGGCATCGATACCCGGCAGGGCAAGAGCCAAGAGAGCCGTGATGTGACAGCGGTATCCCTTGAGCTTGGACATGACGTTGGCAATCATCTGAAGTCCATTCAGACTAGAGGTGGTTCTGTGGACTTCGACCAAGCCCTGAAGACTTGGGTAAAAGCGCTGCAAAGCGCCGGGCAGAACCAAATCGGGCTCGAGATAGGCAAGTCCCTGCAGTGCGCTATAGTAGTAATACGATACCCTAGTGCTCTTTGAGAACAAGCCCATAAAGGTGACTTCCTTCAACGACGACACAAATCGCTTCTTGAGTTCGTCGTTGATCCTCCGCTCCTGGGGATGTCGAGCTCACCACTCTGCTCGCGGTTCCATCGCGAGACGAATGCCTCGGTTAGGTACAGCGTAAGCTGTCCCAGCATAGTGGTCCACGCGCCTTGGTTGGAGGGGTGGAAGAAGGTGTCAATAGATTCCATGAATCCTTCTAGGCTGGACATAATGGAGTCTTCCTCGCTCAATGTGGCGGGGGAGAGGGAGCTTACGATCAAACGAGCAACCATATACGCCACAGGGTACTTCTTCTTATCTTTCTCCACGTAGACACCGGCCCCTGAAAGATAATCGAGGGGGGTGTAGGGGGAATTCGCTTGACCAACGGGGATCTGGGTCAATCGCAGAATGGCTGTGAAGATCAGATCGGACTGGTCCTTGGTAAAGATTCCATGGGCGGCAAACGGAACGTAAGAACAATGCATGTGGTCTCTGGCCATCCGGGAAAAGAGGTCGATAAAAAAGACATCGAATGCTTTGGAGCGGTTGATAATCGACCAAAGGTGGAAGAGGGTAGGGAAGAAATCGCTTGGCTGTGACTGGTGCTCATGCACGGGTGCTGGATGGCTGGGCAGCAACGAATTGAGAATACCCACAACGATGAAGGCATTTGGCAACTCATTCACGCTGAAGAAGGGCAAGAACTCTTCTAGCATCGCCCGACGATCGGCGGGATCAAAATATATATGGGCGTGGGTGCACAGCTTTAGGAGCTGCTTCGTCGATCGTCTTCGGTTGCTCTGGTGGGCGGGGACCTCAGAAGGCAGGACCCAGGCCTTGATTTCGTTCCAGAGCGGGCGCCAGTCGAGCGTGAGGTCCTCGCCGGGCTTGAGGTAGTGGTTTTTCCTGCAAATTTCAGTCAATATCAAGTGGTATGATGAGGGAAAGGCCAGCGGGCGCACCTCGTCAGGGTCAACACCATACGCAAGAATCGGTCTGCAGCGGTGGCATCCAGGCCTGGGGCGAGGGCGAGGGAGTAGTAAAGCTTAGCGAGCTTCGCCCTAAGCTCCCTCGTCATCTCAAACTTGAGATTGAGCCATCCTTGCAGCTCTCGGGTCCAATGGAGGGCGCCGGGAGAGAAGTCTTCGGCCTTGATGGCGATATAGAGCTGCTTCAGAATCCCCTGCAGGGCAGCATCACGCTGAGCTTCCTCTTCGACCTGGAAAGGGAGCTGCTGGAAATAGGCGAAGGTGCGGGGTCGGTAGCGTTTCTTATCGTCTTCGTCGGACTTGGAGCAGGGGATGCCGGGGGAGGTGGCTCGGGAGATGGGCTCGTATGGCATGAAGTTGGCGAGCAGGTGGGATGCCGCCGCCGCCGGCAGGGCGGCGTGCGAACCCCGAGGGGCGAGGGCCAATGTTCTCGTCCATGGCGGCGCGCGGTCGGAGGAATAGAGGGAGTGTTGTCGTCGCAAGGCCCGTCCGGCTGGAGGTCAGCGGACTGCCGAAGCTTTGCTGGGCCTGGCAGGAAATGGGCGAGAGCGGCTGCTCTGCTCAGCTCTCGGGGTCAGCTCAGCTCAGCAGAGCTTGAGGCGGGAGGGGGGAAATTATGTCACAGGGCGAGACACGCTGGGTTCCCATGAGGATACGATAGCGGATGATGTTGCGCGACGAAATCCGGTGGTAATGACGATGCTGAGAGGGTTGGGAGGTGGAGGTATGGGGTGTTGGAGGAGAGAAGGGAAGGGTGGAGGATGAGCGGGTGATGAGGCGGAACAGAATGGAAAGGCAACGTCGCGCAGGTGTAGGTGATGATGCCAGCAACAGCAGCCTGGATTTCTGGGGGGAGCCCCGAGCGGGCCAGGAACGCCCCCAAATGCCCCAGCGACGTATGGACGCAGCGCTGCAGTAGCCCGGCCCTTGGCAACCTATGGACCCCGAGGCCACTGGCTGCGGAGCTTGTGCTCGCTGTGAGCGCCGGACTTTAGTGGGCTAGTGGCGGGACCCCGCCTGTGTTCCGGGGGGCTATCAGAAGCTCAGGTGGGGTGTTATGTATCAGGGTACACGATTTATCTCAAGAGTCACGCGCAGGTCCAGGTACATGGTACTTCTGCCCATGGCTCGATGAGCCAACAACTCCCTTCGCCTTTGCCAACGCCATACCGGGGAGCAACTCCACTCATCCAGCCTGGCTCGTCGCAATGAATTGCTCCATAAATGGAAACTCTCATTGATCACCCCGTCTTCCATCCTTTCTGTCCATCGAACAAAGGGACTCAATTCTCCCACCGTTGCCAAGAAAGCACTGCGGAATCCTTCCATATCAAACTCCGTCATCTGCCAGATCAGCATGACCAAGTTGTTACAAGTGTTGCAGCTCTTGCTTCTCGATCCTTCTCTCGCCCTGCTAGACACCCAATAGTGATCCAGGGGATCTGCCGCACGGTCGGGATATCCAAGGATCCATCAGCAAACACGACTTGGGGCTGTCGCCAACAACTCCGCCATCATCCAATGAGACGGGTAACCGGCGGCGTTTTGCTTCTGCATGCCTACGCAGCTTGGCTGCGGATATTATCATGCGAAGGGATGACTTTCTATCCAGCCCAATCGCTTCTTAGTCTTGTTTCTTTTGGCGGACCTTCCCAAACGGAGGGGAAGATGATAGGCATCAAAGTGATGCGTGTTTGTCCTTTCTGGGACAGCTGACCATTTCCACAATCAATTTCATCAACACGCAATCCTGTGACTGCCTATCCAGTGTGCTTCGTGCTTCATACTTCGTACTTTGTACGCAGTCATACGCATTCACCATCAGTTTGATGCTGTCTGCGCGTCTCCGTCACTGCCTGCAGCTTACCGCAGCCGAGTCGGGCAAATGCCGTGACCAACGAAAATCAGCCGGTCCTTCATTTCGGGGCTATCGCACAGGGTTGTTGAGTCTAACTGCGCTTATCCGCCATTCGTGCTTCATAGACCAGCGTTGGAAGCAGGCCATTCTCTCCCGGCCCATGTCGGCCGTCTATGACGTCCTGTTGCTGTCACCTCACTCCGCCATGCTTTGCCTTCGGATCCGGTCTCCACCTGTGACCGCGCTCTCGGAAAGCCGTGAGCCCCACCATAGCCATCCCCTCCGTCTCCGACCCGGAGTCCCATCTCCTCCGACCTTAGCAGCGTATTCGTAAGTAGCAGTGGGTTCACGATCAAGTCACGAAAGTATGAAAAGCCAGCTGATGGGGGGCTTTTTGAAGCCCGAGTGAATTATTGGTACAGCCACCTCTGCTAGGTGTCCTAATATTCTAACTTATAAAATGGTTCATCCGTTTGCGCCTGTGAAACACTCTTCCTGCGGAAGATCTTGTTCGTTATTTGTCGGATGCTCATGCGTCGCGACTGAGGTCTTTCAACCTTCTCGGCCTTTTCAGCTTCATAATAAATAGTCTCCAGTGGTGGTCGTCCTTCCTCGCTCGCTCGAGGTGCGACAAATCGTCTCACGAACCCAGCGCTAGACGACATAGATCTCCGGCGCCCAGGGATCTCCTGGATTGGGGGATCTCGGATATGGGGTACCGGGCTTGCTGTCGGCTGTGGCAGACTCGGTTGGGGGGTGGGTGATGAGATGCCGTTCCGGACGGGAAAGGTTTGCGCTCGTGGCGGATACGCGTTGCTTGTCCGTCGTTGTAAGGTTGCTGGTGGAGGGCGGGTATTTGCCATCGCTGGCCAACCTTCCTGTCGGAGGTTGATCCACGCTGCTGTCACCACCATTAGAAGCTTGATGTCTTCTGGAACAGCTTTGGTTAATCGGCCTTCGACACTAGTAGCGTTTGTTGCCATCCAGTCCGGTGCGCCTGTGGGGTCAACAGCTGTGGGCCGCGTCGGTGGGTATCGACCACTCGAAGTTGACATAGTATTGTAGGTATCGAAAACGTCCAGCGCATTCGACATTAGGGTGCCCATGATGGGATGTCTCCGAGTGTCCGGGTGTATCATGCTGAAAGTCCATTTGAACTCAGGCGGCGCAGGACTTGATGGGGGCGACGCGTTGCTAGTGGCGGCTCGGAAAGTAGACGCGAGAGCTGGGGCTGCCTTCTTCACCCAGCGTGCCGTGCTAATTCGACCTCGCTCGTCGACACCAATAAATTCATAGGAGCCGTTGGCCATTAGGCTTGCCTCCCAGGTAGAGCCATCATCCATCACGATCTCTGCGGCATCTTCTCCCATGTGAGGGAGTGGGCCGACGACCGCAATGAGATCTCGTTGGTCCAAGCAATCCTCCACGTCAAGTGAGCCTGGGGATGCTGGTGTATCATAGTCCTCACTGCGAACGATGAGAAGGTCGTTGAGGCCCAGAACAGGCTTGGCGCAGAAGAGGCGAGGGCATCGTTTCGCTAGCCGCGGTACGATGGCAGATCCGACAACCAGGCTTGATGGTAGAACATCAAAGGCTGGAGTAGGTCGCTTGTCGGTGAGGTCCTGTAGCTGGAGTAGCAGCCGCGGGCGGACTTGCGATAACCTGCGTTGCTTTGGTCGTAATCGAGGGGCGGGATGTGCGAGAATGAACTGAGTTGACTTCCGCGGTGCGCGCTTCCGCCTGGTCCTCTTCCTGGTTGAGGATGAGCAGTCGCTGAGATCACTCAGATCAGAGCAGGCTGCTGACGCTTCGTCCTCGCTCTGCGGGGACTCTACGAGTGGCAGGTCGTCATCGGTCTCGGGCTCGCGAAACCGGACTGAGAGCTCCCTCCGAGGCATGTAGTCAGAGGTTGGCCGTGGACGAGTGGTTCGGGGAGCTACGGGGGCGTGCTCATGGTAGGACACAGGTCGAGGAGTAGGGCCTGAAGGTGGAGGAGCCACGGCTGCGGTGGTTCTCGTTTCCGAGTCGGGGGGCTGACGGAGAGCGGATCGAAGAAATGGCAAGCGTCGAGGCGGTTGCTGAAGAGATGGTCGCGTTGCCGAGTATTCGTGGCCGTGTAGGCTGGCACCGGAGTGAAGGAACATGGTGGCCGGGCCAGTCCTAGATCGATCCCATGCGGCAGGCGCGAAGAGGTCGTTATAACAGAGATGAGGAGGGTTGGCAGTTGAAGCGGGAGCCAGGACTAGGTCTGTTGGATAGTTCGATGTGTGCAAGGTAAGGTCAAGGTCAGGAGAGGTGAGGCAGCTACGAGATTGTATATGTGCGATGGCGGTAGCGGTAGAGAGCCGAGTAGTCGAGTCGAAAGCCGGTCAGACAACCGATCACGTCCAATCTGGCGGGCTGGCGAGCTGGCAGGCTGGGGGTATATGGTCTGACAGACCAGGATATGTGTGATGGGGTGGGACGCAGGGTCGACCAGCAGGCACCAGATAATATCGTCGAGTTGTTGGGGGGAGTGAAGACTAGCTGAGGCTGGGACGGTGAGAAGAACCAGGGATGGGTAAGGCGAAATGGGATAGCTTCCAGAGAGTGACCAGAGAGTGACCAGAGTGACCAGGCCAGGGAGTGATTCAGGGAAGGGCTGATGATGAACGGTCAAGGAAGAGGATGAGGAGAGGAAGTGCGTAGCAGGAGCAGGCTGTAGTAACAAGTACCCAAGAAACAAGGGAGGATGGAGGCGGAAATAGGGACGGCACGGTGCGATTGTGTGGGATGCGACTCGATCGCTGGTGAGTGATGCTGGTCGCGTGGGAGGCTCGGGCATCCACAAGGGGCGGGCCAAAATAGCAGGGTTTTAGGGGCCAGGGCGCCAAGGCGTCAGGAGGGAGGTACGAGGGTGTGCGCCGTGAGGCGCGAAGGTACAAGTCCAGGGGAAGCTAAATGCGCTTGGGGGGCCTAAGATGGACTAGATGGCCTGGAATGGACTGGAGTGGACAAAAGTCAGCCTCCGACAAAGCGGTCACTAGGAATTCTCGAGGCGCAGGAACATGGGTTAGGGGAAGGGGACGGCCGATGGATGATGGGCAGATCCAGGGGCAGCGGCCGTAAGGCACGGCCAAGCTGGGGTAGGTAGCGACGTATCGACGCATCGGCGCATCGACGCATCGACGTAGCGATCCATATGGATCCCGTCTGCTACGTCTCTGCCCTTGACCGCTCTCCCGTGCTCGCTCATCGCAGTGGCAGACGCATTCGAGGAGCCATGCCTCGACCCCTCGGCGCGCAATCAGCTAATGAGCTGACCAGACATGGGACAAGGAACATTGCCATTGATGCGAGCTTACGTATTGGTGCGTGTGCAGCCGCTGTGCAGCCGCCGCTGTGTGTGTGAGAGCGCGAGCGTTTGGTGAGAGGCGATGGGTGAGAATGAGGCGAGCACAGACACGGTCGTTAATTTGGCTGGCCTGTCTGACCCAGCGCCATGGTAATTCGCTGGTCTTTGCCGCCGCCAGAGAGCACATAATACTACGCAGTAAGCAACAGTCAGGTTGCAATAAAAAACACGGCCATGATGGATGGCGGGATGGAGGGGCGGAGGCGGGCAGAGAGGCTGGAGGAGCTAGGCAAGAAAAATACCAATACCGTGGAGTAGTCGAAGAGGCTGCGCGAAAGCCCCAAAATGAAGTGGTGGGTGGATTTGTGGATGTGTGGATGATGCTCCCTTTGGGATTGGGACGTGCTGTGGTGCGTGCGCCCTACCTACTGCATTGTCCTACGTATTCGTACTCCGACCTCCAGGTTTATCAGTCAATGTCTCTGGCTTGCTTCTCCCTCTCCTGATGTCTGGCTTGATCTGAGGCCCTGATATGATACACTTGGCGTTGCCGATCGTTGTTTTCTTTTTCGTATTTTAGCTCTCTCATGATGTTTAATTGTGTCTGATTTCTTTTTCCCACCCCCTATCCCGTCTCGAAACCCATCGAAGAAGGCTACGACGTCGAGAGATTCATGGATCCCAGTTTGTCGGGTTTCGGGAAGGGGATGCCCTGTAGTCCAGCGCTGTAGGCACTTCCAGGGCAGCACTAAGCACCCAAAATAGGAAAAGGGCATCCTTCCAAGGGGCCGGGCATCAGGAACCGGGCCCCGACTCAAGGCTTCCACTGACTGATCCACGGTCGACAAGATGGGACGATTCTTTCCCCGTCCAATCTGGATCCGAGGTACGTACTGGAGTGGATGGAAAGTCTCGCCGGAACCAACTGGAAGGGCTGTGCAATCCGCCCGTGCTGGCGGGCGACGCCCTGTGCCGTAGTCCTGTGGGACGTGGCTGGCATCGCATCCAATCCGTCCCGAGTCCGCTAAAAGCAACCCGTGGATGTGCCCCATCTGCTGGAAAAGTCCTGAGAATGGGGGGTTGGTAGCGGTTGGGCTCACGGGCCGGGGGTCGCATGGCCGCGGATCGTTTAGTTATTAGAGAGGTGGCGACGGAGCGAAGCCCCGAGGCCGAGAGCACGCGACTGGGCACACAGATCTGTGGAAAAGTGAAATGAGAGTCCGGCGTGGGCGAACGGCCTCCTGCGCTCCCGGATCCTCAGACCCTCGGACCCTGTGACGTTCCATGAAATTTTCCAGAAATACTCTGGGCATTGAAGGCTGGGACCTCCACAATCTCCACCCTGTCCGACCGCGGAGTTTACGACGTTCTTCTTCTGGTCCAGCACCGTTTGCCGGTTGCGGACGGAACGGATCGGGATGGTACCGCCAACAGCAAGTGTTAGCCTTGGGGGCTTCTAAAAGGCGGTAGGTATTCGAACGACTCGATGACAAAGCATAAGAGTCCTCCTGCAAGCTCTCACCGCGCGCCTGTGCCGTACTCTATGTACGCCGTAGTCGTTGGCGTGAGGTCATTCCTCGAACGATGGTGATCAAAACATGTTGAACGGCCGCGGGCCGCTAACCTGAACGTGAGCGGTCGGAATCCCCCACCACGGGACGCACGATTGTCGACTTTACCAAACCATCTCGAGCCAAGTTGGGGCACCTACCGCCTGTTTAAGGCAGGTCCCGACAAGTTGACTGGCGGCGCGGCAGGCGGAAGTGCGAGCAGACAAGCGAGCGGGACGGCGGGACGCCGCCAGGACGCTTAAGAGACGCTTGGGGATGACGGACGTGTGAACGTGGTTGTGGGTTTGTGGATATGAACATGGGGAGCGACATGGGTTGGAAGCACCTACATGGCCGCACATATGTGTATCATGCCAGCTCAGACCGCTTGTCCGCCCGGGGAGGACCGGCCAATTGCTTGATGCCATGACCGCCTCCAGGCTTTAAACACTGACATACATACGGCCCGTCTTGACTGTGTTGTCCCTACTGACCGCTGGGACCAGAGCGCCTTGGCCAATGGATGAGCCCAAACTTCAAAAGTGTTGAGCTCCGGTTGCTTTGTGTGAGCCGGCTCTCGAGACACGACCTTGCTATGGACGGTCGTTCTGGATGGGGAGATTGTCCGGGGTCCCGGGCTATCGTTGTGTATTCCGTGGAATCTTCCGCAGAATCTGCAAAAACTGGCGGGGTTTCTGACGTCGTGCTGCCATGCCCGCCTTCTCCGCCGTTTCGCGTCTCGCATATCCACATCGCATCGCGCAAAGTCTCTTCCTCTCGCGCGCGCGCCCTCCACCTCGGGCATTCACGGCCTTGGGCTATCAAAATCTGCCTCTGAACCATTCCTCTTGTGGGCTTTTCCAGCCAATGGTTGAAATTCCAGCCCTTCCGGCACCATCCATCCATGTGGGATCAGAGTCCCGAATCAAGTACCGCGCGCGAGCGCCTGCATCTGCCGGATGTTAGTTAATCTAGGCCACTTGGGTCACTCGTCAAGAGCCGCAACGTAGATCTCCAGCCTCGGAGTTCTTCATTTGCCGGTCGCCGCATCCCAGTCGGCGTCTTTTCAATCCCGCGGCTTAACTTAGCTGTAGGAGTTGTGGCAAGTCATGGTCAGCGGCGCACCTGACACACTCCAGCTCGCACCTAGTTCCTCCGAGCTTTCCGGAGGTCCCATCAGAGGCTGCACGAAGATCACTCGAACAGAAGAAGTTTCACTCCATCCCATCCGTGGTCATCTGCTCCGTCAGCCCTGTCTCGATATAACATGCAACCCCCACGGGCATCCGGTCAGCCCGTTTAGGCCGGCTTACTCACATGAAAGTTTCCAACCTAGTAGATAGAGTTGCACTTCGTCACAGGCACGTGGACCTGTCCATCACGGGACAGGACGCCATGAAATATTTCAACCACAAACAGACAGTCAAAGTAGCTTCGGGTTGCAACAGTGCCACCCTCAAGGATGTCTAAGTTCTCATTCAAGTGCACGGCAGTCAGATCCTTGTAACAGATGGTGATTCAAGGTTGTACTGCATCCTCGCCTCAAACTCGAATAGTTTCGAAAGTGAGCGCGCCAAGGAAACAAAGGAAATACCATAGGGTTGCGCGGAGAAACTGCAAGTGAATATACCCTGGCATCGATTTTATTCGGAACCCTGGATTACCAAATGCGTCTCTCACATGTCAGTCTGGAGTGCATGTCATCAATCTTGACATGTAGTGTCGCTGCAGCTCCATGGTGGGTTGTCCCTGTGCGGGGGACACATACCTGCACCGCTAGGGGTGCAAACAAGATCCGTTATGTAAGTAAGGGCATCTATAGGGGGGGATGCTACAGCGACTCAACCCTCCAGCAGCTATAGTGGCCACAGCGCCCCAAGCCTCTAGCAGCTGTAGCGGCTACAGCAGCCACAGCGCCCCAACCCTCCAGCAGCTATAGTGGCCACAGCGCCCCAAGCCTCTAGCGGCTACAGCAGCTACAGCGCCCCAACCCTCCAGCAGCTATAGCGGCTACAGCAGCCACAGCGCCCCAACCCTCCAGCAGCTATAGCGGCTACAGCGCCTCAAGCCTCTAGCAGTTACAGTACCTTATAAGGCCTACTTTCTTAGTTATTCAACTGGACTGAATCTCTCTGTCTGAGAGCAACTGAGGTTATATAATATTGATACAGCTGGCCGTATAGATATAAGTCCCTCCCCTCTATAGATGCCCTTGCTTACATAACGGATCTTGTTTGCACCCTAGCGGCGCAAATATCACGTGATCTTGTTTGCACCCCTAGCGGTGCAGGTATGAGTCCCCCCCCTGTGCGGGAGTGCTTAGTCACCAACTCCGTCCAACGGCCCGAGCCAGCCCTCCTCCGGCCTCGAAATCTCCAATTATCCGAGCCAGCTTCGGCGTAAATATCACGACTTCATACGTACGTTGCTTGGGGGCTCTGTAAAGGCGCCACAGATCCCTCCCACCACTCAATCAACCTGCCCCTACTCACGTCAGGCCAATCCGGTCTGGCGCAGGCTCCGACGGCTTGAGACCGCTCAGCCTGGCCTGTTCGACCATGCGCCCAGTCAATATACATTCATCTTGAATCCTCGTCTGCGACGGCCGCCGCCAACATGCGTCGCTCAATGTTCATCGCCGCGGAAAACTCGCGGCACCGAATTGCCGCGATCGCCGCCCTCTACCGTGCTCTCCTCAAAACCGGCCAGAAGATTGCGATTCCTCAAAACCTGCAGCCTTCAGGTCCAGTCCATCCCATCGTTCATCTTATCAGGAAACGGGTCCGCAAGAACAAAAGCTATACCAGTCTTCGGCTGCTATACGCCGCAATGACCGCTGGTTACAAGGTACGGCCCGCCATTGAGCACCTACCAGGCTCTTGCTGACTCGAATCACCTCAGTTTCTCACTATGTTCACGAAAGCCCAAAACCCCAAATCCTCTGAATACACCATGATTATCGACCACTTGCGCAAACGTGCAGAAGAAGCCGCACTATCTCGCTCCAAGCTCCTACCCCGGAAGAAACACAAGGCTTGGGAAAAGAGCCCTCCACTTCTCACCAAGATCTCCAAGCCCAACGAGCCCCCGAAGTATATATCAACAGTCCGGCCACGGCCCAAGTCGGCGTTCAACGGTGAGAGGAAAGTACCCGTCTTTACGGGTACATCCGAAGGCCTGCCATTCCTCCGAACCCAAAAGCCTCAACCACGCCTCCTAGCCAAGAGCATAGATAAGAAACAACAAGTACTCCTAGGGAAGATCTACAATATCGTCGACATCGACGAAAAGCACATGCCAGCTGCGGAACAAGAAGACAATTGGGACAGGTTGATGCGAAAGGAATTGAGAGCGGCGGGGCTGAAGGAAGAGGGATCCCCAGAAGGGCCATTTAGCACATACCAACGGAGTCAAGCATTGGCAAAGCTTTGGTATGTGGCCCAGATCGACACGACGTGGAATGACTGGATCGCGCGTGGACGTGCATTAAGCCAGATTGTCGAGGACGAGAAAACCCTAGCAGGGTGGGAGAAACGAACTGCGGAAGGAACGCAGGAGGGTATTGAAGCCGTCCAAAGCGGCGGTGGCGTACCCGATCCGATCACAGCAAAGATGATTGGGGATAAGCTTAACGCCCAAGCACCAATCCCCGTGACAGACCCGTTTCTGGGTCCCAGCTGGCAGGCAGTGGTGAAACGCGACGAAAATCGACTTCTGGCACGGAGTGCTCGCGATCCCAGGGCAAAGACTGAACCTGGCAGCGAGCCAAGGCAAAGGAGAGGCAATGCCCAGACGAACGACTCAAAGCAAAACCTATCCAACGACGACCTCGATCTCGACTCGGTGATGGATGCCTTCGAAGCTCTCACGTTGAAGAGAAAAGTCTTTTAGACACTGTACCAAGTATTGTATTAACATATACCCAAATCGTCACGGATGGAGTTGGTTACGAATAAATAGTTCACGGGACAATGATATAAACTGGGCACGGTGACCCCTGGTATTCATGCTTTTCTTTTTGGCCACTGGCGCTATGCAAAAAAAAAATACAAATGGTATATCCAAATCCCCCAAACTCAACATAGACCAAAAATATATCTTATCGTATTATCATTCAGACGAGGTATATGAATCGGACAGCCTCTCCATGGCTCAAATTGATTCCATCAACTCTGCATTCACTTCAACCCGCTGACTGGACTGGTTCGACTGGTGTGACTGATGAGACTGGTGCGATCTGTTAGAAAGGGCCCGGGGTCTCACCATCACTCGCGGATCTTTGACCTTCTTGCCGTCGTTGGCCACCTCTGCCCAGCTCTTCAAGAATGGGAGTGCGGGCACTCGTCTTGAGTCTCCATTTTCGCTGACGAGATCCGATCTGAGCGTCCTTGGCGAAGACATGGCGGATAGGGGCATCGACAGGGTGGGGCTACTCGGTTCAGACGGTAGAGAAGCTTGTTCAGGTGTAGATACCTGTTCAGTTCGCGGGGCAGGCCTCTCCGCAAGTTGGCCCCACTGCGGCAGCTTGCTCTCGTCCAAGGGGATGGAGTTGTGGCCTACTACCGGGCTGTTCTGGGCGGGAGTTGGTATTGTCTCGAAGCTCTGGCGGGAGAAGATTGACGATGCCATGCTGCTGTCGGTCAAGCTCTGGTCACGGTTGAGGTTGGGTGTCTCGCTCCGGCCGGGAGTCACGGGCAATGGGAGTTTGGAGCCCGAACCGCGAGAACGGAGTTGGTACCCAACGAGGTTGGAGAAGCTCGGGGAGCGGGAGCTTGGTCTGTCGATCGGTCCACGGGGGGTCGTAGCATCGCTGAGGGGTCGCGGGGCGAATATTTGTGGCTGTGCCAACGGTGATCGCGCATCAATCGAAAATCGGTGAACCGAACGGGACGACGGCTGAAGAGGCGGTCTCGAGGCCGGTGTAGTGGGTGTCGACCGTGTCTTCGATAGCCCGAGACCGGTGCTCGATAGGGGAGACCCAGTACCACCGCTCCGGTTCGCTCTCGGCAGGGGCCGGGCCGGGCCGCGTCCAGAGCTTTTCTTGTGGTCCGCATTTTCGGACTCGAGCTTCCGGCACTTCTCCTCAGCATCCTTCAGCTTGGCTTGCAGCACCGAAATGGTGTGCTCGTGCGCCTTCCGCTCATGCTCGAGACGTAGCTCATATGTCTTGTCTCTCCCTCCAATTCATCGATTCTCTTCTTCTGACGTTCATTCTCCTGCCGAAGGCTGTCCAATGCCGTGAATTTCCTATCCCACTTATTTTCGACCCAGGATATCGGTCGCTTGCAGCACTCGCCATGATAAATCTGGTGTATACCGCCAAGCATTGATAACTTGTCGTCAATCTTGTCTACCGGAAGCCGGCTCCGTGGGTTTGATATGATCATTTTAGAAATCAAGTTGACGACTGGTCGAGGCCGTACCGTCTCCTGGCCTTCAAAGGTAAACATAAAAGGGGGTGTCACCAGGGCATGAGACGTCAATTTTTCGAGATGTGCTTTCAACTTGTCCTCGCGGTTGCGCAATTGTTCTTCCCGAGTCTGCCTGGACAGGTATTTCAGTGCCTCGTCAAACTCGGCTAGGCGGACGTTATAAAGCACAGTAGCTATGTTTAGAAACACGAGGCCGAGGGAGTAGACATCCGAAAGCTGCATGCTGGAGCCGTAGTCGGCGTAGAGCTCTGGAGCCCGCCACCTTTCAGTTCCTGGTAGCCCCTCGGTCGTGGTTTGGTCCTGTCCGCTAACATCTCGCGAGATGCCGAAATCGGCCAGGTAGACACGGTCGGCTTTCAGGAGGATATTGGAGGGTTTGATGTCAAGGTGGCGGACGTCGTTGGAGTGGCAGTGGGCCATGGCACGGGAGACACAACCGATGACATTGCGGAGGAATTCAAGGGGACACTTGGTGTGACAGTCAAGGCCCTGGTGCTCGGTGTTCGGTTCTATAGCACTCAAATCCTTGAGGTCGAGGGCATTGAGTCGTTCGATGATGTCCTCACGATCTCCATCGCCCAGGCGCAGGGACTCGAGGTCCTCCAGCAGAATGCTCAGGTTGCAGACGGCAGCGGGCCAGATGAGGAGGCACAGCTCGTGGGGGCGGGGCGCATAGGTTGCGACGAGCTTGACTACATGGCGATGGTCGAGCTTATTCATAGTCAAGCTCTCCTGGCGCAAGTCCTCAATGGTGAAGCCGCGACGGCGGGTGATGCGTTTGCGGGCGAGGCGCACGGAGCCGTACGTGACCTCCTCGACGCGACCAAAAGCGCCATATCCGAGATCGTCGAGCTTGACAAGTTTGCCATCGAATCGCTTGGCCTCGGGCCGCTAAACAGGGGTTTGTTTCTGTGATATACTCGTGGTTAGAGACTTGGTCTTCGAATCTGGAATTCAGAGGCGCAGCATACATGCTCGGCCAATTGTCATCATTGTCCCAGGCATTGATGGTCCGTTGCTCGTCGAGCTCGCGCTCGATCTCCCAGAAGCGGTTGTAGGAATGGGTCGGGTCTGCTTGCCCGACTCTAGTCCATCCTCGAACCCAGTCGCCCATAGCTTGTCGCAAAAGCCTCGAGGGCGGCAGGGGTGGATTGAGCGAGGATGGCGATCCGGAGAAGTGTGCGATAGAATATGGCAGGATGGCAGGAGGAGCTGGCGGCGGGGGAGGCTCAAGAACAAGGATCAAAGCAAAGGCCGGAGCCATGGCTCAGCAGGGGCGGTTAAACTCAGCAGCGTCGAGAAGAGGGCGGCGACGACGCGAGGAGGAGATGGGCGGGAGGTTCGGGAGAGGAGGCGTCGCTGTAGTGGGAGTAGTGTGAAAGATGAAGGATGGTGGAGGTGAGTTGCAGCAAGGACGTCGTCGGAGAATGAGAATGGGCCACTAACTAACTGCTCATGTTCCACCTTACGCCAACCCATGTTGTATTTTTTAAATATTTTGCGCGGCCCATTTCTGACACACCTGGTAAAGACGAAGATGCACAGTACGACGTACTCCATGCAGGGTGGCACAAGTGCACAGCCTTCCATGCGCCGAGTCCCGATGTTCCACTGAGGCTGAGCCATGCAGCAGAAACGCACCAGAAGCGCACTCGCAGAAGTGCTCGATTGGATTGGAATTGCTGACAGCGCGCACAGTGGTCGGATAGTGGTCGGACAGTGACGGTTAGGTAGTGGGGTCAACCTACCTGGCCCACCCATGTTCTTCTTCCCCGCCTCGACCGGTAGCCTATTGAAGCGAAGATGCACAACGAGCGTCCAGACCGTTGTACACATCGTCGCCACTATCAAGCAGGCTTGATTGATCCAAGCCGTCCATGAGGTTTTTGCACTGCTGCCGCTGCGCAGTCCAGTGCAGTCCAGTGCAGTCCAGTGCCCCGGAACCGGCGAGATCGGGTGCGCCAAGGTGGATAAGTTGAGCCACTAATTATTCCCGTATTTCAGAGTTGGGTAAGCTGGGATGGATGTTGTGGTAGAGGCTGCAGTTTGAGGTTCTCCAGTACCCTCCCACAAGAAAAACGATGTAATTACACGCTAACAAGGCAACGGTCACATCTCATGCCCTGCAGTCTCACATGGAAGTTAAAAAAATGTCACTTTCCGCACTCGATTCGTCCATTCAGGGTTGTCTCAGTTCACTCCCGGGTAAGCACACTGTCGCGATGGTGGGATGAATCCCATGCACAGGGCTGTCAGTGCGCTGGAGAACATCGTAAGCCACTAAACCAAACCGAGCTTTAAACTTCCCAGCGTGCGCCAAGACCTCTCGCTCCATCTTCGCCTTCTCCATCCCTCATTTCCAACTTCATCTCCGTCCCCATCTCCGTCCCGGTCTCCGTTCCCGTCCCCGTTACCGGCCACTGACTGTCGCCGCTTCCACATCGCCGGGTTCGCATCATCCTCGCCGTCTCATCGTCCCTGTCTTGCCTCTCCACGTATCCTTCCGGCCTGCGCACGGCCACCCCGTCCCCGCGACGCCACCCGCATCCCTTACTAGCATGCCTATCTCTCTCACCTCCCAGCTGCCAAAAATCGCTTGAACGCTGTTCCGTCCCCTGGGTTTGGCATCGTCCTGATCATCTGGTTCAAACTGCAGTCTGACTATCTTGCCCAACACATTCATCCTCTCAAGCCCGGTCCCCCTGCTCTCATGAGGGGATATCTCGGTATATCCGCCCCCAATCCTAAACTGTCTGAAATACAACCTCGACCAGCACAATTCTTCAACCCAAATTATTTGAACTGAGCAATATATAAACGCCCCGGCATCCTTGGATAAGGTCATGTCCTTGACTTCAGCCGAAGTCCAAGCCATCCACAAATCCCCCTTCACTCATTTCTACCTGCATCGGTAGCCTTAGTTGATATCGCCATCCACAACCCAACCAAATCCGGCCATTCAATCACGCACTATCCACTCTCGACCTGATACTCCCAACTTCATACTTACTCACATCGGCATTCAATCTCTTCCGTCAGCTGGAGCCTGCCCCTCGGAATTTTGGACGTGTCCAGGTCCATAACGGACACTGTCTCACCAAACCTCTCTCAAAATATTCAACTAGAACCTCAATGCTATGCAAACAACTCTGCCACAATGACTCGTTCCTCATCCGACTCCAATGCCCCGGATTTAGCCCGAAAGAGGTCTGACGCCTCTGATGAAGGTGATGAAGGGGGCGGAAAGAAAAGGTCAAGAGGTCGGCCTCGCCTTGACACCAAGGACGAAACGGCTGCTGATGTGAGTATGCCCTGCCGTAATCCTTCTATCCACCATCAATTTTATTCTCTCGGTATCTCTCTCTGACATTTCAACCAGCGTCGCCGCACGCAAATCCGTCTGGCTCAGCGAGCATACCGCAATCGCAAGGACACAGCTATCGACACACTTAAACAGAGAGTCAAGGAGCTCGAGAAAGTCAATGAAGACATGGGCCATGAGTTCATGAGCTTATCCCACTTTGTGCTCGGGCAGGGGGTATTCCAGGGGTCTCCCGAGATCGCTCAGCGCTTAAATGAAGCTACTCTCAAGTTCATATCTCTTCAGCGCCAGGCCACTGAGGAAGCTTCTGCCAATACCGATATCGATGCCGGTGGCGGTGCCTCTGCCGGTGATGGGACCGTCAATCCTGCGGATAAGCACTCGCAGTTGGCAATTCATCAGCAACGTGGCTCGAAGAAGAGTTCTAGTTCGTCCACATCATCGAATGACGTCCTCTCGACCCCAATACAGATTGGAGCACGGAGGATAATACCCGTTCAGGTGCGCCGATCTCCTTCCAACACTGCAACCACTCGTCTCAGTATCTAGTCAATCCTATCACCAATCACAGCATGAAAGACTCGAGTTTTCCCATCGGGGACAGTCAGGTTGAGGTTCCACTCTTTACCGACCCTTTTACTCAGTCGCCTTTTATTCCTCCCCAATGCCCTCTTCATATGGCGCACATGAACAGACTTTTGGCCGTCGTCTTCAGAGGACAATCTTGGAGGCGGGTCTTAGGCTGGCATCGATGGACAACCCGCCGCCAGACCGCTACATGGCGGTGTTCAGTTTTTGTCTGTATTTTGAAAGCAGACGAGAAATTGTTAACCGCTTGTCCTCAACTCTAGATACTACAGCACAGGAGACTTTGAACCATTGGAAGTTTCCATTTACAAATCTTGGTGGGTCAGGTCTCTACTTTTCTGACAGTGAAGGAAATGGGATCATGCCAGGCAATGTGCCCGCGGGCGGCGAGTTACCAATTGGGAACCAGGGTCTTCCAGAACCCTTCAAGCCTTCCGATATGACGGGCTTCTCTATGGGCCCATTCAGCCGAGAAATCGAATTCGCAAAGGATTATCGCGTTGACCATCGATTGCGGATGCTCCAACCAGGCTTCGAAGGGGAATTCTATGATGCAGACGAGGTGGAAGCATATCTGCGTCATCATGGCATCGTTATCCCTGCAAACAAAGACTTTGTTGACGCCGAAATTCAACTCCACGTTTTCGAAGAAGCCCCGCCACCGACGGCTTGGCCCTTTGGCCTTGGCAAAGAGGGCTTCTTTAAGCAGCCGTCACCACCAACGCAAAATACGGGGGTCCTATCTCTTTCTCCCGACTTCGCTAATGCCCCGGGTAATCTGTGGCCAGGAACACAACCACCCACCACAATCCCAGTCGAAGCCTCAGTCATGATGGGCGATCCTCACGCAATGCCGGCTATGGACCCACATCTCGCGCCCCTGGTTCCTGACTTGTCGAACAGGACTTCAGCAACCCAGTTCAACCAAACTCTAGCATCTTTCGAGGAGGCTCCTGAAGCCCCCTGGCGGGATTGGGAAGCGGATACGACATGGAGAAGGACCAAAGTAACGATTGACGTGAACCAGCTTGTGACCAGTGAGTTCAACCCTCGCTCCCATGTTTGCCCACTCAGAAGCTAATCCATCCAGAAATGACCAACTTTGCTGTATGCTTGGGCCGCAGCCCTGGTGTCCGACCTCGGGACGTACACAAGGCAGTCAGGCAGTCCATTATTTTGCGACATGGAGTAAAGTGATTGGTTTGGAAAGGATATGCAATTTTGATATTTGGGAGTTGAGGTGGAAAAGGAAGCATTGGTAATTTTGATACCCAGGGAATGGTCGGTATTGGATCTGATGTAAATACCCCCATGTGAAATTGCACAAATCTCTGCAGCTTATTGATATATTAAACCTATTTGGATGTACTACTTTAGTTGACTGCTCATGTTGTTTTGAGAAGTTACGTGAAGGTCTTTATGCGCAATGTCGATGGTGCGGGGTGGGTCTTGAGGTTTGGCGGGGTTACTAGTGCTCGTCCAACCAAGACGCCAATACGGCACAGCCAAGTTGAACTCCTTATCAACGGTTGATGATAGCCCGAAGAGCGAAGAGGAAATACCAAAGAATACAGAGCTATGGAATACAGAACTCAAGATATCCAGCACCACAGAGTACAGCCTCGGCTCATCATCCACGGCGGAGCAGGCAACATCCAGCGGGAGAACTACCCGCCGGAAAAGTACCAGGCTTATCGCGATGCCCTCATCACCATCGTACGCTGGCTTCTCTCCCCGATATGGATCTAGAGCGATCACTGACGCACTGGGTGTATAGGTTACGAAGACAAATGTCTACATGACCACGCCGGCGGCAAGTGTCGCTGAGAAGTCACCCCCCAGCTCCTCTACAAGTCGCCTTCCCTCTGCGCTGGACGTGGCGACATTCGCCGTGGCCCTGCTCGAGGACAACCCTCTATTCAACAGCGGCCACGGTGCCGTCTTCACCCGCGATGGCGTCAACGAACTGGAGGCGTCCGTCATGGTCTCCCGCGGCTACAAGAAGCGCGGCGTGGGCGTCATGGGCCTCCGCCGGGTGCGCAACCCCATCATGCTCGCACGCAAGATGCTCGAGCACGGCCAGGACGACCTCCAGCCGCAAGCTACTCCCAGCAGAGAGCCCCGTACCGCCGCTCTCGACGTCCCCTCGGCGCAGGGCCACACGCAAATATTCGGCGACGCAGCAGAGCAGCTGGCAACGCAGTACGGACTGGACCTCGTCGCCCCGGACTACTTCTTCACGCAGCAGCGCTGGGACGAGCACGTGCGCGCGCTGGAGCAGGAGAAGAACGGATCTGGCCTGGCGACCTGGAGCGCCGCCGAGTACCTACCCCAGGGTACCTGCGGCGCCGTGGCCCTCGACGAGGACGGCGTGATCTGCGTGGCCACGAGCACAGGCGGCCTGACAAACAAGTTGACAGGCCGCATTGGCGACACGCCCGTCGTCGGGGCCGGCTTCTGGGCCGAGGAGTGGAGTGAGGACGGCGATCCTACTCGGAGCGGCGACGGTGTCTGGCAGCGGCTCCAAGAAGCTGTTACCAGACGGGGCCCATTTCTTGTCCTCGGCGATGCCCTCACAGGCGCTCTAGCAGACTGCCTCCCTACGCCGCTGATGTACTCCCCATTGGCCCCATGGACGGGCGGCACTACGACGACACGATCCATGGGCGGTTCTGGGACCGGGAACGGCGACTCCTTCCTGCGTATCAACGCCCTGCGCACCGCTGCCGCCATGGCGAGATGGAAGCCGGAAACGAGCGCAAAGGCCGTGACACACGTTTCCGGTCCTGGGGGCGAGCTCCAAAAGAGCGCCGAGGACCGGTGGCGGCGGACGGGCGAAGGCGAGGGCGGCATCATCGGGATCGAGTGTGCTCTTGTTCGCGATGCGGCTGGGCGGGTTGTCGAAGCTCGATCGGAGATCCTGATGGATTATAACTGCGGCGGCATGTTCCGAGCGTGGATTGACGACCATGGCAAGCCCGTCATGAGTGTCTGGGCTAACGGTTCCGCGGACGCCCTGTAGATTAAGCAACTAGAGGCTCGTGAAAGAGAGCGGTGAACAGGGAATGCCATTGTATATTTGATCTGTACCCAGTTTTGCAGAACCAAAAGCTCCTAACATAGATCCCAGCCTAGGATCTCTCTCTTTCTCTCTCCTCTCGCTCATTTTTCGGCACCCTTGCTCCCTGAGCTAATGCGCGCACTCCGTTGCTCCGCGAATCGTACAGAGTCTCATCAGACATGGAATAGCTTGTCATCTTGCACGAAGTATAGAAACTCCATCGCTACGCCATAAACCCGCCCCCCATCGTCCCGTATTCTTTCTCTATAGTACATGGAACGCCGGCCCGATGCGAATTTAGAAGATTATAACGTCAGCCGACTGTTTCTGTTCGTGGCGTTGATGGTGGTGTGTGGTGGTGGAAAATACAAAGGGCCTCTGACTGGAAAGAGGCCTGGAAATCGATTTGTGGTGGAGTTGAGAGGGGAGGTGTGGGTTTTTTGTTGTTCTCGTTGATCGAACAAGTCGCCGTCGTAATCATCTCGGTACCGTGGGAAACTCGTCGTTTACAGAGTAGCCTCCATGTTGGGCGGGGGCTGAGGCACCTCGAGCTTGGTGGAGCCGGCGAGCATCTTGCTGAAGCCGATACCGACACCTTCGATGACGGCGAGCAGGACGGCGCAGCCGATGGCGCCGTTGCGGGCAGCCTTGTAGCCACCTCGGATGGCGAGAGAGCCACCGGTGAAGAAGCCGGCGATGATGGCGTTGTAGGGATCCTCCTTCTTGCGGACGCCCTTGACGGCGCAGTCAAAGGTGGAGAAGAGACCACCCCAGACGCCGAAGTTGCCGCCGAGCACGGGAGCGCGCATCTTGATGGCTGTGATGGCGCCGATGCGGCGCTCGCCGTAGGGGGAGTTTCGGAAGCCCTTGATGCCGTGCCAGATGGTGCCGCCGATAGCCTATTCGGAGGAGGACATGTCAGTTATGGAGAGCTCTTCATCGGGCGAGATTGATCGGTAGGGTTGGCGGCGGGTCGAGGGGAAGAGAAACACTTACGCCCATGCAGAAAGCACCGCCAAAGTCATTGAGAATGACCCAGGGGCAGGGATCGCGTCCGTGATCCATGGCTGGCTGTGGGTGTGTGGGAGAAGAGGAGCGTCGAGTGCGGAAGCGAGGGCGAGGTCGTCGTGGTTGTGGTCGTCGGGATGGTTGCTCTTGAAAATTGTGAGGTGAGGCCGCTGCCAGTAAAAGTTGACACCCCCGTCCGGCCGGGTGCTGAGTCGCGAATGGAATTTTTCGGAGCATCGGCGCTTCAGAAAGTCCGGCCACCCAAATGCCTCCAGCACCTTCCACCACCAAAGATGTCGCCGATCTCGGGTACGTACCAGGAAACCAATGCCGAGATGGGGGCGAAATAGAGAATCATGAGCATACATCCTCAGATCAGGTTTATTTCCTTAGCATATAAAATTGTTCACATCTAACTGAATAACTTATCTTACTTGCCTATTGATTCGTGTTCACACCATATAGACTCAACTGTGTAATTAGGGGTACCATGAGTTCGGTTCGCACCGTTCTAGGGCTTTATGCTTTAGGATACTTCTCTTATTCACCATAAATTAAGGTCCCATTTCTGGTTACGAACTATCAATGGAGAATATCACAATGCACGGAACCAGTAGTCTGTCTATTGTACCCCCTTGTCTCTGGCTCCTCGAACTTGCGTTACCCAGGCTCGTTGCCAGTGTCTCAAGTCAAGGCGCTCGGTGCATCTACCCAAGTCGGACAGGGTGTGCTCCAAGCATGGTTTAACACAACCAGGGCTCGCGTTACCCGAAAAAGAAAAAAGAAAAGAGCCAAATCCTGGCTCCTGGTATACGTCGTACTACAGACACATCAACCCGAATAACTGGATCCGAGTGAGACCCCACTCACCCCGGATCTCCGTCTCGGCCGATTGCCAACAATGCCCGACCCACATCTACCACCCGCCTTCCCAAATGGTCTCGCCGAGAACCGACCCTTGGCATGATACGACTGGCAAGTATATAGCTATACAACTCGGTTCGAGAACAGAGCCTATATATTTCCTCTTACTCTTCCTCCTCCCAAGAGATATTGTGAGGGTTCACAGACAATCGATCTCTTCGCTCAACGTGTTAACATCGTGGTTACAACTTCAACAATCACCATGGTCCTCCAGCTTGTCCAAGCCACCGAAGATGACGCTCCCCGCGCCATCGCCGTCGAAACAGAAGCCTACGGGGCTGATAGCCCCGTCAGCCGTGTCCTCTACCCCGGTCCCCGTCCCACGGAGGGAACTCATAAAGTCGACGACCTCATTAAGCAGCGCCGTGCCGATCCAGACATTCGATGGTTTAAAGTCGTAGACACCGACCTTGACGTCTCCCCCGAAGAGAAGGCGATCGCATTTGCGCAGTGGTACGTATGGACCACGCCTCGAACTTCAACACTCTCCGCTGCTCGCGGCCCTGGCTCCAACCCTGAGGCATGCGAACTCTTCTTTGGCGGCATGAACAGGAAGCGGGATGCGTTGATGAGTGGAAAACCCCACATCTGTTAGTAGTGATTCCGAATCTGGGACTTTGCCTAGGGTAGACCATTGTAGTCCAACCGGATGCTGACTGACACCGCAAATCAGACCTCAAGCGGCTACACACAGAGCCGAAACACCAGAGACGCGGCGCCGCCTCTCTACTGCTGAAATGGGGCTTGGAGGAGTCTGATCGCCTTGGTATCCCAGCGGTTCTTGAGTCTTCACCACAAGGACGCCTACTGTATGAGAAATGGGGGTTTAGGGAAGTGGACAATCTCACCGTCGACTTTTCACCCTGGGGAGGACCGTCAAAAATCGAGGTTCCGGTGATGCTTCGCGAACCCAAGCGACAGTAAGCCGACATGACTACTATAGACCAGCTGTCCCCCCAGTAGAGCCTGCCAGTCGTATAGCTTCCCATTCAGCCAAAAATCCTTTCATCTTTCGCCGGCGCAACCCAACGAGAGAGCGAATCAACCAAGTCATTGCAAGAAATGCCGGAGTCGCAGTGATGCTTTCTTCTATTCCCCCTCTCCCTACCTCCTACTAGACGCCACACTCACAACTGCCCTCCCAACTGTGATTACGTGATGGCTTCTTGCCACTATTATTAGGTGCCTAAAGGCACCATCAAAACCACAAATGCCTCCCCAGTATCCGCAACCAATCCAAAACCAAATGCCAAATGAATGAGGTAACCCCGAGCTCACCTCCAGTGAAGCAGAGTCCGAACCAAGGCAATTTCTCAGCCTACCCCAGGGGGTATAATGGCCAACCGCTGTGTCCAGATACGCCATCCTCCTGTTAAGTGCTAGCGCTCCCAAAAACTCCACGCTTTTCCCAAGAACCCGAGTTGTAACCAATCGTTAAACCCAAACTCGACCCAGGTGCTGCTATATCTTGTCTAGACGTTGTATGTCTCAACTGACAATGAGATGGCCGTTTCGTTACTGAAAAAACCCCGTAATGACTGCCTGAAGTGCTGTTGTGCCTATTCATCTCCTCATAGGACGGTGGTCTGGCAAAGACGCTCCCATATTGGTTATCAACTAGGACCCCTGGAGTTCGAGGAGACATGTCTGGAACCGCGTGAAGTAGCTGATCTGAGCCTACCGCGTAGGGAGACGATAGAGTGCGGCTAGGGACTACACCGAGGCCACTTAGTGAACCCTGGCCAAGGCCATCACCTGTTCCAATTCCTTGCTGCATCCCGCCATCTGTACCAAAATTCGCTTGATATACCTGGTTATAGGTTGTTGTCGGAGTCAAAGATGCCCCTGCTGTGATATCCGTGTGCGCTGAAATCTGAGGATACCCTGGGGTAAAGTGGCCAGTGATTGGCGAGGATAAGAACCCGGCAGAATGTGATAAATCGACCGAAGGGCTCGAGTTAGATGTCGAGAGACAGGCTTGTGTAGTTGACGGCGCTGACATAACACCTAAATCGGGAGTACCTAGAAACTCCTGAGGGTCGTCTGGGGATAGAGTATGGTTCGAGCCAGCACCAAACGCGCCAATCGAGGTACTCCGGTCAATATTCGTTCGTTTAAACCGTCGATTCATCAACATGGCTTCTGGGTTTTCCGCCGCCATTCGATTACGCTTCCTCGTGGTGATTGCTCGCGAATCCTTGCGCAACCTCAACTTCACTCCCTGGTCGGTAAAGGAGCGGGTTAGAAATGTAGATTCAGCCATACCAGGGAACTCTTTGGGCGAATAAACGGTAAACGGATTGGTGATTATTTCCGAGACGAAGTAGACACTGGGAGGGTCGGCTTGGTTGTCTCGGTCGTAGAGGGTAAAGCGGAGCCGGAATCGTCCCTCTCGTTTCACCGACAGATCACCAAACACAAAATAGCCACCATCTGCATTTGTGGGATCCTTGAGATGATGAATCGAAGACGCTAGAGAACCGGCGAGGTAGCTTGTAGGGAGTTCCACACCCGTGGTTAGCTCGTGATAGTTTTCGGCTACCAGGGAACATGTAAGAAAGAGATATGGACCTGCCACGTGCTGCCGCGTTAGAAATTGTCAACCCATTCCCGAGTCGTAGGAAACTCACTGTTGTACAGCGGGCTTCTCCTGTCGGTCCTCTTATCGATGAGCTGTATGACCGGTGGCGGATCAACAGGTTTGCGATCTGCTTTGTCAACTTCAGCTGGCGTTGGACAAGATACGGGGTGTGGATTTGATTTCACGGTACCTTTCTCTTTTCCTAATGCCACTCGAGCATGGACAGGAGCTTGCTTGACAATCAACTCCCTCTCTGAATCACCGTATGATTTAGGCACGGGATCTGGTTCCTCCTGTTGCGAGGGGAAATCTCCGACGTCGAGGAAAGTGCCCATAGACGAATCGTATTGCCCTGGTTGCATGAACGGGACTCCCGGAGAATTCCCCATGGGCGCAGCCATGCTGCGGAGATGGGTGAGTACTTCTGGGTCTTGTGTAAGAGTTGGAATATTCTGGTCGAGACGAAAGATAACCGAAAAAAATGCGTCAGGGCATCCACGTTGTAGGGAAAGAGGTTATAGCTGCATGTTTTTCGGAACCAGGCGGAACCGCGGCGCAAATAAATCCTCGACGGTTTGTTGGGCCGTGAAAATATTCAAAATTTCAACAAAACCCTTATGGCCTCCCTGGAGCCTCCGATGTTCTTAATGGTTCGTGGGAGGCCAGATCCAGGAGGAGGTGCTGTCTTGAGAAGGGAAGTGGGGGCTGCGATGTGCCACAGAAATTCGACTCCTGCGGCCACAGTCCGCATACGATCGTGGTGAGTAGAGATTCCGGTGCTGAGGGAATCGAAGATGGCCTTGGTTCGCGTACCGCAAGTGTCGAGGGCTGAGCTTCCAGAGGGTGGCCGTGGTGGGAGAACCACATGTGGATATTCCAGAAAAGTCACCAGCAAGGTTCAACTGGGAATTGGAAACTCGCCGCCGGCAGGTCAGCGCCACAGGGGCACAAAGAACACGTTGGCGCTGAGGATTCTTTCCGTGGGCTGCGACTCCGTTTTGGTGTTGTTGATGCTTCAGTCGGCTGGGCAAGGCTCAGAAATGGCGAGTGATGATGCGTTGATGCCACCCCTGAACAAGCGAGCGCAAGCTGCTGAGCCAAGATGATGACTCCCGACGATGGCGGCGCTCGCAAGGACGGCGCAAGTCGCAAGTGTTGATGTGGGGAGCAGACGCCGCGCTGGGACGAACGGGTGACCTGGTTGGGTAGTTGCGTGTGCTGTCTCGTGTTCCAGACCTGGGCGCAGTGGAAGATGGCAGACGGCGGTGGCAAGTGGCAACCCAGTGAATGGGCTCACAAGTCGATGCCGGGAGGTTTTGGCGTGGTGTGACCGGACACGCTGGATGTAGATTTCCCAAGGCAAAGATATGGCGTGGATGGAGTGTTGGGGAGAAGTTAAGGTAGGTCAAGCAAGCAAGCGAAATCCATAAACGCGGATGTGGACGTGGACGCTATGGCCAGTCAGGCGAGAGAGACATAGAAGGAGGGAACCTCCCGGGCCGACTTTGGATCTGCGCGGCAGTTGCCACCTACTGTGCTATTGGAGAGGGCGAGTTTGGTAGGCAGGCAGGCAGGTCAGGCAGGTAGCAGGTAGAGACGTGCTTCAGCGCCGCCCTTGCGTGGAAGTTATTTGGCACGAGGAGGGGAGGTCGCAAAGGGCTGCGGCTGCCAGGGCTGCAGTACATGCAATATCAGATGTCATCTATCAACGGCGGCAACGTACCAGATAGATGAAGCTAGCGAGATAATTACCCGGCGGATATCACGATGCGCCGGGGACGGGGAGCAGACCAACGAGGCAGGCGGCGAGGAACAGAAGGGAAGAGGAGGCCAGCGGCGGCGACGGTAACGGCGACGGTAACGGTGGACAAGAGCGACGGAGACAAAGATGGAGATAACAGAAGCGAGAACGGCAAACGGCGTGATGGAATCAAGAGCGAGTGACCATTGCCTGCTACCCTCCTCCATTGATAGTCCATATCGAGGAGAATATCACGTCTCCCAGTGGATGGATGTCGGCAGGTCAGGTTGGTAGGGCCAGGACCAGCGGACACTGGACAGGCATGTTGACAGCAAGCACTATGGTAGCACTATGGCAGCACTGCCAAATCACAGAATGACGAGTCACGATCAGACCCGGGGGCGGAGTGGCCGGGGGCCTGCTCAATAATCCACCAAAGGGCAGAGAGGAACAGGCAGAGGGCGGGGAGGAGGGACGAGGGAACTGGGGGTTCACTCGAGGAGAACAGACCAATGCGATGGGGGCCCAGTACCTGTACCTGGGCGTCTATCTCTTCGCCGGCTGGCTCATCCGTGTATCCAGAGGCATCCGGCATTGACGTGTTAGCATGCATTGTACCTCGAATGTGATGGATCGCTCGGTCCCAAGACCATGAGTGCAGGTGCTCGGACAAGGGACGTTGACTGGACGCCGATAAAGGCCAACAGCACCAAGAATACCTACTGCGTAGTACTGCGTACTGCGTACACATGCTTCCGAAGCCTGGGACCCACCCAGGGCAGGGGAACGGGCATCTCGCTGCCATGATATGAGGGTTTGCGCAAGCCTCGAGCGTACCGAGCGGCCAAGCGACCAAGGCATTGCCAGCGCGAGGGCCCTGGATAGGTAATAAGCACCTGCTATGTACGTACTACGTACCTGCCCTTAGGCACTTGCTGCGGGAGGTACTTCATGTCCGACTGAGCCTATATTAACCGGTCCTAAACGCCGGGGATGGAGGAGGCCCGACTCACCTCATAGCCTCACCCCGTCCGGGCGTGACGGGGGACTCCGGTGCGCGTGCAACCCACCTCTATCGAGGGATCTGCCGGTTTCAGACAGAACGGTTTTTAATTCCAACATCATCGCCAACCCCACGGTCGAGACGCCCGGTATTCAACGCCAAGCGACCAGGTACTCGCGCGCATCACTACCAACCGGAACACGACCAACGGCGGCGCCTGCACATCAGCGCTATCGGTAGGTAATCCCACTCCTCTCCCAAACCCCCTCCGCGATGTACTAAAGCGTGTCCAAAATACTCCGATATCCGCCTCTCTCTTGCATGTCCCGCGGGCTCAGCATGTATCTCGACATCTCCTATTCGGTAGCGTCGACACGCCCCCAACGGCCAGGGACCCCTGGACCGTTTGATGACAGGCAGGGGGTTAGTCCACGCGCTTGTACGCAGTACATGGTGTTTGCCTTTGTCCCCCCGTCTTCCAGAATGGCAGAAATCCACACCTGTCAAAGACGGATCCGGCCATGCTGAGCATGCACCCCGGGGAATTTCAATGCCTTGGCGTGTGGGTGACGAGCGAGCTGGTTGGCTGGACGGTATGCATCTCCGGGCACCGTGGGAAGCGAGATGATACCGTATTCATGCTGCGCGGCAGCTCTGTGAAAGTCCCTCTACTTGCTCGCCCGACTGAACAGCCCTCCCGGATATTGACAGATCTGCAAGCGACCAACTAATTGTGTAGACTGTACATGGCTTTGCGCTGCCGTCCATCACAACAACCAAAGCTCGTGGTAGGTCGGTCCGTCATGCCAACACTTCATCAAAAGTTGCTGGTGGTTGCTCCCGGCCATGCATTGCATTGTAGAGAGCCAAGAGTCGCCTGGACATTCAGCCCTCGGTACTTGGGGTCGCAACACGCCCGTAACTCCCGTCGTTGGGTTTCTTGTCTCATGCAAGAGGTCCCGGGGCAAAGGAAACGGCATTGTGACAGTTCTCGCCAAGCTCGCATCAGCCAGCCTCACTTCGTTTCGGTGGCGTCGGCCTTTGTCTCCGGCCTTTGCTGTCCGGCTCTCCCCGGTCAGGCAAAGGTGCCATCGTCACCTATTGAGGCCTGAATACCCACCGTGGACGTACTACGTAGTAGTGCGTACTGCGTAGTAGTATAGCATCTGTGCTGTTTGGCTTTGACCGGGGTCTTGTTAGTGATAGTCCAGTCCATCCGCACGCTACCGAGCCGAAGCCCGATTGCGCATGCGGCACTCAAGCGCTTAAACATGGGGTCGGCGGATCGTCAGTAGTCTACTAGTCGCATTTGTGTCACCGGCGAGGTAGCATCTAAGCTCAGAAACCGCTTTTGAAATCCATCAGCTGACGTGCAGCGGAAAGAGTGAACATGTCCACCCTGCGCTCACCTTGGACAGTCTAATCACCGTTGGAAAAGGTAGATCGGCCCGGTGAATACCCAACATGGATCCCACGGTGATCAATCGCCAGGTTACATATCCGACAGAAGAACCCAGGACACAACCCAAGCGACGAGCTCCAGGGCCCATGGCATTGATCGACGCGACGAACCCAGGCTAGAAATTTCCGATCAGGATAAGAAAGAAAAGCCTACTGCGTAGTACAGCAAGAGTCCATGCGGCCATTCCCGCCGAACGCCAGATTTGTCGGGGTGGGCAGACCGCATCGAGATATCACCAGGGTAGGAAATTAGTGCTTCGGCTATCCAGGTGGGAGTCGGCGCCAATGCAACTCTGCAGCCCTCCGCTCCGCTCTTGGGCAAAGAGAGACCAGCGGCCGGGAATAAACATCAGGCTGTCGAGATTGTTGGGGGCGACCAACGGCGGTAACGCAGCCTCGAAGGGGTGTTGGCCGCAGGTCGCCCAATCTAGCATGCTTTGACAGCGCTGACACAGCGTTGCGTTCCGTCGGGATACCGGCTTCGGCTGCAATATGGATTGGATGCTTATGGCTCGTCGACGGGACGGGGAGCCACTTCGGGATGGACGAGCTGCTCAATGCAGTTGTCGAGTTGCCATTGCGAGAACGAATCGGGCAGGGATATAGAAGAGGGCCCGTGGACGACTTGAAGGTGACACGAGAGCCTTGGCGGCAGGAAAGAACTGGAGACAAGGTGGGATTCATAAAGTCGTAGCCTGACCAGTACATGACATGTCGAGTGCGACGAGGCCGTGGCTCGACAATCAGACACTCCCCCGAGAATTTTCAGCCACCGGGTACTCCAGCCTTTGGCTAGGAACGAGGTCGACAACTTGTTTCGTTTCCACATGCCGCAAGGGCGGGCAGCCGATTTCAAACCCATGTCTGAAGCATGTCCTAAAGCATCCTGTCCGGTCCAGAGCCTAGATGTGGAGTGCAGCTCGACCTGCCTTGGAACGGCTTGGCCTTGATCTCTTTGCAAGGATCGACTCAGGATGCCCTGCTCTAAATACTACGCCGCAAAATTGTCACCCCCCACCTCCGCGATGTGAGATCAAGTTGTGTAAGAGCACCAGGGATTTCAGTTCGTTTATGGAGCTCCGATTACGTGAACAAGGAAAGACGCTGAATTCGTGTTGCAAGACCTTCGTGTCGAACCTTCGAGCTTGTAGACGAGGGTCATGGGGTAGGATTATGCCGGAACTGCGCCGAATGAGGCGTCTCGTCTCGTGAGGAGAGTGCTCGAAACAGGTCATCGTGTTGCCGAGCGACATGGCTATGTTGGCGAGTCATGGGATTTGTGACAGCTCAATTCTAAGGCAACCGGTTGACTCACGGAGCCGAGCATATGCCGGAGATGAAACGGAACAAACTAGGCGCCTTCTTTCGCTTCTCTTTGTTTGTTTTACTTGCGGAGTGTGTGGAGTTCGCTTCTGGAGAAGCACCAGGATCGGTCGATGATGCGCCGAAGCTCTCACCTGCGTCCACTTTCATTACGCGTAGGGGTTTAACGACAAAACTTGGCATTTAGGCGACTCCAGCAGAAGATAGACATGTAAACCTTGCGTAACAGGCGGTGTCCCAATTTTCTATTTATATCAAGTAGGCATGATTCGGCTGTGAAGCCGATATTGGTCTGACGACATTTGCGGCCCAGTGGAGAGGGAGATTCTATCTGGCTGGGTAGAGCCGAGCGCGAGTCGACCTCAGCCAGACCTACACAGTTCCTACCTTAACTAGCGTGGACAGTCTGGATAACCATTACGTACTGGTTAAAAGATAATAATGAATAAAAAAGATTGTACTGAAATTTGTTGATCCATTTAAATTAATTCAGCAGAGAGGAATGCACGACTTCTTACACGTGCAAAACACGTTGAGGTTTCGTGTGAAGGTTGTATCGCATCTCACTCTAGGGTATGTCAATAACCCTGTTCCGCGACATCGAGGCCATCAATCCAATGTAAGAGGAAACAACAGAGAGAACACCAAAGTAGGATTGTAGCCTAAGTGGCGCATAATGCATTCTATCCATGGCAACAACATAAACCCGTAAATCATGACCGCAATGGCGCTTTTGTACATGCCAAATCCTAGCGCATACCCAACTTCTATCTATACCGTTACTGACGCCGCGACGCTTTCTGGAGGAACCTTTTCAGCCGCCTCCCAGTCTAATCTTTCCCGAATCATATCTCTCTTACACCATTTTATGCTAATGACTCCCCATAGGATCGCCCACAGAAATGGAACCGCCCAGCATATACCGTAAGCCACCGTGGCAGGAACTTGAGGGATGACAGCAATGACCGTGAGGGGGACTGCGAGCAATAGCGACGGAATCGACCAAAAGAGAGACTGTACGTAGAGCATCCGTCGGAAGCGTGGGCTTGCATGATATCGGGCTGCGAGAGCTTCGCGGTAGGGCCGACCTGCACCGGCATTGACTGCCACGGTGTCTTCGATGAAGTAGTACACGCCCGGCAATACCTGGGTTGACGGTTAACTTTGATCAATGGATCTTGGATTAGGGTGTTTCTTACCTTCTCTCCCTTATCGGTCGAACTGATTCGGAATGGAGCGCGCCAGCCCATGCGGCTGTACAGGGTAATTAAGGCGAGGACACCACCGAAGCAGTAGAGAATAGCTGGCGCAGGCATGCAGAGGACCCTCAGCCAGACGATATGAGGAGCACTGCCCACGACAAACAATGCCGTGACGACTGTGATGGTGAGTACCGAGGCCCAATTCAACGTGTCAAAGCACCAGCGGCTAGTGCTCCCCAATGGCCGATAGAACCTCTCCTTCTTGATCAGGCGCAGGGTGCGGATCGCAAACTCGAGATAAGTCGGCCCTCCCCAGATGGTGGTGACGACGGCGAAGATGATCCAGCTCTGGACGTCGCCGGCATAGTGCATGCCGTAGTAGAGGGCAATCGGGATCGCAGAGGCATCGACGAAGACGAGAAATGCGAAGATGAAGAGCCTCCAGCGTTTTCGGCCATGATGCCAAGTGAAGGGCAGCTGGGGGAGCAGCTGCGGGTTATTGTCGTAGTATTCTTGCAGGGTCTTGCCGCGGGCGGCTCCATTCTTCACGGGTGCCGGCTCGCGAGTCGTAGTATGCTTCGGCTTGGGGCCGTTGTGAGTAGGAGAGGCTCTGACGGGGTAGTTCGACGTGATCGGGGCCGATGGTATTTCGTCGCGGCGGCGGTTCAAGGCTTCGTCGAAGCGGACGGCGATTGCGGGTCGGTTCAGAGACTGCGTTGAGAACCGGACAGCGGTAGGAGCAGGAGCGGGAATGGGAGTGGCGTCGGTGGAGGAGAGAACTGAGTCTGATTTGAGTTGGGAGGTGCTTCCTCGACGTACTTCGGGCATTGTAACGGCGGTGGGGATGGAGACGGTTAGATGTTGAGGGCAAAGGCAGTCATGTTTGAACTGCAAATGAAGGCGTAAGATGGATAACGGAGCATGGAAGATAAAAGATGGCGGTAGTAGTAGTTCAATAGTCAATGGTCAATGGTCAATGGTCACGGTGGCGGATTGCCCGGAGCTCAGCAGCTTCAAGGTGGGACAACTCGACAAGCAGCTTTTGACTAGTGCAGGTGGTGTTAAGAAGTCATCATCGGCAACAGGCCATTCCTTGCTGCGTGGCCCCCATCCAGTGAAACTTGCAAGTACCTAACTAAACTGCTAAAGTGCTAAGCACGCACTCTGTTTGGTGGAGCGATCAGAAAGGAGGAATGAGGTGGATGTCATCAGAGAATGGTGACGTCCAGCAGCCAACGGCACCTGCCCAGAATCCGAGGATCCGAGGATCCGGACGACGTCATTGCCACAATTAGTGGGTATTAGTGGGTCACCTCGCCGATTTGCCCGCGTGCCGCCCCGCTGCTCGCGCTCGGGACGCAGTCGACGAGAAAAAGTCTGCCTGGTCGGCTGCGAGAACCACCGACTCCGCCGCTGACAGATGCTGATTATTTGCTGATTGACCTATTGCCAACGCGCCAACGCACCTGCCGTGTATTTTTATTATAACCCCCCGACGGCCTCACGGCCTCACGGCGTGTCCGCGCAACGGTCTCCGGCGCTCTCCCGCTGCCCAGCCCACCCGGGTTAAAGCTTATTTTTCTCGCTTGCGTGGCCTGCTTCCTGTCTGCTTCTACAACGGTGTAACCTCACAATCAGAACATAAAAAAACGGAAATCTCCATCGACCATGCTTGGCGTTTTTGCCAGTCAATGCTGTCATCCATGATGCCTTCCCTTCCAAAGCTGTTCTCAAGTAACCCCGTTTGGCTGAGGATGAGGTCAGAGTATACCCACTTCTGCCTTATAAACCCACACACTCCCCCTGAACGATCGCCAGTCCCAATGAAATAGGCCAAGCATCTGATCTCCCGGCCAAATCCGCCGTCAGGCCACGGCAATTGAAACCTCACATGAATCTCACCCACCACCCGAGTAGGCTGTGCCCACCTTTACGTTCGCGCTCACAATACCCACGAGCCCGACCAGGCCGATTTCTTCATCCTCGCGATGACTATTTCAGAGCATTGCTATTCGCACTCGCATCTCGCATTCGCACACAGGTATAAGCCCCTTTAGTTAAACCTTGGGTGAATTAATGTACTTAGCATGTGCAGTGAAAGGGTATATTCTTAGGCTAGAGGCCTACCTTTATTAATAAATCTGGAAAAAATAATCATTTAGGGATAAATACTAAAACTAACTTAAGGGTTATATCTTATTTCCTAAACTGCTGTATTAGGTGCCTTATCGATAATTCTATTTAGGAAGCAGGGGAACACGCCCCATTCTTCCTACCTAGGTAGGCGACTCCATATTACGTTATCTTGTCAGCCCAGACTACTTCCCACCCGTCAAACCCGGATCCGTCAAGCCGAACCCAGGCAGGCCACTCCGTCTCTTCCTCAATATTTACTCCCCGATTTTGGACAATCGACCACCTATCGTCAATGATGGGGTCAAAGGAGTTGGCGTAAACGAGGAAATCATCGACTTTACTGGTGTGCCTAGGCTGGAGATCCACAAAGTGTATCAAAGCATTCCATTCCCTGCTCGATGCTGCGTGGCATTCCATCCGGCTCTTCCAGCGTGTCTGGAGGGCCACCTCGGAGCGGCCACTACCTAAATCTAGTCATGTACGTACTTTCCATTTTCACTCCAGTTGACTTTTTTGAGCTCTCGGGGTATGTATTGTACAACGAACTAGTGGTCAACGAAGACTTGGGGCTACTGCAGTCCTTCGCATGGTCCATACATTTGCGGAGTGGGCCGAGGAGGACTTAAGCGCATCATGATGTGATTGATCAACGCCTGTCGGGAAAGCAATTCTTCGAGACAACTTGAACCTCTTCTTCGTCTAGAAGTTGCTGGACGGAAGTATGTACACACATTGGAGCAATAATCTGGTCCTTCAGTTCCTGCGGCCCAAACATATCGGGGGATTTCGTAGCCTCTTCTTCAACGCGCAGCAATTCGATACCCATATCTAAGACTGTCCAGCCGAGATCTTCAATTATGAACCTCGGGTCTGTCCTGACGCTAGCCACATACACATCAAAAAACTGTCTCTTCATATTTGAGCTCTTTGATAGAGGTTTTGAAGAGAATATAAGCCTCATAGATGATGTGGATGGGTGGATGGTGGATCCGGGACCTGGAGAAACTTCGAGGACTTCCCTAAAGCCTACAGTGATGACCAAGTTCATGCTTCAAGACAGTAGAGCTTGAATTTCACCGGATATTGTCCCCCAAGATAGATGTGTTATACTTTTAAGGGCGTTGTTTGTACGACTGTATATACAATGGACTCAGGCACCATCTCAGGAAGCGTTAAAGTATATCATAGGCCGGTTTGCGATTGGCGATTACGAGGTTCTCTAACAAAAAATATTACATGAAATATACTGATTCGAGTTTGAGGCACTCGGTGCATTAGAGTCTGCTTTGCGCACTTAGACATTACTATTTGCACGCGTCAGTACATGGCCAAATGCTAATAAATAATTTTCAACCACACATCTAACATGACAGTTTAGGACGGGATATTTTAATAAAACTTATTCTTATTATTTCTCCTTCCTAATAATGTTTATTCTATTCATTTGGTTAGATTTAGTGTTGAAGTAGACTTTAGGCCGAAGAACATACCACTTGGCTGGACATGCTGGGTCCATTAGTCTAGTAGAAGCTTAAGTGAAGGGACTTATAACCAATCTTTTCTCAAGACGTGGGCTCTGAAAATAAAAACATCTCGCTAGAGTGAGGCACTCTTGGAACAAAATAACCACATGATCGTCATGGCGAGATAATTCGTGTATTGGATTATTCGTATCATGGATACAATCGTTCATTCTGAATCAAGGGAGCGAGCTGTTGCGTTCTATGCAGACTCCCAGTCACACATACCGTCCAAATCACGAACAAAAAGGCTAACATAGGAAGAGACAGACAGAATCGAAACCAGAACAAACGATCGGACAAGGGGTATCGTCATTCCTCAACAGCGACAGCCGTACATACATAGTATTTGTGAATCTCCACGCACGCACCCTCCTCCAAAACACAGAGCGAGCCCCAGCAAGTACAGCAAATGCCGTCCAGAGCTGCCTCCCGTTTCTCATTCCCAACAAAGTCCTCCCCCAAAGACACTGCCTGATTCAGACCAAGAAAGCACAAAAAGTGTGCGGCTTACACGCCTAGAGCGGTTCATAGCTCCCCTAGGGGAGGCCGCGGGTATTACACAAGAGTCGCCGTAATAAGACGACAGTAGATAGCGAAAAAAGTATCAGAGGGGGTTATGGATCGACGGCGGACCGCTTAGGACGATTGTTTGGCGCCAGTGATCGAATTTAGTGCTCTGTTCCATGTTAGCTGCAAAACCTTGCTATGCTGATCCTGCTCCGGAAGATACTCACTGCAAGTTGCGATCCCTCATTTCCCTATCGAGGGAATCGATTTGCTTCACCGTTAACCGCGCCTTACTTATCTGTCATGTCCACGTTAGCATACGTCCAGTCACAGCAGCGTGCTGTTATGCAAGGGGCTCTCGCACCAAAGCAAGTGCTGCTGAGGCATGATCGTCAATTTCCTCACCTTCCGCCGCTTCGTCCTTGGCAGCTGCGCCCTCACCATCCTCTCCGTTGGCGAATTGGCTAGACGCAAGGCCCTTGGGTCTGGCTGCCTCGGCGTTGGCCTAGTAGGGTTAGCTTCAACTGTATTCTTGGAGATGCTTTAGAGTCTGCAACATACCTTGGCCTCCACAACCTCAGCGACCTTGACCTTGAGCTGGGCCTCGAGTTCCTCCACCTTCTTCTCTCCATCTTGGAGCTTGCTGGTGGTCTCGGAAAGCTTGGCCTCAAGGTCCTTGGCCTTGGTCTGGGCCTCCTCAACTAGAGTCGTCATGCTCTCGTTGAGATCGTTGTAGTCAGCCAGGGCGGTCTTGTGCTTCGCATCGGCCTTTGCCCTGTAAGCCTCGAGGTCCTTCTGTGCCAGCTCAATATCCTCCTTCAGGCTGGAGATCTTGGCCTGCGAGGTAGTCACCTCGCCCTTGGCAGACTCGAGGTCACTCTGGGCTGACTTCAGCTCAGTCTCAGCAGCAGCAGCAGCATCCTCCTGAGCCTTCTTGGCGGCGGCAAGCTGCTCCTTGAGAGCGTCGGCCGCAGAGGTGTCGGGCTTGACGTTCTTAGCGGCGTCGAGCTCGGCGAGAGCGGTCATGCGCTCCATCTTCTCCTGGGCAAGCTGGTGAGCCAGCTCCTCAACCTCCTGCTGCGATGCGACGAGGGCCTCTTGGGCCTCCTTCAGGGATGCCTCGAGCTCGGCGTGGGCAGCGGTTTGCTGGGCAATCTTGTTCTCCAGGGACGCGTTGCTGTTCCTGTACTCAGCCATCAGGTCCTCGATAGCCTTGGTGTGGGTATCGCTCAGCTCCTGGAGCTCCTTCTTGGCGGCCGAGCCCTCGTTCTTCATCGTGTCCAAGGCCTCTCCGTTTATCGAAATGAGCTTCTCAACCTCGGCGTTATGCCTGTCCTCGAGTTCGTAGGTAGCCCTCTCGACGGCGTCCTGGGTTGCAGCCTCAGCCTTCTCCACATCAGCCTTGGCTGACTCGAGCTCGGCCTTCAAGGTAGCTAGAGCAGCCTCGTGCTCCGCCTTTGTCTTGGCCAACACATCCGCGTGGGCCTTCTCGCTGGCATCCTTTGCATCCTCAAGCGAATCCCTGAGAGCGTTCATCTCGGCGGCGTGAGTGCTGACATCGGCCTCTCGATCAGCCTGGATCTCAGCCTTGAGCGTAGCAATCTCAGCTGCGTGATCAGCCTCACTAGATTCCTTAACCGCAGTCAGGTTAGACAGATGGCCAGTGACTAGCTGGTCAGTCTCGATGGAGTGCTCATTCTTGAGGGCCTCCACAACAGCGGCATGGGAAGCCATGAGCTCCGCGACCTGGCTGGTTAGGGTAGAGTCACTATCGCCCTTCAGCACCTCGATTTGCTTGGCATGGCTTTCCTTCAGAGCCTCGAGCTGACTGATCTGAGCTTCTCGGTCTGCAGAAGCGGTGGTCTTAGAAGACTCCAGCTCCTCGGCATGGCTAGCAAGGAGGGCATCGAGGTTCTTCTGGTGCTCGGCCTCCTTGGCCTCAAGAGCGGCAACAGCAGCAGCGTGCTCCTCCTTGGCGGCCTCGAGGGCCTTGGCGTGGGTCTCGGTAGCCTCAGACGATGAGGCCTGGAGCTCGTTGTGCTGACTCTCCAGCTCCTCGAACTTGCGCTTGAAGAAGGCATCACCTCGGAGAGACTCGATCTCGGTCTCGTAATCTTGGGAGACACTCTTCATGCGCTCGTCGTGCATCTCCTTAAGCTTGGAGATCTCGTCATCCTTGCCGGCGAGAGCAGCCTCGGTCTCCTCGGCCTTGGCCTGTAGGCTAGCGACCTCTTCTTTGGCCTTGGTGAGCTCCTGCTTGGCCTCATCCAGCTCAGTCTCCTTCTCGGACAGGCTGGCCTTAAGCTTGCTAACCTCACCGGTCAAGGTCTCGACCTCAGCCTCAGCGGTCTCAGCGGCCTTCTCGGCAGCCTCGAGCGCCGTCTTGGACTCTGCGATTTCAGCCTCGAGGGTAGAGATCTTGGTGGTATGGGCCTCCTGCTCAGACTTGAGCTTCTCGTCGCTGGCGATTCCAGAGCTGACTGAGAGGCAGAAAGCTCATCAATCTTCTTCTGAAGGTCGGCAATGGTGGACTCGTGGGTGGATTTGAGGTCGGCAATGGCGGTTTCGTGAGACGCGTTATCAGCTTGGCCCTTGTCGAGCTCCTCCTTGTGCTTGGCCTCGAGGGCCTCAATCGCAGACGCCTTCTCGGCTCGAGAGTGGCCTCGAGCTCTTCAATCTTGGACGCGTGTTCCTCGATGGTCTTTTGGAGGGCATCTTGGCTGGAGCTGGCCTTCTCCTCACCCTCAGCCTGGGCTGTCTCGAGCTGGGTCTTCAGTGCCTCAAGCTCAGTCGCGGTCGCCTCCTTGGCGCTGATAGCCTCGGCGAGGTCGGATTGGTGCTTCTGGAGCTCGGTCTCAGCGTTTTCAAGCTTCTTCTCGGCCGCCTCAGAAACCTGGGCCTCGAGGGCGGCGACGGCCGACTCGTGCTCGGACTTGAGGGTGGAAACAGCCTCGTCGTTATCGTGGCGAAGCTTCTCCTCGACATCATGAACACCAGAAGACTCCTTGGTCAGCTGCTCATCTAGTCCAGCAATCTTATCCTCAGAGGACTTGACCTGGGCCTTCAGGGCCTCGATCTCGGCCTCGCCAGCAGCCAGCTTAGCCTTCAATGCCTCAATCTCCTTGGCGGCCTCGGCAGAACCGGCCGCAGTTCGGGGGACAGTTCGGGGGGTGGCGGTCGGGGTGCCAGCGGTAGACAATCTCTTTCGGGCGTCGGCAGTGGATGGGGTAACACCGGCGCGGGTAGTAGCCGTCCTCGTGGCCGAGGTAGCGGAAGCGCTCAGGGAAGCTCGTGCAGTTGTGATTCGGGGGGTCGTGGTGCTGGGAGTGGTGCCGGGTCGTCGGGTGGCAGCAGCTGAGCCGGCCGAGGCGAGAGTCCTCCTCTCGGCGGCGGCCTTGCCAGGGCTCGATAGGATGGAGCTCGCCCTTCGCGAGGAGGTGGTCGACTTCTTCTCGTCTTCGCTGGCGCTCACGCTGGGGCGGCTCTTGTGGCTCGACACCGAGGTGGCAGTCGTGGGCCGGCGAACGCTAGGGCCGGGGGCCGCGTGGGAGGCTTGCTCAGGCCGCCAGGGGCACGGGTGCTGGTGGCAGTCTTGGCCGTAGCACTGGAGGTGACGCCAGGGCGCCGGGTAGCCGTGGTGGAGGCGACTCCAGGGCGCTTCACGGCGGGCTTGGATTCGCCATTCGCCTTGGCCGGTGCCTCGGGGGAGGTGGGAGTCGAGGTCGAGGCCACGGAGGTCGCAGTCTCAGCAACCGGGGAAGCAGCAGTCTCAGCAGCAGCAGCAGGCTCGGCCTCGGCGATGGGCTCGACGGGGGGGACCTCGTCGTGCTGGACGACGTCGAAGCTCTCAGACTCGGACATTGCGGGCGGGACGGATTGGGTATCGGTTGGTGGTCTGTAGGAGGGAGCGAGTCAGCGATGGTCGAGGACCGTGACGGGCGAGAAACGGGTCTAATAGCTCGCACGGCTGCAGCGATGGCATCGAATGTTTGCAGCTCGAGCACAGCAGTCGAACGACGAACGACGCAAAGCCACGGCGACCAGCACAGGGAACGGCTTCGGATGCCTAGGTCAGGGATGACGAGCGGGATTGGATTTAATCTCACCTTGTGTCCCCTTTTTCTCTCCAGCAGCAAAAACCACGCTCGACGGCGTGGATAGCAACTCTTGGGGAGAGGAAAGGAGCTCGGGGTGGAGGCAGCAACAGGAGCAAGAGACGACGACGACGAGACCGATGTGTGAAGCCGACGAATGGCTTGCTTGCTTCGTTTGCGGGAGGAGGAAGAGGAGGGAGGGAAGCAAGGGAAAATTGTAGTCGGCAAGGTAGTGTAATTAGTACGTGGTCTTGGGATGAGGGACCGACAGACAGGCCACGGCTCGTCGCGCAATGAGTGGTGGACTGCTGGAGACTACGGACGGACGCTGCAGTGGTCGACTCACTGAACTGTGGACCTTCCCCACTGCAGCCGGTCAGACCCCCTGCAACGGCCCTATCACATATCACAGACCCCCCCTGGAAAGACCAGCGAAGCCCCCTCCCACGAGCTCGCTCCCTGTTGGCGCTGCAGGGGCCAGCTGTTTGGGCCCTTGGGGGGGAGGGATGACACAGCACGCGGGTTGCGCTCGCCGCTGCGAGTCGGGCCACCACCTGAACGACAACACCGCCGGGCCACCTGAAGGCGCTCGTCGACACCGCAACCACCGCTGGAAACACTGGAGGGAGCTACCCAAGCCGGGCCTGACCTGTTGGGCGACGGGCTATGGACGGCATGCGAACCGGGCCCTATGCAATGCAATGCGAGCCACCATGACAGACTGACTTCTCCGTACTTCGTACCTTACTACCCGATACCTGACTGACGCGACCGCCTTTTTCCCTATTCATCATTGATCGATTGCCGTTTCAAGCCATTGCCCCAGGTGGCGGAAGCTCTGGCCCGTTGGCGCCTAACTGGGGAATTCGCTGGCGACCCCGTCATGCTGCACCGGGCTGCTACTCTGCATGCGCCCGGTGGTGTTTTGGTGCTCGGTGGCCGCCCTCTCATTCCACCAGGTGAACCGGTCAAGCCAAAACTGTCTCGCTGTAGAGAAAAGAAAATTACTCCGCATGGGGGTAGCTCGAAGCTGTCGACGCGTTTTTGGTACGCGTCCGAGCTAAAGATAGGAAGAAGGAAAAAAAGGGGGGACTGGTGGATTCATTCGTTTGGCTTGGTTTTGGAGTTCATTACTTGTTCGCTCCCGTTGGTGGTAGCGTGTCTTAGACTTTGGCTCTGTCGAGTGTGGCGGGGCTTTGTGATTAACTGTGGCTGTCAGTGGCCAGCCACCACCGCAGTTCTATGACATGGAGCGGCTCAATGGCATTCAACCGCTGTCATGTGCTGGTGTCTCATTGTACAATCAGCTGTACATGACTCTGTACATGACTCTGGGGAATATCCATCCATAATGCTTTGTACAAAGTCCCTCTACGTAAGCATAACACTCTCTTCGGGCTGACACGATGAAACGCTCGCCCCGCGCCCAACGCCTTCCGGTCCGTCCATGTGCCGGTGCATCCTCTCATGCGCTGCTCCCCCGACCGTTGGCAACCGGATGGTATGGTGGCCGCCGCGCTGGGCGCGATGATGTGGCACTGCGTCGTTGGCACAAACGCCGGCGACAACACTCCACGAGACACCACGAGACACCACCACCACACCAGTTCATGCATCTAATCCCTCATATTTGGGCTGGCTCGTCCGGAATCTTCTGTCTGAATCTCTGCCGATTTTATGCCGTCAAGCGCTAGTTGACGTTTCAATTGCGATTCCACCCAGTTCCACTTGGGCGCTTGATGTAAGTACCGAAATACTAGTTGCGGTTGAGACTTGATCATCCATTATCGACGTGTAATCTGTACCTAGGAAGAGCCTGAAGATATGGTAGGATCCCTAACTCCAATGCTAAGCCTACCATTCATATCACATGTCGTTTCTCTGTCGCAATGTTGGCATCGGATTGAATGTCCATGAACATCGTCCTAGCAAGTGACGATCCCATCTCGAGAACCATAATTGCTTTACGGATAGCCCGCTTCCCTTTCCCAACAAAATAAACTCTCATCGCTCCGTCAAAACTCATCATCAAAATCTTCGCTGTCCATGGTGCCCCGGGTATCACGCTGAGAAACACAAATCATCACTCACTTCTCTCCACATCCACAGGGTTTACTTGGGGCTGATAGCACCACAGCGGTGGGGGCTATTCCCGTCGTCTCGTACTTTGATCCGCATCCGCTCTCTCAAGTCCTTCACCCGCTGCGCAACCTCTTTCACCCTTCTTTCAGGCACAAGAGGAACCAGTGCTGAACATCAGGCTTCTCTCCACTCTTCGATCATGTTTGAGCAGTCGCTCGTCTTCCCATTCTATATACCATCCTCCATACTTCTCAAAGTACTCATCACTGGCACTCAGTTGTCGTTCGTGTAGTCTCTGGTTTGCTCCATCCGCTGAATTGATCCGATAAAGAGGCTGCATCTGTCATCTTCTGCTTCGCTTGTTTTCTTTGTGCATCGTGGGTGCTTCTTTGCGTCTCCTTTTGTGCGTACGCCAGTCTGTCTTTGGCGTTCGCTTTGCCCACTAAGATCCTCTTCTCCGCGAGCTCGCAGTTGCGCGAGCGGCAGCTTCGGCTTGTTCATCCGCTGGATTGATTGAGGAAAAAGCGGCATCTCTCTGGGCTTGTGATTCGCGGTTCTTTTGTTGCTGTCTGCACTTGTGCATTTTGGAAAGCCACGGCCTCTCACGCGCCTCTTCCGCAGCCTGCTTCTCCCGCTGAGGAGCCCATGGCAAATATAGGCAAGTCTGAGTCAATTGCCTGTCCAAGCCACTCTGTCCATATTCAATAGATACATCTCCAAGTTGTTTTGCTGGTTCATTGCCGAGTTGACCTTCTTGAGGCATCTGCCTTAGAGTCGCTGGCGGCCCTGAGGTGGGGGTCAACCTGAACATTAGCCAAACCATGTTTGTATAGTCGTTGGAGCCATCCTCGTATACGGAGGCGGCAATTATGCAAGGTCGAATGACGTGAACTCGCTTGAGTCCTCTTACCATCATGGATGTCACCGCCCTCTAGTTAAAAAGCTCTTTCCTATGAGTACAAGAACAAAGCATGGGGGATAATCTTTTTGCGCAAAGTCTCCACCCGCATTTGCCCCAGTTTTGGATCATCAGTGGCTGCATTTTCCGTGAGCAATTGTATCTGGATCGTTTGATATTTTTGCAAACATGCAGACAGACCGACGCAGAAGAGTCGATGGTTTTGATCGACTTGCGAACGTGGCTGTTTTCTTTCGGCCTGATAATCCAACTAAATTGGGGTCTAAGTCTCAGGTGGGCTTTTGGGTTG